>PUQB01000105.1:0-581579 GCA_003024785.1 Selaginella tamariscina
ACCGATAGGTATGAGTGACGTATTCGGCAATGTACGTTATCCAAACATCACAAGTCAAGCGGCACGGAGCATCGTCAACTTGATCAGGGGTCCTCACAGTGATGCGTGGGTTTTTGACTACTGCACTAGGGGGTCCGTCTTGAAGGAGTGTTACCTTCGGCATACATGTGTGTTTGCCGTTGAGAAGGATAAGACCATGGTTGAGGACCTGAACAAGTGGATAGATTGGGTCTCAACTGAGTACCCCAACGATTCCATAAAGGCGTATTTGAGAAAGTTCCCTCCAGATAAGTGCGATAGCTCTGAAGGTGAATCTGGTTCAATCTCGGAGTCTGAGAACGAACATCAATCAGATATTAGACCGGAAGTTATCTCGAGGAGTACAGAACATTCGCACACTCCAGGACCCATGGAAACATCAATAGAAGATGCAGAAGATCTTGAACCATCTCACAAGCGGCTTAGACCTTCTTCGCCTCATTCAGAAGGTAATAGCGAAGAAGAATTGATAATGAATTGATAGAGTGATGAATAGTTGTAAATGAGTGTAACATAAGGCATTTTTGTATATTTCTTTTATATTTGTACAGAAAATAAATTCTCAAGGATTAATGAAGCTTTTAGTTCAAACATGGGTCACACATTAACAAGGTAAATAATATACCTTGATAATTTTAAGGTCAGCTAATTATCATTTTGCAGATGTAATGAAATAATTGAGAACATGGATTTTCAGCATTGCCATGAGGTAAGAGAGGGGTTTGGCGACAATTTTTTGTGCCACATGTCAGAATGACAGAGTTCATGCAGGAAATGGATAATAATGCAGCTCAAAACATCGTTACCATGGGGGCCACTTCAGTTTTTGCATCATCATTTTTATTGGCTTCAATTCCGAAATCAATTTCTTCAGCGCATGCAATATCTGAATCTTGTAAGGATGATGTACAATTAAATGATGAAGGGATAGGCAACGAAATAGTGGCAACGGATAAATGTGAAAGGGAGCAAACAAGTGATTTGCAAAGTATTCAAGAGGCAACGCTATCTCATGTTACTCATGGCCATATTGTGTTGTTGGATGTCAATGGTGTTCTGCTTCATCGACAAAGGCCCGAGGATAGAAAAACAGAAATCAAACAAGGAGATTTCATTCCTTGTCATGGTAAATTTCGATATGATATTATTTTTCGTCCAGGGTTGGATCGTCTCTTTCAAAAGCTTAAGGAGATGGGTGCGCTTGTGGGGATTTGGTCATGCATGCAGATTCATAACTTAACACCGCTGTTGAGTTTACTTAAGAAACATTGTAGTGTTGCAGAAGAGGTGATTCGTAAAGATTGGATTTTTGACCAGCGAATGTGTTATAAACCTCTCGAATTTCACAATATAGGAAATGAAAGCAAGCCATACTTCTTCAAGAATGAAAGAATAATTGGGACTCATGGGGAGATCAGTCGCTTAAGGATAACGAAGAATGCACATATCTTAGTAGTAGACGACTCTCCTCAGAAGGCTATGCTCAACCAAAACATTGCTTGTATTCATCCAATCACTTTCGATCCATATTCTGATATCGATATCATGGATGAGCTAGTGAACTACTTGGATACGTGCCTCAGAAAGAAGAATCTCGAAAATTTTTGTGAGCAGTATCCACCGTATCATACATTTCCTGAAGCTTTTCTTTCTCGTGATATTGAATTTTATAAAATGAAGGATAGCAACCGGGCGCTTTATAATATTATTCTTAAGGAACGTCAGTTTTTAGATGAGCCTTTATGCAGACCTGGTCTTATTACATCTTATGTATTAACAAGGATGGCAACTCCCAATTGCATTCGTGAGAGTGTTAAGTGGTGGCAACAACATCAAGATATTGACCAAAATGATTTGATTAATCCGGAGAGTGATGATTTAGACAAAATGAAAAGATTTCTTTGTATGATAGAAAGAAAGTATTTATAAAAAAATTAACATGTTGATAAGAAAATGATTTCATTTGTAATTATGTTTGATAGTATTTCTTCATTATTGTAAACTATTTTTTAGAATAATATGAATATTCTAAGATATTTAGGAATATTCCTTACTAAGTAAGGTTATTGAAGGATTAATTAATTAATTAATTAATATTTAAGGCTTAATTACATATTAATTAAATGATTAATTAATAATTAAAACTTAAGTATTAATTAGTAATTTATTTTATATTCCCATTTTCACGTATCATGCCCACTTTAGTTACAACGTGCATACATATTAAGACCAGATGGGGCTTACAAGCAAGAGTCGAAGAAGTTTATCAAAATCGGTATGCTTAGCCAGAGCTTGACAGGAGATCTCCAAATACAGAATGCTTCTCTAACCATAAACAAGGATTTGTACGGGATTTTCGTGTTCTTATCGTTTCTGTTGGGAAATGACTTCTACCTTCGTTGGGCCCAACGTGACATCCCACGACTTAAACAGTATATGCTCTTGTTCGTCCAGAAATGGAGGGTACATCATTGAAGATGGTGTATTAAAGCTTGAACGACTTAAGAAGTACTTGAGAGTCCTACTGGGGATGTTGCAAGAGGAAAGTTTAAGCCCAGTTCAAACAATGTAGGATAGAGTATTTAAAGGGGTTAATGTGGGTTTCTCAGTATTACTTTCAAGGGCACGCAAGCGACTGGAATACACGGTTGACAGGGGACCGAGTATCAGTGATATACTGCACGCTTTGGATCATCCAGTGTGGCAAACACGTTACTCAGCCATAACATGCGTACACCTGCATCTTGAGTTATGATGAAGTGGATATCATCACCATGTTTCACCCGTGGAAGCGTGTCAACCTTGGTACCACACAAGTCCCGAATCCGTACAGTCCCCGCCCAGAAGTGGAGAAGGTGTGGAAATATCGTCCACCTATCATCACAGATAGGTGTAAGCTAGTTCCTATATAGAATGTAAACTGTGAAATATTCTTAAGAGATACTAGTCTAATTGTATAAGTACTGTACACACGCACGGGCGACCGTAAAAATTCATATATTAAAATACTTTTAGTGAACATAATACAGTGTCTGTTAATCTTGATCCAACAGAAAGTTGTTTAACTCTTCATAGCTCCACCCGTTGTTTACTTGAGCCTCTATACTCGAACTATCTTGATGATTACCCAAACCATCATCACCATGGTCGTAACTATTATTCAAATATGTACTCGCATCAAAATCATCATCTTGTGAAGCATCCAACTGTGATAAATCCATATTCTGCCCATGCCACATTGTTTGCACCTCTTGGTGTATACAATTATACAAACTTGTAACAGGTGAGCAATCTTCTGTTTGTTGACCATATGCTGCCATTGTCTGCTGCATGTCCTGTGTATAAATCCCACACGGCTCCATAAATTGGTTATACATACCAAACTCAGTAGGGACTAAACTCCCACACTGGTTCTGTACTTGTTATGCACTGCAGTAAAGCCAAGTATGCAGCCCACCTTGCTCATAACACGTAGAAGAAGCAGAAGAGGAAGTCGGTACGTGAACAAGTGCATCACTGTTATTCATCCCACCTTGCTCGTAACATATGAAGAAGCAGGAGAGGGAGCCGAAGAAGAGCCACTGATCTCCAGCAGAGCTTGAGACTCGTTAATAAACTCATCCTTGAGATACACACCGGTAAAATGTTATCGGTAGCACCAGTTACAAACCGGTAGTAGTAGGTCTTTCCCTTCACTGCCTCGAGGGCTTCCAACGTGATGTCCGCCCTGAAGAGTATCGCACATAAGAAGAGCCCCTGCATTCGTTTCTTCATCGACTCTCTTCTCTTCTTATATAATCTTGTATATACCGCCCTCTCGCACCTTTCTCTGTGTGGAGTCGGTGTCTCTGATCCCATTTCATTTCGTGTATAATTAGTTAATAACCAATGTCACGACGGATTCAATACAAGGAAATTCCGACAGTGTCGAGTATTATTACAGTGCTCAAGCAAAGCATTTGCTCAAAAGATTTAGAAAATCCATTCAAAGGTTCTTGTATGCTGCGGCGAATTCAACATCTTTGTGGAAAGCACGCTGGTAGACGTGTATGCCAAATGCGGTAGCATCGACCACGCTCGTTTGGTATTTGATTGCATGCCACGGAGGAACATACTGCCTCGTACATGGATATCCAACAATGGAAAGAAGGAGCTTGGTTTGGAGATATTCAAGAGAATGGAGAATGAAGTCCAACCGAATGTTAGAACTTACACTTCAGTGGTTGCGGCTTGCACCAGCGTGGGGTGGAAAGATCATCAAGTATGCAATAATATTTAAATATTTTAAATTTTTAAATTTTAAATAAATTTTTAAATTTTTTTTTTTGTATTTAAATTACAATGGAATATGAGTATTAATTTAATTTTATTTAAAACAGAAATATTTAATCAAATTGATATTTACAAGTGTCATCTTAATTTATTTAATCAAGGGATTTATATATACTCCTAGAAATTTAAATTTACATAATACCCATATGAAAGTTTAAATTTACATTATATGTTTAAAAAAATTCAATACTTGTATTTTATTTTAAAATAATAACACTTAATAAAAATAATGTATTTAATTTATAACATATTTAGAATGAAATAAAATGAAATTTATTAATTGCTAAATGTTAAAAATGTCATAATAACAATTATTAAAAATAATATATATTTAAAAAATAATTATATTATATTGCAATATATATGTTAATTAATTCCATTTTGAAATTAAATATAATATTCTAGGTTAATCACTTGATTCAAAAAATTATATTTAGTTTAACCAATATCGATTGTATAGGTAATAATATATTAATATTGATAAACTCACTATGACAATGATTTATTCTTATGTAATTCATAATAATTGAAATTCATGATTTAATCATTAATATATTTAATTTAGAATAAAATTTATATTTCATTTTACTTCTCCTCAAATTTATTTCAGTTTATAAGATTTTTTAAAATTAGTTTTATTATAAGATTAAAAATGATTTTCTTTTTATTTTTTATTTTAATTCTCACATTTTTTTATACAACTATATTACATAGAATTTCAATCTTTGTCAATTAATATTTTCATTGTCAATATCTTTTTTGACCACTTTTTTTACGTTTATTAAACATAATTTAATTATTATATGTCCCTGTTATTACCATTCATACCTCATAATATATCAATATTCAATACAATTAAGTATAATTTAACCTTTTTAAATAAGAATTTGCTTATCTAATATTATTAAGAAATTTTATTAATTTATTTTTTTTTTATTTAACTTTTTTATATTCAAATCTAATTGATGAATTAAATTAATTGAAATGAAGTTGTATTTTTATGTTAATAATGTGATTTATTAATGCACTTACTTGTCAATATAAACAATATTTAAATGTCTTAAAAATTTGTTATGAAAATATTTTAAAAATGAAATTTGTGATATTTAAATTACAATGAAATAGAGTGTCAATTTATTTTATTAAAAAAAACCTTTATTAAATTCATATTTACTAAAGTCATTTTTGTGAATTGATTAGTTTATTTAATAAAAAAAAATTTCATATATACTCATGAAATTTATCATATTTACTATATACTCTTAGAATTTTAAATTTACATATTTGACCCTATAAAAGTTTGATATTACATTTCTATCCTTGAAAATTTTAATACATATTTTTTTAAATATTATCCTTTAATTTAAAATATTTAAATGATAATATTTAATAAAAATAGTATTTAATTTAATAATATAACATATTTAGAACAATTTGTATTAAAATGTCATAATTACAAATATTAAGAAATTATATATTTTTAAAAATAATTATATTATATTGCAATAATATGTTTGAAGATTACATTTTAAAGTTAAATTAATATTAATTAAACTAAATCCATGGTCAACATAAAATTAATTATTTTAACACTATAGAAGCCATAAAAATAATTATTTTATTACAAAAAAATAAACTGACGTACCATCGTTTTTTAATGTTAAAGTGAAGACTTTGTTTCTTCTTTATTTGATTTTAAAATGCAATTAATTAAATATTATTTTTAAAATATATTATTTCTTAACATTGTTATTATAACATTTTTAACATTAACAATTACAAATTTCATTTTAAATATGATTTAAATTAAATTTATTTATTAAGTATTATTTTTAAAAAATTAAATACAAGGATTGAAGTTTTTCAAACCTATAAAACGTAAATGTAAACTTTCACATAGGTCAATGTAAATTTATAATTTTTTAGTATATTTGTAAATATGATTAATTTCATATATATATATGAAATTTCCCTTGATTAAATAATTAATGACACTTGTAAATAATTTCATTTTTTAAATATTTATCTCATTCAAACGTTTCATAACAAAGAAGGCATGAAGTACTGTTGCATATTAATACGTACATACATTAAGAAATTACATTATTAACATAATTAATTTTAACTTAAATCATTAATTGAAATTAAATGTGAAAGAGCATATATCTACAAAACCCTGCTATATACAAGAGACCCTCTGCCATGTGGCACACATGCGATCAGTGTGCACTGACACATGGGAGCTACGCATGTGTGTATATACCACTGCGTAATAGTAATGTTATATATTATACAGTATCTTACATTATCCCCCCTCTGCGACTGTGTAGATGGTGATGGATTTGATGGTCCTGGATCTGTGTGTGCTGGCCATCTAAGGTATGATCAAATGTACCTCAATAAGTCTCGAATGACAAACCGTTTCATTCGAACCACGTAACTATCTTCAACCTCATGAGATCCCACCAACTGTACTTGATATACGACCAACCTTTCGGAGTACTCGGTAGGGACAAGCCACTTATGTAATAAATCTGTTGCAAGCCCAGGTGCATCAGCTTGGGAAAACGTACCAGGACTAAGTCAGTCAGCAAAATCTGGTGGAATTTGATGTCATGCATTGAATTTGATGTGATTGCCGCATTTGAGCTTAACCAAGTGTTCAGTAGACTCTGCACACATAAGAGGCAAAACAACATCCAAATGTCGAGCCCCACATCTTTGCATCCTTGGCACATGGCAGATTCTATGATAACCCCAATTCACTAGACAACTTAGGAATCATATCCATACAATGCCTTGAATGGAGAGATACCAATTGAACTCTGAATGCCTGTTACATAAGCAAATCTCAAACATCGCAAATACCAAATCCCAGTCCGTGTGAATTGAAGTTCACATACTTCGAGATCATACCCTTGAAGGTCCGATTCAATCGCTCCACAACCATTAGTTTGTGGATGATACGGAGAGGCAAATGAATGTTTTAATCCCTAACCTCTCACACAACACTTGGAATACCTCTACAATGAAAGCGGGCCATGTCTGATAACATCCGCTTTGGACAAGAATGCTGCAAAACCATATTATCAAACAGAAACAAAGCTGTTGACATGGCAGTTGCATCTAGAGAGCACCAACTTTCACCCATCGAGTTAAATAATTGGATACCATAATGATGTACTAGTTACCGTGAGAAGAACGTGGAAAAGTCCCATTAAATCCACTGCAATTAACTCAAAAGGGCAGAGACATTGATGGATTCCAACACCCCCATGGCCCGAGTCGTAAAGGAATTCCAGTTTGACAAGTGGGACAACTTTGAATATACCTGATCACATCACCACGCATGCTGGGCCAATAAAATGATGGCGCAGCTTCTCCAACACTCGTTGGTGACCAAGATGACCTCCAACAATAGGTGAATCATGATATGCTCGAAGAAGGTGTGGAACATATGTAGAGGGTACAGCCAAACGCCATCTGTCCTCTGGATTTGTCCCAATAAAATACAATAAACCATCCTGAAGTCGAAACTGAGCATGATATTGTCGAAACCGAGGTTCGGAAGACGGAATTTGCAAACGCATCGCGTAATTGCCTCGTCCATGGTTCATGTTTTTGAGCATCCTGCCACTGTTCCAAGGATGGTAAGTCGGCATCGAATACCTGAGGGGCTTGTATCAAACCGAACTGCAGCTACTGCATGAGCAGGCAAAGTGGAATCGGAGAGGGGTGCTCGAGAAAGTGCATCCGCATCCACCATTGTTCGCCCAGGCCTGTGCACCACCTTAAAGTTATATACCTGGAGACGTAATGCCCATCTGGCTACGCGACCCACTAAATTCTTCCGTTTTAATAAGGAAGTGACAGCAGCATGATCACACTCCAAAAGTGTTTCACTCCCATGTAAGTAGGCATGAAGTCGTTCAAAACCCCAAACAGCAGCAAGGCATTCTTTTTCAGTAGTGGAATAATTCCGCTCAGCCGGCGTGAGTACTCGACTAATGTAAGCCACCGGGTGTCGAATTGAAGAATCCACAGCATCAGTTTGCATCAATACACCACCAATACCAACATCTGAGGCATCTACTCGTAAAATGAACGGACGAGTAAAATCTGGGTATTGAAGCAATGGTGGAGTTGTCAGGAACTCTTTTAACTGGTCAAATGCCTGCTGACACCTGCGAGTCCACCTGAAAGATACCTGTGGACGAACTAACTCCCGAAGAGGGGCAGTTCGATCAGTGAGATGATCGATGAATCGACCCAAGTACTGCACCTGCCCAAGAAACGCTGGACTTCCTGTACTGTACGGGGACGAGGGAACTCTCGAACAGCTCGCAACTTCATTGGATCCACCTGTAAACCCTCTCGAGATATACGGTAACCCAAGTAAGTGGTGTCGGTCGAACCAAACACACACTTTTCAAGTTTCAACTTCAGGCCAACTTCTCGAAATCGATCAAGAACGCGCCGTACATCACGAATGTGATCCTCCCAAGAACCAGACCCATGAATGAGCACATCGTCGATAAAATCGGCAGTGATATCAGGCATATCGGAAAGAAGCTCATCCATCATGCGTTGAAAGGTGGCAGGAGCTGAAGTCAATCCAAAAGGCATGACCAAAAACTCGTAAAGACCAAATGGTGTCCGGAAGGCCGTTTTTGGAATATCCTCCTCAGCCATAGGAACCTGCCAATATGATGCCAAATCCAACTTAGTAAACCATCGACTCTGACCCAAACGATCTAATAGATCGGCAGAGTTCGGAAGTGGATAGACATCTTTGATGGTAACATCGTTAAGAGGTCGGTAATCCACACAAAATCGGAGAGATCCATCAGGCTTGGGAACCAAATGAGGTTCACATGCCCATGGACTCCGTGATGGACGACACACCGTTACCAATCATATCAGTAACAGCTGTTCGCATGGCTGATAACTCTTTGGTGACCTGCGTCGAACCGGGACTTTGAAAGGCTTTGCATTGCCGTGGGTATACAGTGTCGAGTCTTCACACGTGCACCTTGGGACAGATCAAATTTGAACAAACTTGCATACTGTTTAAGTTGTTCGATGCATGTGCTCGACACTCAGGTGACGGATCCGGCATTTGAACCTGTTGAGATGAACACCACCCAAGAGGAATCAAAGGAGCTGTATGCGTGATACAAACAGCAACAAGCTTCTCTGGACGTAAAGGAACAGACTGCAAGACACAGACTCCAAGCGTAATACAGGAGGAGAGAGTGAAAAATCACACATACCTTTCGACTGCTTTAACCAATCACATCCCAGAATAATGTCAAAGACCTGGGAAGGGACAACCCTAAGAGACCCAGAGGGAAACTTACAGTTGGCACCCATAACCAGCGTAGTCGAAGTGGTGTACTGTGATACTGCACGAGACTGCCCATTACCATATAAAATGTGCAAGACCTTATCTGCACGTCTTAAGGGTAATGAGCACCGATGCGCTAGAGAAGTAGTTATGGAAGACATACTGGATCCTGTATCCACAAGCACTGTGACTGAAAGATCATTCACTCGTGCAGAAAATGTGAAAACTGGATGATCTGGTGGAACTTGCAAACCTTGATATGCATAGCGGAAAAAGCATGGAGGTGAAGTCTCCATCGCACGGGATCCCTCCGTCGCCCGTACGATTACTGGTTTTCCGCAACAGATCCACTGCAAGAGAGGCTTCGTCATCTGGAAGCTCATCATCAGACATAATGGCCGCCACAGGCACACCATCCGGAACATATGGTCGCCAGCCTGGATGTGGTGGACGCCAATCAGGATACACATCGCATGCCCGCCAAGTATGTCCAGGCGCCCAACAGGCCCAACAATGAACTTGATTGGGTCGACCTGCATTGTTCCGATTCCTCCTGTCACGAATCCGTGGATTTTGACCACCACGGGCAGGTACTGGAGCAGGTGCAGGACGATTTCGTGGAGGTGGTCCACGGGGTGGGCCCCGAGGTCGACCACGAAAGGCTTGCGTGCGGCACATATGCAGCAGCATCAACCTCCATTGGATCAGCACGCTGAACAAGAGGAGCAGGTAACCCAAGGGGACCACGGCCCTCACCAGGCACCAACTCAAAACGTTGAGCTAGTGCAAAAGCTTCCTCCAATGTGGTAGGACGAAGAGCCTGAATGAATCGAACAAGTTTGGTCGCATAGTTGCCATAACATACCGAGCTTAATGGCTCAGGCATGTTAGATATGCACGCCGAACTAAATCCCCGAACCTAATACTGAACCGCATAAAGACTCACCAGGATGTTGTCGTATCGCATGCAATTGTTGGAAAGCATCATCTGAATCCTCAACTTTGCCAAACGTACGTTTGAGGCATTCCGTCAACCGATTACTATTGGCTTGAATCTCCGCAGCCAATCCATTATACCACTTGAACGCAGGCCTTCCAAACATGTAGGGAATTCTCTGAGAGCACGGGCCTCATCCCAACCATGGTAACGAACAATGACTTGGAAATGATCAAACCAGTGGTATACATCATCTCCTGGATCACCACAAAAAGATCGGGGTCGAACCCTCGGATTTGTGGCCTGTGAAGAAGATGAAGGAGTACTAAAGCAGATCCCCATGAGGCTCAGGCGGGGAAGAGGAGGATGGACCCTCAACAAAGCACTCCAACAACTTAGTTTGTGCATCAATAATAGTAATAATGTTAAAAGCCATCTCCATGTTCATTGTCATGGAAACAAGAAAAGAAAAAGGCGGAAGAAAGGAATACCCAACTTCTCCACCAATGAAAGAGCAGATATATATTTAGAAATGTTAGATGTATTCAACTACAAAAACCCTGCTTATATACAGGAGACCCTCTGCCACATGGCACACATGTGACATGTGGCGCTGACACATAGGAGCCAGATCACCACCCATGTGTCACTACGCATGTGTGTATATACACATGCGTATATCCAATATGTATATATATACAGTATCTTACAAATGTAACAAAAATAAATAAACTAAAACGTAATTTTATAAAATTTCTTAATGATATAGATAAGACAATTCTTAACTTAATTTGTTTTGAATATAAAAATATCAAGAAGATTGTTCTTTTAATATACTATATAGGTCATTTGACCGTTTTCAAACATACTTAAAATTACCTTGGATGAGATGGAGATGAAATATCAATATTGGATTCTTCTTCTTCGTCCGACTCATCAGACCCTTCCCATCCAAGTTGCACAAGCGGCTCTTCTGGTTCACCATCTGTATCACTCGAAACAGATTCCAGAAGATTCTCTGTATCTTGTTTATATTCCAGCATCTCAGATTCAGATTCTGAACATTCCTCACTCTTGTCCTCCGACTCTTCATCGTCGAATGAGCTATCTTCTTCCAAACTTTCACCAACCTTCACTTTGTTGACCATGGCCTAATAAAGAAAATATACATATGTGTATGCAAACCACGCGAGCTCGTATGTCTATGTGTGTGTACGAGCGTCCACGTGTTACCTGTAGGTCTTCGACATTCTCTATATGCAGAGGTTCCACTGTAGTGGAAACAACTTTGGTATTGTAATCTCTACGTGCAAGGCTTGCAAGGAACTTGAACAGGTGCTTACGAGCTTTTGCACATCTCCTACGTCTTGCCTTTTGTATTCCTTCACTCTCCTCCGGCTTGTCTTTCTCCGCAAGCTTCATTCTAAGTTCACGTATAAGCCTGCGTAGTTCCTGTATATATATGTCACGCCCATACATACGTACACACCTACATACACGAGTGGGCACACATATACATTACCTCTCTGTCGAACATCTCTATTGGCAAGGCATAAACTTCTTTGCTCACACTCTGGTCGTTGTTCAATAGACCTTGAATCCACCTTTCTGTCGTGCTTTTTACATGTTTCTCTTTCTAGATTTAAATTCAGTTGTATAAAGACTTACATGTGTGTGTGTGTGTGTGTGTTTATAGTTGATATAATGGCACACCTCGGGTGCTCCTGCTTCTAGCACTCTCTGAAGGGAAACTGTCTCACCACATCTGACGCATTGCAGAATATACTCAAGAACGTCGAGCCGGGAATGCCGAATGAGACCCTCTGCAGTTATTCAACCTTATTAGAACTATGTGAATGCAATTTTACATACATAGAATACATAAAATACTGTGTGTGTCTGTCTGTATGTTACCTCAAACGTATATGACTCTTGTATTTTCTTGTGTGTGTGTGTACTGTCTACTTTTTGCAAATACCTGACCTAAGAAGTTGTATTGTCTCCGTTTCCCCTCCCGAACGCCAGTCGCCTCCATTTCTGTATTAGTAGTAAATCCATGAAATAAGTAGAGAGGGGAAATCCACACGTGTGTGTGTGTGTGTGTGTGTTGTGTGTGTGTGTGTGTGGTGTGTTTGTCTTTTACCTGTACAATTCGTGTTGCTTCGTATACTTCTCCAGGTAATGAAGTCCACCTAAAGATTACAATAACAAGAATTAATGATGGTATAGACAGTAAATAAATATACAGAACATCGTAACAAGACTCTTCCATTCAATATATTCTTGTATATTCTCATACCTACATGCATATATATATATATATATATATATATATAATCATATTATACATGTATAAGTTCAACTTACTGGATGACCCTTTTGAGCTGCCCAGAAGTCAATGTAGCCAAGAGCCTGGCCATCTCCAGCGCCTTATCACTGCGCCGCTTGAGTGCATTCTTGCTCATCTTCTTTCGCTCTTCATCGTCCTCATCTTCCTCGTCCCGGCCTTCTAGCGTCCTTTTCACCTCCGGAGTGAGCTTAATAAGCTTGGGTTCTTCTGGGTTTTGGGCGTACATTGGCAAATTCTCTCACATACACTTGCATTTGGGACCTGTTCGTGATCTTAAATGTATTCTCTACATGCCATTGAAGTGATTGACTCCCCAATTGCTCCCAAGCTCGTATGCATCTCCTCAGCATTGCTAAATCCCTAGTCAGAACCCTAAAACAGGGGTTTAGAGATCAACGGTCCAGATCTTTCTGGAGGAATATACCAATTCAAATATTTGTCTAGAGACGGAGTGGATTGCTTTAGCTAAATTTCCAGTCTTTTGAAAAGGTAATGATTTAAATTTTATTTTTTTATTTTAAAAAATTATATTAACAAAATAATGACAAGTGGTGAATAAATATGCAAAAAAGTATTAATATTTTATGTTATAATATATAGTATTATAAATAAAAATAAGGCCCACTTTCCACTAGGGGTGGTTATTTAGTCGGTGATGAATTAAAATAATGCCACGTCATTAATTATTACTACCACTGTGCTTTTCCATTATAGTGATTAATTGAATTAAAAAATAAACCCAATTTTCATTTAACTAGTTATTATAAAGAGGGTTTTATGTATATATATATTATACATACATATGTAATAAATGTGCACCTACTTAGTAATTTTAATTAAAAAAATATATTAAATTTTTAACTTTTCATTGTTATTTTCTTATATAGAATTATTAATTATAGTTTACTAGTGTCTCTCTTTTTATATATATATTATACACAAACATGTGAGTGTGTTAAGAGAAAGAGAGAGTATTATATGTATAAATATAGTACATATATATAATTATATACTTATATGATGTATGCTTATTTATACATAAGAATTGTTTATTTTGATTATTTATTGATTATACTTATAAAGAAATCTCTCATATATGTCATTTATGTGATATAAAAAAAGACTCTTTAAATATATCTGCATATTGTTTGCAGTAACTTATGTTCTTTCTGCAAAATAATATATCAAATAATGTGTGTCTATATATATATATATATATATATATATAATATTCTTACATGTAAATGAGTAATATTTTACTGAATCTTATGTTTGCTCTTTATTTTAAAGTTCTAATTTATCTGTTTTTCATCGATTTTTTAAAAGCTAAAAAAAATAAAACCTAATTTCATTAATCTTGATACACGTGTCATTTAATTATGCCCGGTAGCTATACAACTGAGTAAAATTGCCCGGTTATTTGGCCACCACCGAAAAAGCCATGTAGGCACCACATAAGTGCCACGTAGGTGCTATGTAAATTATAAATTATAAATAACCAGCAAATGGAAAACTAAACCCATGGTAGAATAAATAATTTCTTTTATTTGATTGATTGAGACAATTAACCACCTGCTAATGGAAAGTGGGCCTAATATATACATGGGCCAAATGCGGCAGATTATACAAATACTTAAAAGCAATCCCAAGCATATCGGTGGAATTGTAATAAAACGAACTGAGGAATATAATACATATCCATTGCACACACCACCTTATAAATTAGATGAACATTGTAACTAAAATAGAAATGATACATGAAAATAAGAATATAAAAAAATTCTTTAATTAATACTTACGTATTAATTATTAATATTTTAAACATACATTTTAAAGAATATTTTTCTTTAAACATATATTATTCTAAAAATTATTTATTTATATTTAAAAATGCTAATTAAATAATTAAAATTGTTAATTATTAAGAAAATAAGACTATAAGCATTCTCATTTTAGTTATAAAGTTCATTTAGGAGTAAATTATTATATGTTGTACATTATAATCAATAAATTATATGAAAGCCATAGTAATATAACTAATGTGTATAAATACACAAATATAATATTTCATAAAAGTATAATGTATATTAATAGATATATAAATATTATGAAAAGAGTTTTCTTTTAACTATTTTAAACTTATTAGTTTCTCTTTCCTACCCTAACTTTGAAATTAATTATTCAAATCAAAATATTAACATGATTTAATAAAGAAAGATGCTTCTTTTATTGTCTTTTGAATTAGCTATTGATATAATATTTCTATCCATTGTAATAAATAACACAATATAAGATATAATATTAAGATGTAACAATTGAGACTCATTTGATATTTCTTAATTTAAGATGCTGGTTTAATACATATATATATCACAATTTATATTATAATAATGTGTGACAAACAAGAGTTTCAAAGTATAATAGGTTGAAAATAATATAATAACATAGGTGTTAATAATTTTGAGTTTGAGATGCAAAATACATCTTAACTTAAATATAGTATCATATTTAAAATAATGATACTAAATTATATTAAAATACAATGTATATGTGTGTGAATTAATTTAAATATTATATTGATAGCATTATATTATCATATCTTTATATCATCATCACAAATATATGTAAAATTATATCCTTATATATTATTATTTGTTATTTATATACTGAGCATATAATAATGTAAATTATGATATTCTTTATTATATTATATAATAATTTTCTGTAAAAATCAAGTTAATTGTCATTGTGAGAACAACTTCATTTTCACTAGTTTTGTGCAAAGACAAGAATAACATATATACATTTGTATGCACTTCTAAACACATACACAAATATTATAATTTGTAAACAAAATAATTAATATAACACATATAAAATTATTGTTTATATCTATATTTAATGTCCACGTCTATTTAAAATACAACCATCTATTGTGCTGTCTCAACGTATAAATAATAAGGGTGTGTCCCACCTTTGGGTTAGCCTACCCTTAATGTGAATAAATCCATGCATGAAAGTAAAATAAATCACGGATAAAACTTAAAACTTAGTATTGTATTAATTACATCTTTTAGCATGTCCATTGAAAAAAACTCAATAAGAGACAAATTCATTATTTAATAATTAATAAATGATTATTTAGATAAATACTGTCTCATAAGATATTAAGGGTCGTTTTGCACCATACTTAACTTAACTTAGCACACATAAGTTAAGTACGAGTTAAGGGTTTTAAATTCGTATTAACTCTTAACTTAAATTAAGAGATTGTGTTAAGGGTAATTGATTCGCACTCATCAACCTTTAACTTTTTAATTTAAATTAAAGAATTGTGTTAAGGGCAATGAATTTATAATATAAATATTAAGGGCAATGAATTCAAATATTGCCCTTAATATAATATACTTTTATATTTACATTTAAGTTAAGATTATTAACTTAAATTATTTTTAATAAACTTAATTTAATTTAACATTATTATGTCAAGTTCTAATAAATATTTTTAAATAATTTTCAATTTGTAATGAAAAATTATTTTCAATTTGTAATAAGTATTTTTAAGTATAAATATTAAGGGCAATGAATTCAAATATTGCCCTTAATATAATACTTTTATATTTACATTTAAGTTAAGATTATTAACTTAAATTATTTTTAATGAACTTAATTTAATTTAACATTATTATGTCAAGTTATAATAAATATTTTAAAATAATTTTCAATTTGTAATAAGTATTTTTAACCACTTTAAAATATATTTATAGTATTCATGATCTAAATAACCGATTTCTTACCATAGGAGAAACTAAAATTAGGGCAGAAATTAAGAATATATTAAGAATAATGAGAATATTTTAAAAAATTTATTTATAATATATTATTTTGTTTAAAATAAAAATATATTTTTTATAAAAATATACCATAACTTAACTTATTTTAAGGGAATAATGCAAAATTATAAAGAAAATATAAGGGAGGACATGGGCCACCTTTTTTACAACCTAAAATCAAAATTATAAAATCATTGCCCTTAGTGGTTAAACCCTTACAAAATCTTAAGTATAATGGTTAGTGCGAATACAATGTCCTTAACAACTAAACCCTTACAAAAATTAAGTAAATAATTACTCAACTTAAAAAGTGAGTATGAATCCATTTTTCCTTACTTAAGTTGTTGTAAATTTTGAGAGAAATTATAACAACATTAGCATAGTTTAACCTTTATGTTTTTATTAAGTAAGAGTTATCCTTTATAAATGGATGATATAAATATACTTCTCCTTCCTGAATATGTGTGTGTACATACACACACGCATGTATGTATGTATGTATGTATGTAAACCCTCGTTATAAAACTTCATGCACTTCAAAAACTAATTTTATGATTTAACTTTATGATATATAGTTATATTAATTTCCTTATTCGATAATTTTTTAAATTGTAACTTAATTCTATTTCACTCAAAATAATAAATTGTATCTATTTATTTTATCTAAACTTCAGTTTCAAAATTAAGTTAAATTTCAGTGTATAGTTTTAGGTTCATGTGATATATAAACTTGTATAATTAGCATATCTTAAACGTTTGTGTGTTATAATTATAGTATTTTTTATATACGTGCTTGTGTATGTGTATTGTACGTAATATGTGTATGTATTTGTATGTAATACACGGAGATAATTACCATTATGTTGAATAATATTGTATATAACTTTTACAATTGATATTGAACATTCATTTTAAATTTTAGAACTTAATGAAAACCACTAAACTAGAAAGATTTCTAAGATGAGTGAATTTGTATTTGATTTTGAAACTAATTATAATAACTTAATCATAATTAATTTTATAATATAATTAACATTAATGTAGAGTTTAAAGTTTTCATCTTCATTTAACTAATATGTAAAATATATATTTAATATTAATATGTGAGAAAATTATAATTATTTGGTAAAATGTTTGAGATTTAATGTATAGTAACGAATAAGATTTAATAAGCGGGCATTAAATATAATAAACAGTTGAATGTAGCTAGGCGGTACTAAAAATTTCTATGAGGGTAATATAATTTAGATAAAAAAAACAATACAGAAACTATTGATTTTTAATATTACTAATATAACTAAAACTAAGCAGGTCACTAATGTAGCTTTACGTAGAGCCACGCAACTTTGCGTAGGCCCAGAATCTCCTTCCTTCATAATCTAGACAAACTATCTACTTATAAAACATCTACATAAGTATAATATATATATATATATATATAGCATATATAGAACTAAGCAAAACCTTGTTTATTTCTCTACCACTTTAAAACTAATAATAAGTACAGGCCAGAGCATGATCAAATCTTACATCCTGCCTCTCAACAACACACCCCATAAGACCCCCACATCTCTTCTTGACAACCTCACTCGAATAACGCGAGGTATCTATAGTCAAGTTCTGACACACCCCAACCTGTTTTTTCAAATTATTAAGAGACAAGGAAGTCTTGTACCTTGTCTTAAGCCACCCTCTTAAATAAACTCTCTGCACAGAGGGTGCTGAGACATCGTTTAAGAGAGCATGAACTACAAACACAGGTAGCCCCTGGTAAGCCTGGCTGCAAGACGCGCTAAAACTCTCTTATACTCTTACTACCCACAGTAAACCCTTCGGTAACAACCGGGCAGAGATCGTACCCTAAAGTCTCGTTAAACCAGTACGAGATATTTAAGTTGCCAGGAGGAAACCTGTATGTGAGGTCATGGGTGTTGTTGGCTACCATGCTAAACTGAATGTTCATGTTCACGCCGGATACCCCAAAGTTATCATAAGGATCAAATGCAGTGATATTTGCGTACCTTATTGAGATTGAAGGCGGTCTAGGATGCATACTGATGTAGAAGACCATGGCAAAGAAGAGTGAAATGAGTAGACCCAGTACAAAAAGAGAGGAAGAAACACTTCAGCAGCGTCTTCCCCGGGATGACTTGCCTTCAATATCCTTCCTACTGTCTCTCCGCTTGTCAGACGGGACATATGGGAGCTTCTCCTGCTTGTGGGGCTTCTCCTTCTTGTGGGGCTTCTCCTTCCGGGGCTTGCCATATGGGAGCTTGTCCAGCTTCTCCTTGTGGGGCTTGCCATAGGGGAGCTTCTCCTCCTCACGGGCCTTCTCCTTGTGTGGGAGCTTGTCCTCAAGATTATCCTCCTGCACCTTGCCAGACTCATCCACGTCATATGGGAGCTTATCCTTCTCTTTACGGGGCTCCTCAGATGGAAGCTTATCCTTGCCCTTGTCTTTATCCTTGTCCTTGGGCAGCTTGTCATATGGATTAACCCGAGGGGTAGCTCATCCACCATGATATTGCCCCTGAATAGATCCATCCTTCAGATGTCTCTGTGAAACACCTGTTAGTTAGTATACATCTCAATATACTTAAAACTCACGAACCTGAAGTGTAGAATCTACATTAACTGCTTCTGTACGCTTCCTCAGTTTCCAGAATAAAGACATACATTGAACATCAAGCATGATATATGTATGTGCGTTTCTGTTACTTAGTACACACACCATGATACTTGAAAGCTACTCAGTCTTTACTTAATATCACATATACACATACGATTGTGTTTATGTACGTCTGCGGGGAACTTATAATCTACTAATCGACACTGCATCTCAGCCGTGTCATATTCTAGCATATATATCAAGAACAGATACATGCTATTATCTATGTCTATACATCTCAATAAGGCCAGGCATTAAACATAGATCAGTTGTGATATATGCTATTATTTTATGGCACTTTACTGTATATGTACACACACGCCAATAATAGTACGAACCTGTTTCTTGTCCCGCTGTAACCATAACCTTACCATCTACTCAAAAGAGCCAGATTCATTGTAAACTAAACTGTACTTGTAAACACATCATACATGAGACACCCCTGTATTCTGGTGGAACCTGTATACAATTTCCCTTGCTCCAACCAAACCAAGCAATACCCGTGTGTCTCAAAACGAACATTTTATTGTCAACGAATTGTGTGAAAACGTTCCCGAGCAACCTTCAAGTGTTCCGCCAAAATTGATGGTATACAACGCACCTATGCTGTTTTCTTAATCATCCCAAGCATCGTCTGCGATCCCCTTCTTTGTGTCTGTCGATGGCATGAGCATGTGCTTGTATTTGTCGTCCACCCTCACTGTTGTAGCTCCGATAACTCCTACCCCTGCAGATCCTGCCAGTCTCCCTTCCTTGAACGCTGCAGCTTCCTCTCTTTCTTTCCTCCTTGCAGCCTGGATAAGTACTCACGTTTTAAAGGTGTGAATGTAACACACATTTCTTGATGTGAAACCATAATGTACATTAAGTGTTATATCGTGTGTATAGACAATTACATGATTATGCGGGGAAAAAAAACATGTAATGTGAAAGACTAACGCCTTAATCAAACTAAAACAATTGGTACTCAGTGGAAGGAAAAGTCGAATTTTTTTGCCATACACGGTGAGATATCCACCAATCAAGGCGTGCCCATTCAGAGCAATTATCATCACTGTACCAAATGCATATATGCGCGTATCAAATAAACAAACACATCATGCTATATACATATGAATTTATCTGCTTGTCAGAGAAAACGTTCAATTTTGTCTATCAGTTTCTAATTTTTCTGAAGACCGTCGTGTATTCTCATCATCCAAGCGCTATATAACGACGCATTACATATTACATACATGTTGCATGCATATTTGCATATGATCTATAATGTATATACTCAATATCATACCACCTATCTATTAAATTGCATATGATCTATATAGAATGTATATAATCAGTACCATATATGTATATGAGTACCTTTCCAGTTGCAAAAGCCATCGTATTTCCTGATTCTGCTTCAGCTATTGCCTTTCGAATCTGAGCTACTAGAAACTGCACAAAATAATATATGAATCAGAACATACATTGTACTATACTGCACAAATGTGCAGAGTAAAACTTACTGCATCACGATCTGTGTATAGTGAAGTTGCTCGACCGGTGGCACCAGCTCGGCCTGTTCTTCCAATCCTATGAACATAATCTTCCATCACCTTCCAAAACCAAAAAATTTGATAAGTCCGTCATGCATAATAAGGAAAACAGAACCTTTGGAAGATCCAAATTGACAACATGTGCAACTCCAGTTACATCCAGGCCCCGTGAGGCAACGTCAGTTGCTACCTATAATTGGAAATGGTCATCACAAATTCACCTTACGTATGATATGCATGACACTTACTAGAATATTCATTGTCCCTTTACGAAAATCTCTCAATGCTGCTTCCCTTTCACTCTGAGATCGTCCCCCATGTAAAGCAGCTGCTTGAAGTCCTTGAGCAAGAAGAGCATCTGCAACCTCGTCACACCTTGCCTGAGATTAAACAAATTACATATCTTAGTACCATATATATGTGAAATATAAAAGATGATTTAAAGCCGGTTCGAGTACCTTTCTTTCCACAAAAACAATAGTGAGAGGCCGTGGATGCCCTGCCCTTTCGGCTTGATTGGATTCCTCCACAAGCATTGCAAGCAAGTAGTCAATCTACAAACAATAAACTCAATGAACATAACTTATTCATTACTATTGACAGGTACACACCAATGAATTAATGTGTATAGTGTGTATTGTACCTTATCTTTCTCGTCCACTTTTTCCAAAGATTGCAAAACGCTTGCAGTTGGGCTGCTCACTTTTCCAACTTTCACCTGAACAGGTTTGTTCAAGTATTCCTGAGCAAGAGCTTCGATTTCCTCGGGCATTGTAGCACTAAACAGAAGAGTTTGGTGCGTTTTAGGAAGCCCATGCATCACCTGTAAAAGTCATAAAGAAAATTATTAGCACGAAATCATAAAACAAGTAGTCTAAAACTGTACCTCCTGGATTTGGGGTAGAAAACCCATGTCCAACATACGATCGGCCTCATCAAGTACAATATACGATACTCTTGACAAGGAACTATTTCCTTGCTGAAGATGATCAATAAAACGTCCTGGTGTAGCCACTACCACTTGCACACCAGCCTTCAACTCAGCCATCTAAAATTAAATAAATTAAATATATAGAGTTACTTCATAAGTGTGTTTGAGAGAGAGACAGAGACCTGATCCGTAATGCGTGTTCCACCAACAACAATAGATGTCTTGAATCCTGGGGTGGATCGACTAAAGGCTTTCACCTGCATTATAAAAAGTCATTGTTATACAATGACCTATATACATATCATACGTGCGCACGCACACACACACCACACGTGTGTGTGTGTGAATGTGACTGCTATATGTATAAGAATACATACCTCTTTCTCAATCTGTTGTGCAAGCTCCCTCGTTGGTGCAAGCACCAAGGCCAGCGGTCCATCGCCACGACGCAGTGGAGGTTGAGCCAAACAATGCTAATAAACCAACAAATTGGTCAGGAGATTTTATCAGAAACAAACATACCTGAATCATGGGTATCGCAAAAGCAGCTGTTTTTCCACTTCCAGTTTCTGCACATCCTAACAAATCCCGTCCAGAGAGGGCGACAGGCATGGCTTGCGCTTGAATCGATGTTGGCGTACTATACTCGTGATATATAATATCTCTCATTATATTAGCATGCAGCAGCTATAAACAATGCATAAAAATTACATACCACATAAACAATATATAGCATAATACACGAAAAACCAATGCTTACCATGTCTTCGAAAGATTCGACAGGGGCTGGAGCAGGATCCGTTCCATCAGTGACTTCAACATCAACATTTAGACGCGCACGTACATCTGCAATCTGTTTAACGGGGGTTTAGGGTTTTTAAACAAGAACACCAAAGCAAGAGCTCAACTGTATAGGGATTTTGAGATCGATTTGATATCGGCAGGGGATTTGAGATCAGAATACACAATGATTTGCAAGAACACGGAAATTTCACTCACCTGATCGGCTTGCATACGTCGGACACGCTCCGAAGGCTGCCAAGCGGGCCAGACAGGCTCCGGCGGCGGAGGAACTCTCGAACCTGGATACGGCCTATCTCGACCAAATCCGTTGCCGGTAGCAGCATATCCATTGGATTCAATGCCGGAGCGGCTCCTGTAGCTGCCCAAACCGCTGCCGTAGTCGCGCTCGCTCCTGGATGCTCCGAAATCAACCGAAGAAGAAGATCTTTGTGGCCTTGAATCTGTAGCTGCCGGCTTTGATGAGGCGCCTGACCTCAGATGCGGAGGAACATAGGGCATGGCGATGAACAAACACTCTACTTTGCGCGAAAGAATGAACAAAGAACGAATACCCTAGGGCAACAAAAAAGAGCTATCATTCATTCCAGTTGCCGCACGATCCAAATATTCTAAGCATATTCTAATTAAATCTATAATCCATTAAATGCTCTTTAATAATGCCTTAATTACGCCCTAAACCGCCCTTTTCTAGGGTTTTTGTGTGCAGCAGAATGGGGCGGTGTCCAAATCACAAGAAGCCGGCGAAGAAGAAATACTCACACAAGAGTGCACGCAGGTCCAAATTCCTCCTGAAAGATATCCATTTCTGAGCGTGCGTGCGTGTGTGTGAGAGCGTGTGTGTATTCCTTGACAGATATAGATACGCGATGATATGATATATTCGGAAGTGAAGAAATTAGAGTCGGCTATGGATGAAGGGCCGCCGCCACGGGCTTTGGATGAAGATCTTCCTGGAATGGGTCAATTCTATTGTTTGCAATGCGAGTACGTATATCACACACACCACACACACACATACATATATATATATATATATATATATATATATATATATATATATATATATATATATATATATATATATATAGTATATACGTACATTGCTTTCTCTGTTTCAGTCGGTATTTTGCTTCAGCTGCTGTTCAACAAGAACATTTCAAGACCAAACGCCACAGGAAAAGGTATGTTATCACATTTAGAACATTACGTATACTTGTTCGTGTGTGTATGCGTGTATGTGTCTGTCTTGTGTTGAATCCTTCTGTCGATGGCAGATATACGCATTAAACTACACACACAAAAGGTATGTTATCACATCTAGTACATTATACATATACTTGTTCGTGTGTGTATGCATATCTTTACGTGTGTGTGTGTTGTGATAGAATCCTTCTGTTGATGGCAGATATACACATGAAACTCACACACATATATAATTTCTATGAATTGTATTAATCTTCGATTGGTTTTGAAGGGTGAAGATGATGCAAGGGCCAGCACCACATTGCCAATTGGATGCTGAACTCGCTGCTGGATTAGGTGCTCCAGATAATGGTCCAAAGCTTAATGTACTTTCTTGAAGGGTGCAATAGAGAGGATCTTTTTCTCAAATTGTGGGAGAGAGAGGGTTTAGGGTTTAATTGTGTTTAGGGTTTCTATGGCGCTTGCTGCGGAGCGGTTCATTCTCCAGGTAGATATTTACGAATTATTCTCATTGTAGTCAATCTAATTGGGCTGGAGTTTTGTAGGATTTGAATAAGAACGCTCATGAGCATGTCTTGCTTGTACACTTGACTCAGGTGTTGTCTCTGTTGTGTTATATATATATATATATATATATATAACCATCATATCTACATTATGAATATATATTATGTGTGAACCACAGTGTTATTAGCTAAACTAACTTTTCTAACGCAGGCAACTCGGCAGTTAAAACAATTCAGAGAATGTTCACATCCACTTTCGGACATTGAATCCCATGTAGAGTGTTTGCTGGTACGATCTCTGTTAAATATGACTAAATATATGTTATGTATGTGTGAAGTCAACGTTATAAACATGTATTATACAAATATCTATCTATATGTATGCATGTATGTGTGTGTGTGTGTACACACACACACACACACACACACACACACACACACACACACACACACATATATATATATAATATATATATATATGACCATGTGTGGATATATTACTAAAATATAATGCTATGTATGCATCAAAAAACATGTTATATACAATGTATTCTACAGTACTTCATAATTGTCTGCTATACAGGATTTGTGTTCTCGGTCTGGTGCACCTTACATAGTGCATGCTGCTGCAAAAGCTATAGTTGGCTTGTCCGAATACCTTTCTATTGATGTAAGTCTCTCTCTCTCCCTCTCTCTCCAATTTGCTACTATATAGTCGAGCGATTGGGAACCGTTCCTTCAGCTTTTGTGGAAGGCCACTAGAGCATCTAACAATAGAGAACATGTCGGAACCATGTTCCAAATATTCCGGATTATACTCAAGCTACAGAAGGAGAACACATACAATGTGAAGCTCTTCATCAAACTCTTCGAAGAGAATATTCACATCATAAGTTCTTTAAATATTACCGATCTGGCCTTGGGCTCCTTGTTAAGGTTTTTGTGTAGTTTAGTGCATGTTCTAAAACAACAGGAGCAGAAGTGTTTAGCGATATTAAGGGATTTTTACCTCAGCTTATGGAAAGCTCACTTGGAGAGGAACAACTGTCCTCTATACCAAGGTTTATCAGATACAAAGCTACGGTACTCTGTGTGTGCGTGTGCGTGTGCGTGTGCGTGTGCGTGTGCGTGCGTATGTGTACAAGCATGAAAGATAATAAATACTACTAATTTGTTTTGTGCTGATTTACAGGTATTGTTATATAGATTATGCATGTTTGACGATATTGATGTTTCGTACCTCTTGTTAGCCCTTCTTTCGAGTAGGAAGGACGTTCTACAACTGTCAACAAAAGTGCATACTTATGGTAATGTGATAATTTATATTATATACAGATATTTCCAGGTTTATGTCTCTCTCTCTCTCTCTCTCTCTCCTCCTCTCTCTCTCTCTCTCTCTCTATATATATATATATAAACACTCACCGCATGTTGTACGTATGCTTTTTTGCAGATGAAGTGAGAGTAGCGCCATTTATCACTTCTTGTTCAGAAGACAATACAGATGTACAAAGACGTGCAATCCTCACGCTTATGAAGTGTGTTGTCACGTTAAACAAAGGGGGAACCGACAATATGAGGCATTTATCGGAAGTTATTCTTGTGGAATGGCTGTCACAAGCAGGGACAACATGGAAGGCCTCGTGACATCACTTATATGCTTGTTCACATACGAGGTTTGTGTGTATGCGTGTGCGCGCGCGCTTAATCTTTATGTTTCTTTGCAGGACGATCTACTGCTGGGCTTGCTTATCACCTTAATGGACTTTAGTTCATCGTGGTAATTTTGCTTGTTTGTTTGTGTGTGTGCGTGTGCGTGTGTGTTTAATTTGCATTTTCAGGTTCCGAAGCGATGTGTATGATGCATTTCTTTCTTCTATTTCTCCTGTACGAGTTTTTCATTTATTTCTTTCGACAGTAAGAGCTCTCTCTCCTCTCTCTCTCTCATGTATCAAAACTTAATGCTTTGCAGATCCATTATGATCACTCTGTGTTGATTGACTTTTTGATCTCGGAGAGCTCGGGCACTACCTTCTTGCAGTATCTGTTAAGGTATCTAATAACAAAGATGATATATGTAAACATATATATTACATTATTTCATTTTCACATATATAACATGTAAGTACACAGATTTCTTAGGCTTATTAAGGATAATTGGCTGGAGTTTAACAATAGTGAAACAAAGAAGAGAAAAAGACATGAACGGATGGATGAAGTTTCAGTGCAACGAGCAAAGGAGTGCTTAATTAATCTGGAACAGTCCATACAAAGACTTCATAACAAGCACTTGTTCCCATACAATGTGTCTACTCTTCTCGAGAGGTAACACACACACACACCACACACACACACACACACACGTGCATATTTCTATTCACATACATGCAGGTTCAAGGTGCTGCATAAGGCTGGTTGACAACAGATTCTATTGTTATTCAACTTCATAACCATCCAGAAATGTGTACAGAACAACCTAGTTTATACAATGTGTTTGTTCTTTTATAACAAGTTAGTCTTTGTATACGACATCTAGCCATGCGCTAAGGGCCCATGAAGGAACATGTACTAGTTTCAAGCCCTTGAGGGACGCGACATGTTAAACAATAATGACAATACAAATCTCTCTCATACACACAGAAACAAGAAACCAGGTTATCCAACACAAAATCAATTGTTGATTACATAGAAAAGCAAGCTTACATCAAGTCTGCCTGGTCGGTACTGGCTCAAGTGCTTCGATCATGGCCACACTATTTCCTCTGATCACCTGAACACCAAATTGGATATATGTAAGATATTGTGTATTGTACATGTATAGAGTTTCATGTGTAGAAGTACTTACCACCATGCCAATGTCGGTCCTTTCATGTCCATCGAGCTCCACTGTGTTATCCAGAACCAGGTTCATGAACTGATCGAATCCCCTCAATACTCCAACCACCACACGGTTAGCGTTCAGTTTATCTTGAGCCTTAGGTCCATGTACCTGTCAATACATGCGCCTGCATCAGTATATGTCTATGTACTCTGTATGTAATTGACACAGAGACACACACACAATAAAATCACATTATAAATCAACGAGCTCTGGATTGTTTACCCACATCCATACATACAGAGTAAACACATCTCTATATATCCATTTATATATAAGGATCTAGAGTGGGTTTCTATACATTCATACATTCATATATATATATTATATATATAATATATATATATAGAGAGAGAGAGAGAGAGAGAGAGAGGAGGGGGAGAGGAGAGCTTACTTCTTGAGATCCGGAGGCTGTCCCGATTTGCTCATCCTTGCGAAGCGCCAAGAAACCCTGAACCAAGGAAGAACCCTAATAAAATCCCTAAACGCCTACGTGGACAGCTTATAAACCGCAGATTCACGTGATTGCATATAAGCCGTAGATATGCCTAGGCGGCTAGGGTTTAGGGTTCTTCATCCAAGGTATGTTTTTTCTATGTAGCATTTCCTTGTTGAGTTGTCTTTGCTTGATTAATGCGCTTATGACAAATTATGGAATGCAAGAGTTGATTTAATCGCCTTTTGATCACTGAATCTTTTCGATCTTTATTAAAATTCTGGTGCCCCATGAGGCTGAAAACACACACACACTCACATATATATGTGTGTGTGACATATATACTGGCAAATTGGTGTGAATTTCTGATATATCTCTGTATTAGAGTATCTCCTTTTGTTTTGCCACAGAGGTAATGCCAGGCTAAGTTGGGGTCTCGTCACATTGGCGTGTGCCTTTATTTGCTTTGGTATATGTATGTGTATATATACACACATAGGTACACACACATATATAAGTATATGTATCCATACTAGTCAGGCCAATGCTGATGTAATGGCACTTGGCCGTTACATGTATGGTAGACGAAGGAGGTTCAGTGATGGTTTTGAAAGCTTGTGGTGCTCATATGGTTTTCAAAACATTGCTTTTCTACAGGATTTATCGTAGCTCAGTGTTTCTTATATTCACTCGAGCTCCATTCGAATCCGACAGTACGTGTGTGTGTGCGCGAGAGAGAGAGAGAGACACGCCGGTGACGACATTAATACTTGCTACTCTTGATAGTTTAGCTGATGACACTAAGACGTCTGAGGCTTTATTATTGTGTGTGTGTGTGTGTGTGTGTTGCAAGTGATGAGACAAAAGTCTAGATAGGGACAGCTGAAAACCTATGCTGACCACTTAAAAAATGGGAATCTCTCTGATGCAACGGTGTTTGTAATATAAATGGTATTTGTTTGTATGGTTTGTATGGTGTATGTAATATAAACGGTATTTGTTTGTATTGTGTATGTAATATATATGGTATTTGTTTGTATGGTCCAGTATTGAACTTCACTATTTAAAACTAAAATAAATTGAAACATATCCACTATATATTTTACTTTTTGATTATCATTTTGTAAATCAAATTGAAACTTAAAATAAAATCTAAACCATTTAATTGATACATGTCCTAGTGTAAATTTTTATTATCATTAAAATTTCATAAATCAAGTCTAAATATTAATTAAAACATATATCTTCCTATCATATATTTTAGAAGAATATGATATAACTCTCTCTCTCTATATATATATGTATGTAGATTGCCTGTTATACGGAATCATTAACAGGTTTGAAACCTGTGTGGCTGAAAGTTTGAGTTGTTTTTAACTATGTTTATTCATTCTCTTCATTCTGAAGTACTTTTATAGCCGTGTATAATATACTTTGAGTCTTAAAAAGGGGTAAACTTTGATAAACTTAAATATGCATTTAATTCAAAGGATGGGCCAAGTTGAAGTATCTGTAATATTCTTAAGATATTGGAACTTAGAGAATATACCACTTAATTAAGACATAGTGTTTAACTAAATTGGATAAATATAATTAATCATTTGCCAAACATAATCAATGTGAAGAGAGGAATTAGTTTTATTTTATGGATCTAATAAATCACAATCACAAGAAATAATAATAAAAAAAAAGAGTTTAAACGGATTATTTCTTTTTTCTTCATTGTTAATTGTAGACCCATAAAGAGGTACCATAAAATACTGAAAAATAATTTAACATCATGGCTTAGTAATGTGTGCCCCCCACCACATAATCTTTACTTTGGACGTTGACTGTTGTTACCTATTGTATTATGTTGATGGATCCTAGATGTAGTAGGAAACAGGCCCGCTTAGTGCACTTGAGTATCTGGTGATGGTCCGGCCGGGTGTCATTAGATATTTGTAGGAAATAATAAGTGAAGTTGGAACTTACCTTCTAGAAACCCACCCCTAATTTTGACGTCCCAGTTAGGCAGGGTTAGGAACACCCCTAGGGTTGCCCTAACCCACGGCCTCTTGGGTAGGATTTTAGGGTTAGAGTTAGGCTAAGTTAAACACTCTCTCATTAACTTAATAAGGGGTTAGTTAATTTCGTGCCAACCCACTTACACATTAAGGAAAAGAGGGGGTGGGGCCTCTGTCACATAAATAAGGTAAAGTATGTAGGAGTGAGGGTTCTTGGGTTCATGACTGAGCTCATTACTCTTCTCCTAGTGCAAGCTCTAGCTTGTATCGTCAAGGCACAACCCTCTGTTGTGCCACCTTAACTTCCAGATGACAGAGGTATGTCCACCCTTCAGAGTAACTTAGCCTTAACGTTGACGAATCCATACCTGGGAGGTCTTGTCGGGATGCACATTTCAAGAGGCAAAGGTTGAAGCTTGTCTCTAACCTCCTCCTCCACGTCAAACTAGGTGTAGCACTTATGGGCAAGCAAGGCATATTTGTGTCCTTGTTCAACTATGGGCATGGAATCTTGTTTGACAGGTTTACATTACCTAGTTCCTAAGAGTTCACTAAGGGGTTTTAAAGTTGGCATTTAGGAGCCACGTTTGTGGCACTTGGTGAAACTCTTGAATCTAAGGGCTATGGCATGATAGCCCACTAGTGTCACATGGAGATGCGACACTGGGCTAGATGTCAAACGATGCAACGCCCAAGGCACGCCTTTTGATGTCATGTCATGGGTTTGTCGTCAAAGGGTTGGATACTTTGACCAATAGGCATGCTTGTGCTTGCGCTAGGGTGCTAAGCCTTGGGCATTTGCTCAAGGGAGGTTAGGTCTCGTAATTAAGTGTGCTTAAGCACACTTGGTTAGGGGAGTGTTCTCCTTGGAATCCAAGGGTTGAACAACCTAAGCTTGTTAGCATGAGCCCTTTCGTGAAGTACTCACAAGGTCATGTACTTAGGGTTAAGGAGTTTATTTAGTAAAACACTCGTGTCCGCCTACGATGTACACTTGTGTCCTCACTAAGTACTAGCCCTAGGTATAGGGTATGATTTAGCCACCCAAACCCTTAGGGTTTAGTCGTGGTTCAGGGTACCCCTTATCACCTTAAAGGGGTTGTACTCTCAAATGAGGGTGATTCCTCAAGGGGTAAGTGACGATGCCTTAGCTCTATCACAGGGGTATGTGTGAGACACATCTCCTTTATAGGGTTAGGGCATGAGCCTGTCTAGGTCTACTGGGACAGGATCCTAAAGTCTACTCGGGTTATTTTAGGAGACTTAAGGTAAAACTCTAAGTCTTTTGCCTAATTGGGCCTTTGAGTCAGACTTTTAAGGTTATCTTGGAAGACTTAGCATTACTCAAAAGGTGATGACGCCGAATGGCCACTTGGTAAAAAATCTGACAAATTTGCAAACTAAATGATCAAAGTAAGCATATTATGTATATTTATTTTTCTTTTTAATATTTATTGTTATGATTAAGAGAGGATCATATGTTTTATAACTAGTATTCTTCAATAAACAAGATCAATACATTCACTAATGTTAATTGCACAACAATTCAAGTAAGTGCTTTAAATGATCATTTCAAATTTGGAGATCATTAATTTGCAACAGGTATCATTGCACACAAAAAATTGATTGAGCAAAACAAACTTAAGAAAATATAAACAATTATTGACAAGGTGGTGACTTTAAAGGAGAGAAGGATTTGACATGTTATGAAAGCTGTATATACATGTGCTGCTTTTGATATATCATTGCACAAGTTTGCATGGCTTTGTGTGGCTCTAAAATTTTCAAGGAATTGTGGGGTTTTAGATTTTTCCAATGGGGATGAGTATAGTTACTACATAAATATGTTTTAGCTAAAGACATGTATTAGTGAGAAGAACTTTATAAAGAAGTTCAAAAGAGTCTATTTTGGTAGATGTAAGTTTTGACAATCGATTTGAGGAACACTTTGATTTATATGTTAGCCTTCTTAAGAATAAGGTAGAGGCCAACATGCTATTGTTTTTTCCATTTAGCAATTGTAGAAAGTAGGTTTTTTTTCAAGTTTTCTACAAATTAAACTTTAAAGTTTGTTACACTAAAAGGACAACTAATTAAGTATGACCGAAAAAGACATTGCAAAAGAGTATGCTTAAGCCCTTGTTGATGTTTTGAATCAAAAGTTTGATGATCTTTTCTTCTTTATTGCTATTAAGATCTTCCATCCAAAGTCATATTTAAGAAATTTGATTACTAGGATAAACCAGATTCAATAATGATTGGAGAGGTTACTTAATAAAATCAACTATTATTTAAATTTAATTGATATTATTAGATATGAAGTTGAAAGGGAAGACTTTGTTGATACTTAGAAGAGAAAGGAATGCATGAAACTTAGATGGACTATAAGAATAAATAAGTGTGATGAACCTTATTTCTAAATAATTTACTTTGATGTTTAAATATTATTTTTAACTTATATATTTTTTTAGAAAGGATGATATTATGGCAAATTTGTATGACTATTCATGGGATTATAGTCCCAATTTTCTTGATAGATGATATTAAGACATGTGAGAATAAGTTTTTGCATTAAAAACTTTAGATACATTAATAATGCTTTTTATGAATGTAAAGAATCACAAGAACTTTTGATATTTGGAAATCGATTAAAGAAAGATAATTGTAGCATGTCCTTTTATCCATGTTAATGAAGGTTTATTTTTTTGAAATACTTAGCACTAAATGATCATTTTTTTAGTTATTCTGCAACCAAAAGGGTTATCCTAGCCTTCAATTTTATGCCCTTACTACTGAACGTAGAGAAAAGAACATGTGGCAACACATGGCCTTCCGGTGTTAATTCTTTGTATGAGCAACGCCAAGTTTTCTAAGACAACGCCTAGAGCCTGACTCAAATGTCTAAATAGGCACAAGACTTAGGGTCCTAACCCTAAGTCCCCCCTAGAATGACTATCCTCCGAACCTTAAAGGACAACCCGAGTAAACCTTTGGATCCTTCCCCAAAAGACCTAAACAAATTCATGCCCGACCTCACTAAGGAGACATGCCTTGCACATACCCTTATGACAGAGCCAAAGCATCGTGACTTTCCTCTTGAGAAATCACCCTCATCAGGGAGCACAACCCTTTTTAAGGTGATAAGGGGTGGCTTGTACCACGACTAACCCCTAAGGGTTTGAGTGGTCAAGTCATACCTTAGTTCTAGGGCTAATACTTATTAAAGACACGAGTGTGCACCGTAGGCAAACACGAGTGTTCTACTAAGCAAACTCCCCAAGGCTAGGTTTGGATAACCCTAAGTGCAAACCCCAACAAATGTCTCACGAAAGGGCTCCTACTAATGAGCTTAGGTTGTTCAACCCTGGATCCCAAGGAGAACACTCCCTAGCCAAGTGTGCCATTAGCACACCTAGTTATGGGACATAACCTCCCTTGGTTTAGCACCTATTGTGAGCACATGTATGCCTGCTTACTAGAGTATCCAGCCATGTGACAATCCCAAAAGGTGTGCCTTAGGCATTGTACTATGTGTCATCTAGTCTAGTGTCACATGAAGAGTGACATCATTTCTTATATATGGGCTATCATGCCATAGCCCCCTTAGATTCAAGAGTTGCACTAGGTGCCACGAATGTGGCTCTCAATGCCAACTCTAGAACCCCTATGTTATCCCTTAGGAACTTGGTAAATAAACCCTGTCAACCTAGAACTCACGACCACAACTGGACAAGGACACAAACGTGCCTTGCTTAGTTGTGAGTGTTGCTCTTAACTTGACGTGGAGGAGGAGGCTAAAAACAAACCTCAACCTTTGACCTTTGGAACGTGCAGTCTGACAAGACCTTTTTGCCAACATTAAGGGTAGGTTATCCCAAAGGTGGGACATACCCATGTTGTCTGGAAGTTAAAGCGGCATAATAAAGGGTTGTTCCTTGATGACACAAGCTAGAGCTTGCATTAGAAGAAGAGTAACGAACTCAATCATGAACCTATGAACCCTCACTCCTACATAATCTACCTTATTTATGTGATAAAGCCCCCCACCCCCCTTTTCTTACACGTGTAAGTGGGTTGGCATAGAATTTTAGCCCCTTAATTAAGCTTATAACCTTACTCCCACCCCTAAACCCTACCCAAGGGGTGGGGATTTTAGGGTGTTGGTTAGGGCAACCCTAAGGTTAGGTGAACCCTAGGGGTGTTTCTAACCCTACTTGACACATTAAACTTATATGTATTAATTAATCAACCTAATTGAAATGTCAAAATCAGGGCTAGATTTTTTAGAAAAAGTTCTAGCTTTACTAGAGTTTCTTGCAAATACCTAATGACACTCGTACATGCCATTACCAAATACCTAAGTGCACTAAGTAGGCTTATTTCCTATTATATTTAGGGTTCATCAACATAGTACAGTAGGTAACAACAATCAATGTTTAAAATAAAAAGGAGTCATAGTAAAAACTATAACAACTTGACCTTTTACTTTGAAAGTTAACTGTTATTACATATCGAGTTATGTTGACGAACCCAAGTGTAGAAGAAACAGGCCTGCATAATGCACTTGATATTTAATGATAGTCTAACCATGTGTCATTAAGTATTTACAAGAAACTCTAAGCGAAGCTAGTACTTCCATTTGGAAGATTCTCCCCCAGTTTGACGTTCCTAGTTAGGTTCCTCATGAGTATCTTGGGTTAGGGTTAAGTTAGGTATGCCAACAAGCTTACTCAAATAGGAAAATGGGGGGTGGGGGGCTCCGTCACATAAATAAGCTAGAGTATATGTGAAAGAGTTCTTGGGTTCATGACAAGCTTGTTATTCTTTTACTGATGCGAGCTTTAACTTGTGTTGTCAAAGCACAACTCTTTGTTGTGCCACCTCAACATCCAGACACTAGGGGGGTAGCCTACCCTTAACGTTGGTAAATCCATGCCTTAGACTACACGTTCCAAGGGTCAAATGTTGAGGCATGTCTACAGCATCCTCCTCCACATCAAGCTAAGAATAGCACTCACAATTAAATAAGGCACAATTATGTCTTTGTCCAATTGTGGGCGTGGGATCTTGGTTGATAAGTTTTTTTTATCGAGTTCATAGGGTTTACAAAAGGGTTCTAAAGTTGGCATTTAGGAGCCACACTTGGTGTAACTCTTGAATTTAAGGTGCTAGCCCACATTATGTTGACACTATACTAAACGACACATGATACCATGTTTGTACTCACATTAGGGTGTTAAGCCTTAAACATCAGCTCAAGAGACGTTAGGCCTTATAACTAAGTGTACTTTTGGCACACTTAGTTAGGGGGTTCTTTTTAGGATCTAGGGGTTGAACAACCTAAGTTTGTTAGCAAGAGCCCTTTCATAAGGTATTTACGAGGTCTTGAATTTAAGAATTATCCAAACTTAGCCTTAAAGAGTTTGTTTAATAAAACACTCAATCTACCTGCGGCACATACTTGTGTCCTACTAAATCTAGGTCTAGGGTATAACTTGGCCACTCAAACCCTTATGAGTTAGTCATGGTTCATGGTACTCCTTGTTACCCTATAGGGGTTGTACTCCCAAATGAGGGTGATTCTTCAAGGAGTAAGTGACAATGCCTTAACTTTATCATGGGGGTATGTGATGTCTCCTTTATAAGGTTAAGGCATGAGTCTGTTTAAGTCTCATGGACAAAGTCCTAAAGTTTACTCGAGTTATCCTTTATGGTTTGAGGGATAATGACTTAAGGTAAGACCTTAAGTCTCATGCCTACTTGGAGTCAGACTCTTAGGGTTGTCTTAAAAAGATTTAATGTTGCTCACATAGGGTGATGACACTGAATCACTGCTTCGGTTAAAACTCTAATACCACAACAAATCTTAATGATGTTGCATCATGATTAAATTAGTGGTGTGGGTGGTATAGTGTGGTAGCAATAGCAAAAGTGTGTGGTAACAATATTAATTCTCAATATATATATATATATATATATAGTTGTGTTTAGTATCACATGTTTTATATGAGATATAAATCAAATTCCATTATTAAAATTTCTCCTATAAAATTTTAATAATATTTCTAAATATATTTTGCAATCTCAAAGTCTGAATATATGAGACACATATTTCAATTATTATTTATATTTAATAAAATTACATTATTAAAATACATATACATACACTTGAATTATGTTTTAAATGCTATCATAATTCTAAGTAAGATAATCTATACTCATTAAATTCACAACATTTTTAAAATCTAACATTTCTTATTATTAATTTTAAAATTAAAAAAATTATATATTAATAAACTTATAATTGTATTTTAATTCCACTTGAATTTAAATTTAAAAGTATATGTGTTTCACTCTTAATTTTCTTTCAACTTTATTTCATATTTCATATTTAATATAATATTATAACATATTAGTACACATTCCACCGTTGGTGGATTTAATTATTTAATAATAATTTATTACTTAATAAAACCTTAACCTAGTTGTTATTCTTAACTTAGTGAGTTTATTTTAAATTAAATTTTGTATTGAATTATTATTTTTAATTGAGTTTATCTCTAAAATGAATCTTTAACCTAATTATGGTGATTTTATCTAGTGAGTTTATTACTAAATTGGACATTTGTTATTCATAATATGGTTCTAAGTTGTTAATTAACCAAATAAATTTATTTTGAAGTGCTTAACCCAATTATTAATATTCTTAACTTGGTGAGTATCCTACTTTACTTGATCTAAAATTGAACCTTAACTCAATTGTTATTCTTAATTTAATAAGTTTATTCTTTAAGTTGAACCCTTAACTTACTTTGTTATTCTTAATCTAAAATTTATACACTTAACTCAATTGTTATTCTTAAAAAATGAGTTTATTCTTAATTTAATTATTATTTTTAACTTAGTCAATTTACCTTTAACCCAATAACTTGATGAGTTTATCCTTAAACACCCATGTTATATATTCTATGCATGATAATAATAAATGAATTAATAATAATAATTGGGTTAAACTGATCAAGTTATACTTGATGAGTTTATGACTTGATGTTGTTTATCATTTACAATAATGAGTTTACCCATGTCTGATCCAATGACCTTAATAATGTCATATGTGTTTAAGATTTACGAGATTTGTTAGTTACTATGAGGTGTTAATGAACTAGTAAACTATTATTAAATATTTGGTCATGTGACCCCATTCTATAGTTGATCTTATATAGTACGGATGTTTTTGTGTGTTTGTGTGGAGTTTATCCCTAAATTAGACCTTTAAGTTACTTTAACCTCACGATTAATAGTTGGATTGAATATAAAATAATGGTGGGGGATAACCTGTATATGGCCAACATGGAGTGTTCATCACACACGAAGTGAATATATAAGATTATATTATTTTAAATCATCACAACACATAATGATTTCTAATTCTCTTAAAATATGTATACTTAATTTTATAAAATTTATTAAAAGATTATTCTAATTCCCAAGAAACAACTCAAATGTCAGCTGCAAACAACCAGTGATTATGCTTGTAACATATAATTAAGAAAGAAAGTATGATATTAATTAATTAAAATATATTAATTTAAAGTTTAAATAATCTCTCTAAAAATATATATTTAAAAATCACATTGATATTATTATTAATAATAATAATATCACAAAACTTATGAATATAGTTCAAGGTATATTCTTCGTGAGTAATTCATTGCATATTTACCTTTTACCATTAAAGGTATATTTTTAATCACTATATAATTAATACCCACCCATTAGGGTTTAGGAAGGATGGTTGGTTATGCGCCAAAGAAGGGAAATAACACGAAGTACTACGACTTGTTAGGTGTGACAAGAAATGTTAGCAACGACGAAATTAAGAAGGCTTTCAGAAAGGCGGCCTTGAAATACCACCCTGACAAGGGAGGTGACCCCGAGAAGTTCAAGGAGATGTCAGAGGCATATCAAGTTGTGAGTGATGAAAGGAAGCGACAAATATATGATCAATGTAGTGAGGAAGTGGTGAAAGGTGGTCAGGTACACCGAAGAAGCGATACACATGGCCGTCGTTGGGCGAACAAGGGAGTGGATTATTTTTTCCAAATGAAAGTCTCGCTAGAAGATCTTTATAATGGTACTACAAAGAAAATGGCATTCACAAGGAAGGTTATATGCAGGAGATGCAAGGATAAGAATCCAAGTCTGGAGCTTCTACCAAATGTAAAGGCTGCAATGGTGTTCATTCTCAGTATCAGATACCGTGCCAGGCGTGCCTTAGCGACCGGTGTACCAACTGCAAGGGCAACAAGGTTGTTCCTGAGAGAAAGATAGTGGACGTAGTCATTGAGAAAGGAATGGTGCACCAGCAGGCGATTGTATTCTTTGGAGAGGCAGATGGATCGCCGGATAACGTGGCCTTTCTGGTGATGCAGGAGGAGAATCCCCTTTTCAAGAGAAAGGGTAATGACCTTCTCTACAAACACACCATTTCCCTTGCGGAGGCACTCTTTGGGTTCCAGTTCAGGATCAGGCACCTCGACGGTAGGCATTTACTTATCAAGTCTAACCCCGGCGAGGTGATTAAGCCCGGGCAGTTTAAGGCCGTGTATGGCGAGGGGATGCCAGTGCAGAAGAGGCCGTTCATGAAGGGCTGTCTCTACATACAATTCTCGGTAGAGTTTCCGGAAACCGGAAGTCTAACAACTGAGCAGTTTAATATACTTGAGAATGTTCTTCCTCGGCCGAAGAGCGAACTCACTCAGAAGGAGATCGATGAATGCAAGAAGACGGTTGCAATTGATGTCAGGCCGGAGGAGATAAGCCAGAAACATCAACAGGAGGACAGTGACGAGGACAGTGATGATGGAGTATACTGGGAGGACAGTGATGATGAATCATACGAGGAGGACAGTGATGAAGCATATTCGGAGGACAGTGATGATGAAGTATACGAGGACAAGTGTGCACAAGAGTGAGATCCAGGAATGTACTTCCTTTTGCATCAGTGTTAACACACACACATTGTGTATGATGATATATGTGTCACACTGATATTGTTCACATCGTAATTAATTCATTAGAGTTGTTTTTAATTTGTTTTTTTTTACGTTATTGCAATAAAATATAAACCATCAAAACAAATTTAAGTTACAAAATATAATTTGAATATACAAATATTTATTTTAAAACTTTATAAAATAAATCTAACCAGCTCATTTTATTGAGAAATTTTTAATAATGGTAATTTATTTACACGTCGGATAAAACAGTACGATAAAGAATTCCTCGTACAAATATAATACAACGTATATTGTACGCTCTCTCTCTATACACAGACATTACACTGTGCAACAGCGTGCCTGAAGATGCTGGTTAACAAATCATAAGAACCATTCAACCGTGCCCCTGTTTGAAACACTCGATCTGCAACCCTTAATCCTCTGTTACTGTCACCATGTCTTGTACAAGCTCCAAGCAGAGTCCCCCAAGCGTCACATGGCACACTCTCCGCTAACTCTTCAGCTTGACGTAGCTGTCCGGACCGCCCAGCAGATCAATCAGACACCGAAAATGTACCTCTCGCGGATCAATATCGAAGTCACATTTCATTCCAAGAAAGAGTTTAATTCCTTCCTCGTACATCCCAACACGGCTACACGCCGCTAAAAACACTAACAAAACCAAGCTCACCGAGCTTTCCTCCATCTAAACACAGCTCATGAAGAGTCCCAAGTGGACATCGACCATTCTGGGCATAGGCTGATATTACAGTGTTCCACACAATAGAGTCCTGCTCAGGCATCTCCTTGAACACACATTCCGCTTCGTGGATTCGCCCGAGACGGGCGTATCCAGATATAACTACGTTCCATGCAACTAGATCCCTCATTGGGATCCTCCTGAAGATCTCCACCCCTTCTCGCATCGATCCGTACTGGACGTATGCCGAAACGACGGCAGTCCAGGACACCACGTCTCTGTGCAGCATCTTCTCGAAGGTATCTCTGACTTGTGGGATGTTCCCACCGAGGGAATACCCCGTCAAGAGGGAATTCCATGAGGCTACATTTCTTGAAGGCATGCTCTGGAACGTCTGTACAGTCGGATTCATATGCCCCGTTTGAGCGTATCCTTCAAGTATAGTGTTCCATGAAATGATGTCCCTCTTCTTCATTGCATCGAATACATCTTTTCCTTCTTTCATATGCGAGGCTTTCAGGAGAGCCGAAACCAGTGCATTCCCCAGAACCGTGGTTCCGGAACACGCTATAATCTCACGAACTCTCGTGAGTTCCTCCACGTCACCATGTTCCGACCAGACCGTGGTCATTGCGGTGTAGGTGACTGCGTCCCATTCCGGCATCTTGCAGAACACGTTCTTAGCCTTATCGTGACACTGCTGGTTGTGCACGTAACAAGCAAGCATTGCGTTCCAGATAACCAAGTCCCGCACAGGCGCGTCGTGAAAGAGCCTCTCTGCCGACTCCGGATGTGCATTCTCTGCATATGCAACCAGCATGACAGTCCAGGCTAACAAACAGTGCTTGGGCATCTTCTCAAACGTAATTGCTGCATTCTCTAGTTCTCCTTCCTGAGAATACGCCTCAACAAGCATGCTCCATATCGAAGAGTTCCTCTCTGGTATCGCCCCAGAACAACTCTTTCCACCCCTTCTCCAGCAGAAACGTTGTATTTAGAGAGACAGAGTCCCACCCCGGCATTCTCCCAAGCAGACAGCTAGCTTCTTCAAAGCACATGTTCGCATGTAAGTTGATATCAACGTGTTCCAAGAGACGCAATTCCGTTCCGGAAGATGATCAAAGAACAGCTTAGTTCCTCAATTGCTTTCAAAGCAGAGTTCCAGGAGATTACATCGTGTTGGGGCATCTTGTGAAAGACAATCTGTGTGCGTACTCAAGAGACCATTCTCTTCACAAGCGCTTATGAATGAATTCCAAGAACCATATTATGGATCGGCATTGCATCAAACACTTCCTTGGCCTCTTTGAAATGCCCATTCTGGGCAAATCCAGACAACATCACAGTCCACGAAACAGTGTCTCTGTTAGGCATCATATCAAACACCAACTTGGCTTGTTGAAGATTCGTAAGAGTTACACATCTTCAGTACAGTGTTCCACGCTACGATGTCTGTAGAGGGCATGTTTCCAAAAGTCTCCCACGCGGGATGCATATGCCATTCTGGGCATATGCGTGGAGAAGAATGTTCCACGAGTAGTGATTTCTCTGCTCCATGGAATCGAACACGGCTCTTGCAGACTCCACATTTCCAGCCTTCCCATGCATATGCACTTCCAGATTGTTTGCAACCGTTGAGTAACTCTTGCCATTTGCTAAATGCCATGTTAACTTCCTAATCAATATGAACATATTACATTGTGCATAATGTTTTCATTGTGCATATCTTATCTCTAATGTCTTATATACTCTTGATATCTTCCTATTTATATAAATGCCTTCAGAACATTTTAAAAATTCAATTATTAAACGTGTATAATTGGTTTATCTTATAGTATTTAACTTCAAAACAGAATCATGTATAGCTATATAAAAATATGACAATTACTAAGATTTACTTATTTATAATATTTGTCAATGCTCCTTTAATTCAGATTACTATTATTTTTCTATGTATATATAATTTTTAAAATAAAAATATAATAAGGTTTTAAATTGAAGTTGAGGATATATATATAAATTTAAAATTTCAAAGGATATAAATATACATGTATATACACATATATTACTACCAAACAGGCAATTATATCGACACAAACATTATTATAGCATAAGAATATTCAATGTACTATCAACATACAATGAAGAAGAAAATTAATTAATTAAAAATGCATTAGTTTAAATTTTAACAATCTCTTTAAAATATATAAGTTTTAAAAAAGGTATTATTTATCCTGACGCATGTTGGATTAATAAGGACGTTATATAGTTAATAATAATAAATATATATATAAAACTTATGTATAAGCACAACCATTAAAGGTATATTCTTGAGTAAAAGGTGAAAAAAGCAAAGCATATTCACTATTTTATCATTTAGGGTATATTTTAATTATTAAAGGTTAATTTCCTAATTATTAAAGGTAATTTTCATGACTATATAATGATATCAATCAGGATTTAGAATACACAAGGCCAAGGATGTTTAGTTACGCATCAAAGAAAGAAAATACGAGGTATTACGACTTATTGGGTGTGGCAAGAAATGCTACCAGCGATGAAATTAAGAAGGCTTTCAGAAAGGCGGCCATGAAATACCATCCCGACAAGGGAGGCGACCCCGATAAGTTCAAAGAGATATCGGAGGCATACGAGGTAGTGGGCGATCTAGATAAGCGAAAAATATACGATCAATATGGCGAGGAAGCAGTAAAAGAAGGCGGCGGAAATGCACAAAGGAAGTTTTGCAGGCGAAGAACTGAATGAGATATTCAATCATATTTTACAAATGGCCACGGTTCAGGTATTCGGTTAAGGAAGGGACTTGATGCTGTTTTCCAAATTAAAGTCTCGCTAGAAGATCTTTATAATGGTACTAAAAAGAAAATGGCACTCTCCAGGAAGATTATATGCAGGAACTGCAAGGGTAAGGGATCCAAGTCAGGAGTTTTTCTCAAGTGTAAAAGTTGTAATGGTTCTGGACTTCGGGTTACTGTACAAAAGGTTTATTTTATGAATACACAGTATCAAACAACGTGCCTTGATTGTAAAGGCTCAGGTGAGGTCGTGGATAAGAAGGATCAGTGTACCGAGTGCAAGGGTGATAAGGGTGTTCCTGAGAAGAAGACAGTGGAGGTAGACATTGAGAAAGGAATGATGCACCAGCAGAAGATTGTACTCTCTGAACACGCAGATGAATCGCCGGATACCGTCCCAGGGGACGTGGTCTTTGTGGTTATGCAGAAGGAGAATTCCCTTTTCAAAAGAAAGGGTCATGACCTTTTCTACGAACATACCCTTTCTCTTGTGGAGGCTCTATGTGGGTTTCAGCTCAGGATCAGGCACCTCGACGGTAGGCAGCTACTTATCAAGTCTAAACCCGGCGAGGTGATCAAGCCCGGCAGTTTAAGGCCATGTATGGCGAGGGGATGCCAGTGCACAAGGAGCCGTTCGTGAAGGGCTGTCTCTACGTACAGTTCTCAGTAGAGTTCCACAAACAGGAAGTTTAACACTTGAGCAGTTTAAGATGTTTGAGGACGTTCTTCCTCGGCCGAAGAGCGAACCCATCAGATGGAGATCGATGAATGCGGAGACGGTTGCAGTTTGATGTCAGGCCGGAGGAGATAAGCCAGAAACAATACCAGGAGGACAATGATGGGGAAAGTGATGGACACGGTGTTGAGTGTGCACAACAGTGAAAATTTCCATATTTGTTTCTTAATCAACATTATAAGTATATTAACACGCACACATCATCAACCACTATGTATGAATGTGTGTGTTGATATATGTGTCAACAATTCAAGTAATTCGAATAACGTAAATCGAATATTCGGATAGCTGACTTAATATACCAAACTGCAACACGTGGCATCTTGTGGTTGGGACCCGAGGACCTTTTGCCCTCATTCGATCTTCAGAGCGGAAGAACACTGAGAGATCGATCGAATTTGTGAGTTTTAGCTCAAATTTATATGGTTTATACACAGAACACAAATTGTAGCTGAAATATATATGAATTCTGCAGAATTTGTGGAAAACTGCTGATTTCTAGCTTGAATTCCACATGAATTGCGATACTCTGACAAATGGATCGATCGAATCACAAAAAGAGATGAATTCAGCAAAGGGTCAGTTCCCCACATGAAATTCGCAAATGGGTCTGTCCAGGAACGCAGGAATCTCGACGAGGACGACAGTATCATGGACGAGATTGCATCCAAGTCGGCTGCTAACAACTACAGATACACAGAGGGGACTGTTCTTCAAGGATCTCCACACAGGCCGCTCACTCCCTTGAGGATCGTCCAAGGTCTGCTCTGTTTGTTCGTGTTGCTCACCACGGCGTTCTTAATGCTCGTGTTTCTTGCACCCATTTGCTGTTTGCTTGTCCGGATTGTGAGCCGGCGTCGGAGCCGGGAGTCTGTTGCGTTCTTCTTCAGACACTGGCTGGCAATGTGGCCGTTTCTGTTCGAGAATATCAATGAAACCAAGGTGGTCTTCTCCGGGGACAAGGTACGTGTCTGTGTGTGTGCGTGTGCATGTGCGTCTGTGTTGGTAGTCACATATTTCACTACCACGTCCTGCAAGTATTGTACAAGTGTGTGTGTGTGTGTATTCTGCTGTTGTATGTACACACACACACACACACGTATACATGGCTTATGATGTGTTTTATATTCAATGGTGGGTCATATATGATGGGGTCTTGTATCACTGAATTTTGGATAAAACTGTACATGATTTCTGTATGACACGTATTACACAGTTAAATATAAATGTATATATTATGGTTGTGTATACATTTTGTGGGATGATTTAGCGTTTTTAATTTAAAAATGAATTTGGTTAAGTAACTTACTCTACTCTGAACCGAAAGATGGATCATGACATGCAATGTGTATGTTTTATGTATTGCCGATATGTATCTATAGAGACACATGCATATAGAGTATATATTTGATATATTCATGTCATTCTCTCTCTTGTGTATGTGTGCATGAACACACACTTTACATGCCGTACTTAATGCTCATGATTATATACATACATGAGACGTCTTAAAGAATGCACACACACGAATACAAACACACTAACACATACGTGCAGTACCGAGTGGTGAGCGTGTTGTTGTAATGTGCAATCACAGAACAGAGGTGGACTGGATGTACATATGGAACCTGGCACTACGTAAAGCACGGATTGGTTACGTGAAGTACATAGTTAAGAACAGCGTGAGGGATGTGCCAGTGTTTGGATGGGCATTACACGCCTTGGAATTTCTTCTAATTGAACGCAAATGGAACGTAGATGAACCTCTTATGAACGAGTATCTTGAGAGCTTCACAGATAGGCGTGATCCACTTTGGCTCATTCTCTTCCCTGAAGGCACAGATTATACGTAAGCAATATATACATTGTGTTATAGTAAGGCATATATACTTCTCTCTCTCTCTTCTCTCTCTCTCTCTCTCTCTCTCTCTCTCTCTCTCTCTGCGTGTGAGACAAGACACACACACACACACACACACACACACACAGAACGTGTTAAATTTTGACTTATATAACAGGGAAATGAAGAAGCTAGCAGGCAGGAATTTTCAGAAAGGAGAGGTTTATCAAAGCTTAACCATGTTCTTGTACCCAAGGCCGAGAGGCTTCTTTTCGTGCATTACTCGTCTTCGTGACTCCTTGGACGCAGGTGTGGTGGAGGGCGTGTGTGTGTGACACAGCTCTTCATCGGACTTGTGATGTTGCGAGTATATTATATAGGGCTTGATATTTACACCAATATCAAGCCTTATATAACGCCATACTTGTATATATATATAATATCATGTTGGTACTGTTGTATGTATATCTATATGTGTGTGTGTGTGTGTGTGTGTGTGTAATACGACTGGTTTCTTGCAGTTTATGATTTAACTATAGCTTATAAGAACCGCTGTCCAACATTGATTGATAACCTTTTTGGACTCGATCCGGCAGAGGTCCACATTCACATTCAACGTATTCCTGTTAAAGAAGTCCCCACCTCCGAAGAAGAGTGTTTCACATGGTTGTACAACAAATACCTCTTCAAGGTCTGCGTGCATGCTGTGTGTGTGTGTTTGTGTGTGTGTGAGAGAGAGAGAGTGAACTATATATATAACGTATACACGCATATACACATACTGTTTTTTATAGGACGAGTTGCTTAACTCATTCAACAAGAAGGGCTTCTTTACAAGTGAGAAAAGCATAGAGGGCAAGTTAAAAACAAGCCAGTTTTTGATAAGTTCACTGGATCGTTGCATGCACATTAGTGTTGTGGTATCTCATGTGCTTCTCTTCAATATTGGATTAAGGTTTACTTTGGAGTTAGCTGTGTTTATTTTTGCCATTGTTAGTCACTTTGGTTGGAGGCCTCGTGGACGTGCCCACGTATGATATCCGCACGTCTTTTTAACCGTGTACATCAGAATCGAATGTCTTTTTCTCTTCCTCTCTCTCTCTCTCTCTCTCTCACACACACACACACACACACGCATGTCATTCTATAACTTAAATATTTCAACACTCAGTACTGAAAGTTAAAGGTATATAAGATTTTACACGAAGAGAGTTTAAACAAGATTCAACAGTAGCGTGTACAGAGAGAGAATGTGTGTTATTCGTACGTACGTGTTGTTTGAAATGTCTTTCTATATATATTTGCATTTTCATATATACCCCTGGATCATGGTATATACTCCTGGAAGTATATATGTGTGTGTGTGTGTGTGTGTGTGTGTGTGTGTGTGTACAAGTCAACTTTGAAACTTCATCACACTTCAACATAATAAATGTAAACTTTTTAAAAGATTCATAATATATTACATTTATATATAGATTATGTAGACAATATATTTACTGTGAATTATATATATTTGCATTGTTTTTATTGTTTATTCCGAATAAATATGTCAATTAAAATTATTATAAATTTTCACAACTCAACTTTGAATATCTTTACCACCAACCTCCATTGTAACAAGCGATTAGTGCTATAATGTGTCTTATGTCAACATTATACAAGGTCCATTTAAGAATATTGAAATTTTCGTAATAAACAATAATTTTCCAAATTATAAAACATTAACTGAGATAAAGACATCCAACTCCAATTAATGGTAGCCACAAGTTGTGCTCATGACTGCATATCCCATATTTATAACACACACAGCACACGCGCACACACACACACATTGAATCCTACCACACTCAGTTAATAAACTTCAAGAATGTCAACCCCCAATATATTTATTGAATCACATCGGTGTCAGACTCGGACAAAGACATCCACTCCCAGAATGGTAGACTTGTTCGTGTTAGAGGTCGTGTTCAAGACCGATACCCCCTTGCCATACGAAACTTGCCTGTATACATTGAGCATATACATATCACGCACGCACACGCACGCACGCACACACACTACCTGTTCCCCCCACAACAGCAATCTCCCTCTGAGGAAGCACAAACCTATCTGCACCATGGAAGCTAATGGTATCCCCGGAACTAAAAACTGCAGTGAATGTAAGAAGCAAACTCGTGCTATCCAATGCACTCATCATGTAAGTTCCCTGAGCTCTCCCAATAAGCTTCGACTTCATAGACGGCCCCTCGGTAAGCGGGTCGTCTATTACCACCACCGTACCAAAGGAGGACGTGTTCGTCCTGGATCCTGATCCAGCCATCGAACCGCAGTTTTCGGTTTCAAGTTGAAGTTGTCGTGCATATAGAACTGCATATGTGTATCTGCTGCCAATGTATGTACCAATATAGTCAAGAAACACACAAGTACCTCCATTACTCACAATGTATGCCTGAATATGAAAATTAGATGAAGCAGAGAACGCACACGCACACACTGACCTTGTGAAATCTGACTCTATACAAGGAGAAGCTTTGTAAGGAAAAGATCATATTATATAAATATATAATATAAGAAATATATGAAAAGGGCCTGATCAGTAAGAAAAAGATAGTGCGCTATAAGAAGACTTCTCTTCCACGCATGGTTAGGTGGCCGCGGACCCCTTTATTAGTATATACTAACTTATATAGTTTAGCATAGTGCACGCACACGCACACACGCACACACGCACACGCCAAATATAATGTGTGAAAAGAGCACTGTCTGAGTTGACAATGATCACTTACTTTATGGTACAATGTGAACACGTTCAGTTTAAACAGGCCTTTTTTCTTCTTAGATACCTTCCTATATCGTTGCAAACAGACAATCAGTACTATATATATATATATATATTATATATATATATTATATATAGAGAGAGAGAGAGAGAGGAGAGGAGAGAGAAGAGAGGAGAGAGAGAGAGAGAGATTACCTCGCAGCTTCGATTGCTCCAGTCAATAGCTGCAGGCATTAAAATAAATAAATAGTTCTTAGAATCTGCTGTAATTCAAATAAGACATAACCTGTTTCACTAAGTGTTGTACACCTCTGAGAGCTTTCTTGCGTCTTTCATAAGATGGCGAATCACCAGCCTATATCAAATAAAACAGAGTAGCCTTGTGATAATTTAATACTGAGAAATTATTTGATTATATATTACAATATTAATATTAAAATATTATATATATATAATTACCTCATTTCTTTTCTTTCGTTTGTTAACAAGCCACTTTGTACGTGGCGTATCTGTAACCTTAGAACTCCATATTCCTTCCTTTAATTTCCATTTCTCAAGCTTTTGTTTCACTGTTCTACGTGGACTCCTCCTAAACTGTCTGCTCGGTGTTGAACTTCTCTTCTCTAGACTTCCCCATTGCCCTCTTTTGTTTGTTCACAGTTGAACTCCTGTTATAAAATTAAACATAATAATATGTGGTTTAATTAGGAGCTTACGTCAATATGACGCATATGATAACGAGCATATAATATACGGATGTGTTACTCTACGTATATGCCGGAACATATGTGCGTACACTGTGATTAAATCTCTCTCTCTCTCTCTCTCTCTCTCTCTCTCTCTCTCTCTCTCTCTCTCGACACACACACACACATACAAACTAAAGACAGAATCTTAATATGTGCATACATGCATACATACACATACGATCTTTTATTTTTTTTTATAAATAGCATGATAGAGTACCTTCATGTTGTTTCGATGTGTGTCTTCAGATACTTTAGATGTGATAGGTGTATCAATAAGCTTTAATTTTGATGGTTCAATCTTCTCATTCTTCTCTTTCTGTTGTAAAGAGAAAAGACAGTAAAAATTGTTCACCATCTGTATACGTGTGTGTGTGTGTGTGTGTGTGTGTGAGAGAGAGAGAGAGAGAGAGAGAGAGAGGACCTGTTCCCTTTCTTCGGATGTTTTTGCCTCCAGAGGTCTCACATTGCTCTGTATGTCCGGTTTAATATATTCAGTATTGGAGTTCATCTCTTGCGTTTCACTTTGTGGTGGAGATTCCTCTGAAGTAATCTCTGATGAAGTAATCTCTGTGATTCTAAATTATTAACAGGCACTTGACGATCTTTTCTTTTCTTCAAGGTCGCTAATCTCTGTAAAGCCACCATATATTTGAGTTGTTATATACTTAGAAAACACTAAGTATATTCCTCTCTAGCTAGCATATATATTAAATATTTCATACCATTGCGTCTATTTTCCTTCGCTCTTCCTCGGAAAGCACAAAACTCACTTTCACGTGTAAGTGGCCTCCCGCTTTCAGAGGGATAAATGTATCTTGGCAGCCTTTCTGGATAATATTGGGTGTTTCAAGTTCTACATAAAGTACAACAGTACCCGTTAGCTCTCTCTCTGTCTCTCTCTCTCTCACACACACATTACACACACACGAACCGGCTCTAGTGATGACTCTTCCCTGTTTGTCAATTATAGCAACCACAAGATTATCCGAAGGTTGAGCACTGGACTGCATAATGAGCACGGACATCGTTTAAACGTCAAATGCTGAGAGAAAGAGAGAGAGATGCACACAAATAGCCCATTACTTACAAGAGAACTCTGAATTCCAGGGTTGAGTTCGACCATCTTGAGTTTCGGAAGCTGGTGTTTGAAACGCTCTCTTGCCAACAGCAACTGTTTATTAAAATCCAAGTAACCTTTTATACTTTGACAGACTATAAAATAATTTACCTCTCACAGAGACAAACTTTCCAGCTGCATTAACAAATATTAAAGTTAGATAATTTTACATTGTAAAATTCAAGCTAACCTGTTGTTGGCAGATCTACTGCTTCCAACACTGAAACATATCAATTCAGTTAAGTTAATTGATAATATACGCACTTGTGTGTGTGCCTAAAGATTATAGAGCTCGTGAAAACAAGAAATATACATCTGTATACTGTATTTGTTATATGAACCACACACACACACACACACACACACATGGATAATTCCTATATTAACTAATAAATAAAACCTGCAACGCGGATGTTCCCTGGCATCTTGAGTGTTATATGAGGCCCCAAAACAAATGCCCCATAAAATTGATCCTCATTTTCGCACAATTCAGAAGGAAAACCTCGATTCTTCCGACAGACAAACCCTAACTATTCAAAATTAAATACCTCAGACGATACGGCAGCTCGATCGACGTGCGTGCGTGCGTGTGGAAAGTGAGGAAAGAAAAATTTGGAGGGAGCGGTAACGTGGATGTATTCAACGGCTATTATGAAGTTGGAATATTCGAAGGACCGACAACTTGGTCCAATGGAACTTTATGTGGATGCCATGTTGCAAGTGATACAGTTTCTATTAGACTTATCCATATATATAGAAAAAAATATAACGTTTTTTACATTAATGCAAAAGCATATTCCTTAATTACATGCCCGCCTGCACTGTGAAGTAGCTTCCTCCAACAGGGTAACCCAGTCCGAATTGTTCAGTAAACGAGCGAACACTAAACTGCTGCCTATCACCATACGGGGACATACTCAGCTTTGACTTCTGCAAAAGTCAACAGTACAAAGTCAAAGTCAATCGGATATAGTCAACATTCAACTATGAGTCACCTGCTTGAAAAGTAAGAGATAATAGCGATGGACTCCCATTGGAGAAGATGGACCGGAGTATGCAACAACCTCTGTGCCCTGCTTCAATGCATCTGCCAACAAGTAGTTATATTTCCCTTTTTTCTCTCCCAGCAGGGGCACACACGCACGCACGCATGCACACACGTACAGATCAGTTACCTGCGGCTCCAGTGGGAATGTTTGTGACGATCCAGTGCAGGTAGTTCCTGTAGATGGGTTTTGCAGGACTGACGGCGTCCGGGTCGACCATGAGGAGCGTGTACAAGTCGCCTTGCGTGGGATGTGGATCTTCGATGGTCACAGTTGGCGCTGCTTTGGTGACAGATTCAGAGAGAGACGCACCTGTGGAGACAGATTGGGATCCGTAATTGACACCTAGAGATACGTATGGCACATCGTATGAATCCACCCAATCCGCGATCACAGTCTGGAATGCTTCACTGTGCTGCGTCACGTCCAGCTGAGTATCAAAGAATCCCGACCGTGAACCTGCTGCTGACAAAGATCATTGCTGAGACGCAGAGCGCAAACAGAATGGACGACATTGTGCTAAGAAAGGAAAGAAATGGGGTTGCTATGATGACCCTAGGGTTGCATATAAATAACTTATATCGGATACGTGAACACAAATTGTCACAAAATGTAGCTATATTTAGAACTCTTACGTGGATGCACGTGCGTCCGCGTGTATGTACGTTTGCTTACGTGTTATGTCGTGCGTATGCCTATGGTCGCCTCCGAAAAAGAGAGTACGAATATCAGAAAGCATAAATCTAACTATTCTCACGTCCACATGTGTTTTAACAAATTGTCACAAACATTTAACGTAATGCGTGTGTGTATGCTTACGTGTGTGCGTGCATGCGTGTGTTAAGTTATTAATTATATGGAATTATTTTATGCAGAAGTAAGAACGTGCTTTGAAAGATAAGAATATCCCGTGATTAACTTAGACAAGTTCTCTTAATAACATGTGTTTTTCGACGCACATACTAATTTAACAATGTGTGTCTGTGTGTTATATATAATATAGTCATTTGTTATTGAAGGAAATGGTATTGATGATATACTAGTGCTAATTGGACCCGGTTTCGGGAAGATATATATATTTTATATTATGATAAGTTAAAAAAAAGATTTTAGGTATATTCATATTAAAAATTTAAATGGTGGAACATTTACTTTCATATAAATAAATTAATATGATGACCATATAAATTTAATATACAATTGAAATAAATACACATGCAGACACAGATACACACACACACATATGGAATAAAACTTAAATCAATTAACTAAATATTCTTAAAATATATTGTATTGTTTCTAAATTTAAACATACAGTATTATTAATAATTTCTTTCAATTTTTCTAATTTAATATTATACTTTTCTTAATTAAAATTTAAAACTAAATAAAATCCAAACCATCAACATATATACTCATTAATTTCTGGATGATTATCTTCAGTTTTGCATTAAAGAATTATTCAAGTGCAGTGTTTTATTTAAAATCGTTCATTTACATGATTTAAATAAATAGAGAATTTTCAATGGTTTCCATTGTTTCTATGAAATGAATAATTATATGCTAATCATTTTTACAATTCACAATATCAATATATAAATGCTAACATAATCTTATATACACTTTTATTCAAACTGGAGTGTTGTGCGTGCGTGTGTTATAGCTTAACATATATAACGTATGCAAAAAGCATATTCCTCAATTACATGCTCCTGAAGTAGCTTCCTCCAACAGGGTAACCCAGCCCAAATTTTTCAGTAAACGAGCGAACACTGAACTGCTGCCTATTAACATACGGGGACATACTCAGCTTTGACTTCTGAAAAAGTCAAAGTCAATCGGCTAAGGTCAACAGTCAACTTTGTGAGTGCCTACCTGTTTGAAAAGTAAGAGATAGTAGCGGTGGACTCCCATGATTGGAGATGATGGACTGGAATATGCAACAACCTCTGTGCCCTGCTTTAATGCATCTGCCCAACAAGTATGTTTATCTCTCTAATGCACGCGCACGCACGCACACGCACACGCACTTGTGGCTCCAGTTGGAATGTTTGTGACGATCCAGTGCAGGTAGTTCCTGTAGATGGGTTTCGTGGGACTGACGGCATCTGGGTCGACCATGATAAGAGTGTACAAGTCGCCTCGTTTAGGGTGTGGGTCTTTGATGGTCACAGTTGGTGCGCCTTTGGTGACAGATTGGGAGAGGGACATACCTGTGGAGACAGAATGGGATCCGTAATTGACACTTACAGATACGTATGGCACATCGTATGAATCGACCCAATCCGCGATCACAGTCTGGAGTGCTTCACTGTGAGGCGCCACGTCGAGCTGAGTATCATAGAATCCCGACCTTGAACCTCGTGCTGCTGCTGGCAAGATTATTGCTGAGATGCACAGTGCAAACATAATGGAAGACATTGTGCTGACAAGGGAAAGAAATGGGGGTTGTTATGATGACCTTGGGTTTGCATATAATTAATACGGTGCATTATCCACTGGGAAGAGCACTCCACATCAGCTTTCTAGCACACAAATTGCGACAAACATTTAATAGGATATTTTGCGGATGTTTCCACGTCTACACGTAACTATATGCGTAGATGCCTGTGCGTGTGTGTAGGCGCGTGTGCATGTGTGTTTGTTACATGTGCGCGCCCACATAACTGATGTCCGTAAGCAGGTGCTTTGACCTACCAATTATTTAGCTGCACTTGGCGCTAGACTCCTTAAAATACTTAGAACCGTTTGATCCATATGTATTTGCTCCATGCATCATCTTAAAAAGTTTGCCTTCCTTGTCTTTAGAATTTATTATCTTAATCACATCCCTAAGTTCTTAAGAATACTTGCACGAACTTGCATATTGATATTTAAAGAGCAACTTCCTAATAACAAAATGCTTTGACATGTTATCCACCTTAGGCATATGCTGCAAAACATTGATTATTCAATTTAAAAGGTACTATAAGAGAGTATAGAATATTTATGTATTTATAGACTCAAATCCCTAACTACAAGTGTGTTTACTTATACATAGAATAGAGACTATATTAGATGCAACATACTTACTTTCAAGTTAAATAAGAACATATGCATGTCTATGTTATGATAAAACATTAATAACACAGAAAGGAATATAAGGATGCATACATGAAAATGTAAGCCTGTTTCATGGATACACGCATGTACTCCTTTAATAACATCATCTAAGAACTTGTGTGCGTGTGCGTTTTGTAGCATTGCTTCATCAAAGAAAAAAACAATAAGCAGAATGTATGGTTTATGGAGATTTACAGTTTTGTTCATGGAAGCATTATAATTATATGGGAATGAATACTTAACATGGTTTATACTTACGCTCATTGTTCACTTCTTCGATCTCAGTATCCACCTCCTCCGAACTCTTCGCCAAGTGGTAGAATAGAGATGTTCTTATGGGAAAAGTGGCACTGTGTCTTAGTCATGTTCCTCATTGGGTCATTTGTATATGGTGTATGTTGAAATTAAAACCAAACAACTTATGGAGTATGCCCAAATACTCCAAACTTCTCAACATAAAAAATTCTAGTCATAAAGCATCCCACGTATAGAGTATCCTCGGTGAAATATTGGATATAACTCTTGTAGCTTAACTTGGATAGATTGTGCCTGGCAAATAATAGCTATCAAAAAGATACACTCCACCCAAGAGATGTTTTTCACAATCCAAAGTTTCGAATAAGTTTTTCCACTAGGAAGCTCAAGGTATTGTTGTTAATATTGTTATTCCATGAGATATAATGATATACTTGACAATAACAAGAATAACTGGACAAGAAATATTCTTGCACTTCCTAATGCATTGGACAAACATTTCCCTACACCAATGGCGTAGTTAACTTTGTGGTCCTCCATCCTATAATTGTATAATTAGCTAAAGAGGCAAGTATATAATAGCTAAAGAGACTAATATATATAAGTAAGATAAAAATATGAATTATCATAATTCTTTTTTCTTTTCCAAATAGCTTGCTCTTCTATCAAATGTGATGAAGTCATCGTCGTTAAACTCATCCCCGGTCACCATCTACAAATAGTATTGAACAACACTATACACTTGACATTGTGTGTGTGAGAGAGTGCGTGTGCTAATAAAGAATCAAAAAACATTAGCATTTTATAATTTATTAGTTAGTTTTAAAAGTATTTAAAATGAAACGAGACCTAAAGTTCCTTCACAGTTTCATCATAAGTTCCTTATTAATATTTTCTTCAATTGCCCTCTCATCCTCCTGGTTTTCTTCCATCTCTATTTGTATTTGGATGGAAGACTTTTCTACTCAATCAACTACATGTTTAACACCACATCACATGTTAGAGTTGAAGGGCTAACACGTTGATTGCGAAATGGTCATCTTGCATCATTATCCTTTGCGGGTGAGTTTTTTTAAAGACAACCCTAAAAGTCTCGACTCAAATGCCTAAATAAGCACAAGATTTAAGGTTCTAGCTTAAGTCCCTTAGAATGACTATCCCTCAAACTCTAAAGGATAACCCAAGTAAACTTTAAGACTCTGCCACAGGAAACCTAAACATGCTCATGCCTTAACTTCATTAAAGAGATCATACCCTTGTAAGGCATCATCACTTACCCCTTAAGAAATCACCCTCATTAAAAAGTACAACCCCTATATAAGGCGATAAGGAGTACCTTGAACCATGACTAACGGGCCAAGTCATACCCTAAACCTTGGAATGAGGACATGAGCGTGTGATGTAAATGAACACAAGTGTTTTACTAAGTAAACTCCCTAATGCTAGGTTTGGATAACCTTAAGTATAAAGCCTTGCAAGTGCTTCACAAAAGAGCTCTTACTAACAATTCTAGTTAAGTGTGCTAATAGCACACCTAGTTATGAGATTTAACCTCTCTTGAAAGACTTAGCACCTTAATATGAACATAAGAATGCCTATTTGTTAAACTATTCAATCTTTTTAATGTTAAACCCATAACACAACCCAAAAGGCATGCCTTAAGTATTATATCGTGTGTTATTTAGCCTAGTGTGTAACACTTTTTCCAATATGTGGGCTATTTCACCATAGCCCCTTATATTCAAGAATTACACCTAGTGTCATGAATGTGGTTCATAAATGCTAACTTTAGAACCCCTTTGTGAACTTAATAAAAAGAACATGTCAACCAAGATCTCATGTCCACAGTTGGATAAAAACACAAATGTGCCTTGCTTTACTGAGAGTGCTATTCCTATCTTAAGGTTGGAGACATGCCTTAAACTTTGACCCTTCAAACATGCAGTCCAACAAAACCTCACATGCATGGATTTGTTAACATTAAGGGTAGGCTACCCTAAAGGTCGTACCCCTATTTTTTAAAAGTTGTGGTTACATAATAAAGAGTTGTGCCTCGACGATACAAGTTAGAGCTTGTATCAATAAAAGAATAACGAGCTTAATCATGAACTTAAAAACTCTCACTACATATATGATACCCCCCCCTATTTTCTTGTTTTGGAAAGTGGGTTAGTATGAAATCTCATTTTCAATAGGAATATACTTAATAAATTTTAACTGACCCCTAAACTGTAACATTAGAGGGGTTAGGGCAACCCTAGGGTTAGATCAACTCTATCCATATACAACATGCCGAATTAAGTGTTACCTTTGCTTAGAGTTTATCGAGGTAGGAACAGTTGACATGCCTAAACACCTAAGTGCAATAAGGAATTATTTCTCATTACTTCTAGAGTTTATTAACATAGTTTAGTAAGTAACAATAGTTAACATCTAAAATAAAGGAGTCATAATAAAAACTATGACACTACATTCATTATTGAGCACCATCACCACATCCACTATTGACTTTGTTGTTCTTCATTACCAATATTTCTAACATTGTTAGCTCCCCTACTAATCTACATAGGAAGACATTACGAGCACTTATTTTTTAAATCAAAGAATAATAAACTTATTATTATTTGACATGAATAAAGTTTTTTCAAAATATATAATTCCCAAACACCTCAAAATACTATTTAATATCACCTCCTTAATTAAATAAGGATTTATGTGCTATTTTAAAGCAACTGATAACTCTAACAACTACATACACAATTTTAAGCAAGCTACTCCTATAAGTGCCTTTCTAATATTAAATATATCCTTATATGTCTCACATTTATAATCTTTGAATGTGTTCATGCAAACTAAGATAGTTCTTGGTGGCAATTGCACACTCTAGTGTAAAATTTAAATACAAATGGTATAAAGTATTAAAATCCTACTTAATATTAGATTTTAAGCACATATATTATCAATTGCATAACATAATTTAAATATATATAAATTCTTATTACAGAAAGAATTGTTACATGAACATCATCATAAGCAAATTAATGAAATGTCGGTTACTGACTTTCCAGTATATGACTTGATAATGTTATGGATCAAAATGTTAAAGAATACATGGTGTGTGTGAGAGAGAGGGAGAGCAAGAGAGAGAGAAAGATTGTTCCATGTGAACAAAAAAAAACACATTATAAAAACTATGCAGAGTATCTTTATAATTATATAAATGCTGGATTATCTTCAAATTAAACCTAGAATCAATGTATATTCAAATGCATATTCTTTTATTTATATTTTTATGTGTACATGAGCCACATATGTGAATGGGTGTATATATCTATACATACACATTAGTCTTATTGAACACACACACACATGTACATAGTAGACATAGTTTAATGTAAGTATAATATACTTATATTATATTGATACATTATTATGGTCTATATATACATATGTATATATGATTGAAATATAAATGTATAAACCATGTTTTAATTATGGATATTATTAAAATTTAAAACAACATAAAAACTTATTGTCTCTCTTTGTATTGGTTGAATTATAACTATAGTTGGTCTAAATACATCTCCGTTCCCCCTACACATCACGATGATTCCCAATGTTCTACTCTGGTTTAAAGAATATAATATATAACCATCTAATCAATAAGAACATTCTCTATTGAATAAACCTAAATCTTTCAATATTGGTACCATGAGTTTATAATGTGTAAATACATGTTCATATAATTGACGCCAACAAGCTTATATTCTCTACATGCACAAGCAATTCAAACTTATCAATTAAAAAGTATAAAAGTTAATTTTGTACATAATTTTGAATAGACGATTCACACCTAAAGCTATGGCTTTCCCAAATACCATTCATATTCACTTTTACAAGTACCTTTATCTACTTTCATCACATATATAAAACAATGTACTTAATTCCAACATATATAATGACATGATTGTAAATCCCCATCCACAAACTTATAATAAGCTATTTAAAATTACATATGATATTCAAATCAATAATATATAAATAAAAACATATTAAGTAAGAAACTTGCATTCACAAGAATATAAGATCCATATTTGGCATGAGCTTTCTTGAAATACGGCTTAAATGTTTATTTTATAAGCCCTCCTCATCTAAAATTTGTCATGCAACTCTTATAAAACCTCTAGAACACATGTATTAAGCATTTTATATAGCTGTCTTAATTTATTTAATAACCCAAGTTCTTATATTCTACTTCAATGACAACACTTGCTACAACATTTCAATTACCTCCTTCATATTACTTGTTAGGTACATTCCTTTCCATCCCATGAGCTTCAGTCCACGGATCAACAAGTGTCTCAAAATATATAATCCCTTTGCAATATTCTTAATCTTATAGTCTTCATTAATTTTAAATTCAATTCATTTCAACATCGACTCTGGATAATAGAATGGAGTTCAATTTATATTTTTTGTATGGGATCCATAAAAACCTTAGTAATGTACTATGTGTTATCTAGATGTGGTCTATTCGTAAACAAGGGACACATATGCATACCATGTCACCATGTGTGTGTCAGATTTACAAGGGATAAACATATTAAAATTGGAGTAAAATATGTCATAACATCTTAGGGTTAGAGTTATGTTGTCCCCTTGTGCCAAATTAGATTTGGCATAAATGGTATGTCAAACCATGAAGTGATGAATGATGATCTCTATGGTCTCATACCAAATTCTATAACATTATTGGAGATCATAAATGGACTTTTAGAATTTGTACATGAAATTAGAAGAAAAAAAAAATTAACTTCAAAATGGGTCGATTCTTGTATATACATCTACATTGCCATCTAGAAATGTGTTTTAGATGTTCAAGAATACACCTACAACATGAGCAAGAAATACCTTAAGAAAAGAAAGCTCCATAAAGTGTGAGAAAACTTAAACCATACTTACTGCCCATAGACATATGTATGTTCCATACACGTTTGCATACACGTATGATATGTATGATCAATCCTTTATACAATATGATATGTAAGCAACCCAAAAAACCCTAAAGAAACATATAATTTAAAAGAAATATAAAAGAAAATATAAAATTGAAATAAATCAAACAAAACACTTAAATTGAACTTTGTCCTTCCTCCACATTTTCTTCTATTTCCTCACTCCCTTTATTTATTTCCCTCATGTTCATTCTCTTTAACATTTATCATGTCAAAGTCATCTTCTTCTTCATCTTCTACTTCATCATTTCCCTCAATTGCCATAATCTCTTCAAGCTTGTCTAGAGTATCATGCATTTGTAAGAGCCTTTCCCATTGAGGCTCTAATTGCACTTCAATGCTAATATCAAGTGGCTTTTTGCCATCTTTCTCCAAACGTTCAATTGTTTTCATGTTATAATGAACAAACACTTATTTTGTCAAATTCCCATGCAGAAGCTTTCCCCTTCTTTTTGTTTATAAGTAGCTCCAAGCACTCCAATTTCTTTCACATATAAAAGCTGAGCATGTTTGGCTCAACACATGTAATGCAAGAGTTTGTAATTTTGGGAGTGCATATCCATACACCTCCCACCAAATCACACCTTTCACAATTGCCTCTCATCTTCTAGCAACAGGCTCCACCATATTCGGAATTTCTCCATTTCTGAATGACTTCATATGCGAGGATAGTAAAAAATGAAGCTATCACTTGTATACCTGTTGACATATTGCTGCCAACCTCGAATTGCTTCAACCTCGAATTGCTTCAAGATCATCCAGGGCCATATTATCTTTCAACCATAGTGGATGTAACAAATATCCAGTAGAATGAAGGTAGTTATGCAACATATACCACCTTGCTCTCTTGTTTCCATGATCATCCATAAGAAAAGAGAATAGTAGCCCCTTCTCTATTTACTAATTAACACCATCCATTTTTTTGCAACATTTTCTACATTCTTCTTTCACATCAGGGGGGCATGCATCACAGCCGTTTTGCCTCTTTGCAAAATGCTCCCTAATCCGTTGAGGTCCTCCAACCCATTGTTTCTTGCACCACTTGCATTCTTGCTTGCCCATTTTTGTACTCACTTGTTATTCTCACAAGTTCCCATTCACGGTCCTTCCTCTTCACCATGGTGTGCTCCTGCTCCTCCCAATCACCGTCACAAAGCTCTGGCCCTGAATGCTGAAAAGAAATGAAAAAGAAATCTAAAAAACCTCACGCATAACATATGTCGAATGATATGAGTGTATGTTTGTATTGTATGATACATATGATAAAGCCATCATACGTGTGTGATGATAAGTATTACTTAAACATATTATTCTTTATATTTAATTATAATTTTGAATTGCAACCTATCTTTGGATCTAAAAATTTAAATGTGAAGTTCGTCTTACATCAAATAAAATATTAAAAGAAAGTTTAACAAAATAATTCAAGATTTATTGACCATTTTGAATCTTAATTATGGATGGGTTTCAACATAATAATGTTTAATAAATCAACTTTTCATTTAGAGTGATTATTGTTGTGCATGCGAAAGTTGTAAAATCAAAGTTAGAACATTACATAATAAAATAATTAATATAATTAATATAGTTGAATAACTCAAATGCAAGTCTACCCTTGCCAAAATTGATAATCTTTTAGTGAAGAACCTCTTCTTCTAAACAAATTAAACTTTGCATGGAGTGCGTCTAAAGAGCATACTACCATACCATTATGTATATATGGTTGTTTTATTCCTTATGATTAGTCAAAAATCTTAAAAATTGGAGTCAAATCTATGAATATTATACAAAGTGTCCTCGAAGTTGTGATCATGGCATAGAAATATTGTGTACACGGTTATATTACGATGCGAGGATATTTTGGATAAAGAATCAATTCATTTTCAACTTATAATATTAATCTTACTCTAGCAGGTTTGAACTCGCAACCTTTTGAGGCCATGCATGATTCTAGAAGACCGTGTCTCAGTACATTACTAACTTAATAAAATCAACTCTTAACCTTTTAGGCCATGCATTGTTCTTGGCACATAAGGATGGTGCATGGCCCAAACCTCTTTAATGCAAGCTTAATATTATACCTTAAAAAAAAATTAAACTTGCAATGTTAACCTTTTAGGTCTTGCATTGTCTTTAGAGACGAGGATGGTGCATGACCTATAATGTTGTGAGTTCGAACCTCTTTAAGGTGAATTTAATAGTGTACCTTGAAAAGGGAATTGAAGTCACAACTTCATGAGCCATGATGGTTGTGTATTTAAACCTTATTAGAGCAAATTAATATTGTACCTTAAAAAATGAATCAAATTTGCAACTTTTTGGGTTATGAGTTGAAGAGATGGTTGTAAATTCAAACCTTGTTAGGGCGAGGTTAATATTGTATCTTGAAAAAAAAAAGAAATCAAATTCACATTTTTATGTGTCATGAGCCGAGGAGAAGGTTGTGAGTTCGAATCTTACTAGGGCTCCTTGACTACGAATTTTAACCTTTTTAAGGTGAGATTAATATTGTACCTTGAAAAAGAAATTGAACTTGCAGCATTGTGCCATGAGTTAAAGAGAATGTTATGAGTTTGAATCTTGCTAGTGCAACGATTAACACTGTATCTTGAATGAAAAAGGAATTGAACTTGTAGCCCTAGCATCTTAACATTAATATTGTACTTTAAAGAAGAAATTGAATTAACAACTTTATGAATCATGCATCATCATTATCAATACCAAGGTTGATGCATGACCCAAAAGGTTGTGAGTTTGAACCTTGTTAGGACGAGGTTAATCTTGTACCTTAAACCCCCAAGTTTAATAGAGTTAATACTATACCTTGAAAAAGGAATCAAATTCGCAATGTCAGAGTTTTAACACTGAGGGCTAACATGTGACTGTCAAGTGGCCTTCTGACATCAATTCCCTGTGTGAGCAACACCAAGTCTTCTAAGACAACCCCTAGAACCTAATTTTAGATGCATGAGTAACACTAAGTCTTCTAAGACAACCCATAGAGCCTGCACAAGACTTAGGGTCCCACCCTAAGTCTTCTAAAAAGATTATCCTTCAAACCTTAGAGGATAACCCAAGTAGACCTTAGAATCATGTCCCAAAAGACCTAGACAGACTCATGTCCCAACCTTGCTGAGGAGACATGCCTTGCACATACCCCTGTGATAGAGCCAAGGCATTGTGACTTATCCCTTGAGGAATCACCCTCATCATGGAGTACAACCCCGTTAGGGTGACAAGGGGTGCCCTCAACCATGACTAACCCCTAAGGGTACCTTAGTCCTAGGGCTAATACTTAGTGAGGACACGAGTGTGCACCGTAAGCGAACACGAATGTTCTGCTAAGTAAACTCCCCAAGACTAAGTTTGAATAACCCTAAGTACACAACCCCACAAGTGCCTCACATACTAACAAGCTTAGGTTGTTCAACCTCTAGATCCAAGGAGAACACCCCATAACTAAGTGTGCAATTAGCACACCTAGTTACGAGACCCAACCTCCCCTGAGCTAATGCCCAAGGCTTAACACCCTAATGAGGACACAAACACGCCTGTTTATTAAAGTATCCATCCCCTCGATGTTAACCCCATAAAACAACCTCAAAAAGTGTGTCTTAGGTGTTGTATTGTGTGCTATTTGGCCTAGTGTCACATCTTCATGTAACATTGTTTCTCATATGTGGGCCATTATGCCATAGCCCTTTAGATTCGAGAGTTGCACCAGGTGCCACAAATGTAGCTCTCCAATGCCAACTCTAGAACCCCTCTATGATCCCTTACCTACTAGCCAAAGTCCCACGTCCACAGTTGGACAAGAACACGAACATGCCCTACTTAGCTATGAGTGTTAGTCTTAACTTGACGTGGAGGAAGAGGTTGGAGATAAGCCTCAACCTTTAATTTTTAAAAATGTGAAGTCCGACAAGACCTCCCAGGCATAAATTCGCCAGCATTAAGGGTAGGCTACCTCAAAAGTGGGACGTACCCCTATTATTTGAAAGTTGAGGCAGCACAATAGAGGGTTATGCCTTGACGACACAAGCTTGCACCGAGAGAAGAGTAATGACCTCAGTTATGAACCCAGGAATCCTCACTCTTACATACTATACCTTATTTATGTGACGGAGCTCCCCCCTTCTTTTCCTATATGTGTAAGTGGGCTGGCATGAAATGCCAACCCCTTAGTTAATTGAGATGAGTTTTAACTTAACTAACTCCTACCCCTAAACCTACCTAAGGGGGTGGGGATTTAGGATGTGGGTTAGGGAAACCCTAGGGGTGTTCCTAACCCTATTTAACATGCCAAACTCATCTGCATTAATTGAAAAACTTAACTGGGATGTCAAAATTAGGGTGAGGTTTTTTAAAAGGTAAGTGTTACCTTCGCTTAGAGTTTTTTGTGATATCTAAGGACAGCCAACTAGACTACCCCTAAACACTTAAGTGCACTAAACAAGGCTATTTCTCACTACATCTAGGGTCCGTCAACATAATATAGTAGGTAACAACAATCAACCTCCAAAGTAAAAGGTCGAGTCATAGTAAAAACTATGACACGTAACCTTTTGAACAATGCACCATTCATGATGCTAGAAGGTTGCAAGTTTGAGCCTCATTAAGATGAGGTTAATAATGTATCTTAAAAACTCGCAACTTTTTGGGCCATGCACCCTTGGCACCGAGGATGGTGCATGACCTAAAAAGTTACAAGTTTGAACTTTGCTAGGGCAAAATTAATATTGTACCTTGAAATATTGCAACCTTTTGGGCCACTGTCTGTCAAGTCATGATCTAGGAACCAGGAAGAGAGTAGGGTTTCAAGAACAAGAAGGCTTGACTCAGGAGCAAGACAAGAAGTAGGAACTCAGGAGCAAGACAAGGTGCAGGGCAGGATCCAGGAGCAAGACAGGAACATGATAAGATCCGGGAGCAAGACAGGAGCAGGATAGGAAGGCGCAGGACAGGATCCAGGAGCAAGACAGGAACAGGACAGGATCCTGGAGCAAGACATGAACAAGACAAGAACAAGAATGATCGTAGAATGACTGGTGTTGATAGTAACTAATTGTACAACAATTAGGTCAAAGCTTTTATGCTCACAACTCCAAGAGTTAATCTAGGCATGAGTGCTAAAAGTGGTTACATGCATCTAAAAGTGGCTATATGCATGCAGAGGCTAAAACGAGTCCACATGTCCCTTATCCTTTAGGCATATCCTGTAGTATATCCTGTAGGAATATCCTATAGGCATATCTTGTAAGAATATCCTGTAGGCATATCCTGTATTCCGTATCATGTATCCTGTATCCGAAATTCTGTATCTGAAATCCTATATCCTGTATCGGGTCGTGACATCACCTCCTCCCTAAGGACAAGTTCCACGAGTCTTGGGACTTGGTTTAGCAGGATAATGTCGATGGAAAGCAGCAACTTTAGAAGAAACATGGAGTAAGTTGGATGCAGGTTCCCAAGTGTGATCAGTAGGCAAATAACCTTTCCAGTCCACCAAGTATTGAAGTTGGCAGCGATGAAGACGAGAATCAAGGATGGCTGTAACTTCGTACTCAGGTTCATCATCAATGACCACAGGAGGGGGAGGAGGAGAAGCACAACCAGGAAAAGAAGAAGGATGATACGGCTCCAACAAAGAGGTGTAAAACACAAGATGAAGTTTCACCGTAGATAGTAACTCGAGTCTGAAAGCTACAAGATTGACCTCCGCCGCAATCCTGTAAGGCTCCAATCGTTGAAAATCCAACTTAGAAGAAGGCCTGTTGGTGCGAATATATCGACAAAGAAGCCACACAAGATCATCAATCTTGTATGTAGATGCCGGTTGACGATGAGCATCAGCATGATGCTTGTACAGTTCCTGTGCCTACTGAAGATGAACTCGGAGATCCTTTTGTACCTGACAAAGATGCTGGAGACAATCCTGTACTACAAGAGCGGAAGAAAGAGAAGCAAGAGGAGCAAAGTCAAAACGTGAATGGTAACCTGTAAGAGTAAAGAAAGGTGTTTGGCCTGTAAATGCATGAACGAAGTTGTTGGAGGCAAACTCCACCATTGGAAGAAGGTCCAACTAGTTGTCCTGTTGGTAACTGATGAAGCAACGAAGATACTGTTCCAAGGTCTGAATTGTGCGTTCTGACTTGAATTGTGGACCTCGATCAGAAACAATGCTCTCAGGAAGACCATGGTGCTGGAACACTTCACGGATCACCAATTCAGTAGTTGTCTGGCCTGTAGCAGTCTTGTTACATGGTAGGAAATAAACCTGTTTGGTGAAACGGTCAACCATCACAAGAACTGCATTAAATCCACGAGAAGGAGGAAGATCTGTGAGGAAATCCATAGAAATGGATCTCCAAGGAGCAGAAGGAACAGGAAGAGGATGAAGAAGACTAGAGCGCGCGTGACGAGGCATCTTCAACCTATTGCGAGTGTCACAACTCCGTACAAACTTGTCCACAAAACCTCGCAACCCAGGCCACCAATAGTTGCGAGTCACCAACTCGACTGTCTTGGCCACACCAAAATGTCCTGTAGCCGGGGTATCATGACAATCCTGTACCACATGAGTCCTGCAAACACCAACAGGAACGTACAGAAGACCTTCCCGGTATAGGAGTCCGTCCTGTATTCCTTACCAAGTCATCTGTAGCCAACTGCAAACGGATGTTCTGTAGAAGTGTTGAATTTGCTGGAACCTAATGAACCTGTAGTGCCGCAAGCCAGAAACGATCATGACCCAACAACACTTGCCTTTGACAATCATATGCAAGATCGCCTGGGGTCAGTGCAAGGTAAGAACGCCTAGACAATGCGTCCACCTTACCATTCTGGAAATTGGGCCTGTAGACGATGACAAAATCAAAACGTGATAGGAATTTCGCCCACCTAGCCTGTCACCGACTGAAAACTCAAGCCGTTTGAAAAAACTCCAGGTTCTTGTGATCCGTAAGGACTTGTACATGATGCGCAGCACCTTCTAGGAAGTGCTGCCACTCCTCGAACGAATCCACAATGGCCTTGAGTTCCTTGTCATGAATCTCATAATTGATCTCTGCCGAAAGGAACTTACGAGAATGAAAGGCTACAGATGAGTAACTTGTCTTCTTCAACTTGTGATAGGATAGAACCTACCGCAAAATCCGAAGCATCTACTTCAACGAAGAAGGACGGAAGGATCAGATGTACTAATCGGAGCTATCGTGAAGGCGTCCTTGAGTGTGTGAATGCATGTTCCGCCTTGTCGGACCAAGAGAAAACCTGTGCGCTTGGTGAGTTCCGTGAGTGGAAGTACACGCTTGGAGAAGTCCTGTATGAACCGCCTGTAGAAGTTTGCAAAGCCAAGGAAACATTGTACATCTCGTACAACTTGGGCCTCTCCCACTCCACGATGGTCTTCACCTTGTGCATGTCCATGGAAACGCCAGCAGGAGAGACGATGTAGCCCAAGAACTCCACAGAATCCCTGAAAAAACACTTCTCCAACTTCGCATACAGCCATGCTCGCGAAGCCGCTGTAGAACAATCGTACATGCTTGTCATGTGCCGCCTGGTCCTTGGAGAAAATCAAAATGTCGAGGTAGATCACCACAAACTGGTCCAAGAAGTCACGAAAGATGTCGTTCACCATGTGTTGGAACACGGCTGGGGCATTGGTAAGGCCGAAAGGCATCACCGTGTACTCAAAATGTCCATACCTTGTACGAAAGGCAGTCTTCCACTCATCGCCGGACGAATCCGTACAAGGTTGTAGGCCCCTCGTAAGTCGATCTTCGTGAACACCTTTGCTCCTCGCAGCCGATCGAGAAGTTCCGGGATCAATGGCAACGGGTACCGATTCCGAATGGTGACTTGATTCAAACCCCTGTAGTCCACAACCAAACGTAATCCCATCCTTCTTCTTGACAAAGAAGATAGGTGCTCCTGCAGGGGACTTTGAGTGACGAATGAAGCCGGATGCCAAGTTGTCCTCGATGTACTGACGAAGAACCTCCAACTCTGTGGGTGACAATGCATAAATCGGTCCGAACGGTGGAGTCTTTCCTTCCGCAAGATCAATAGGACAGTCGTAGGACCTGTGAACAGGAAGAACTGCAGCCTTGTGCTTGTCAAAAACGTCCTTAAAGGAGTGATACTTGGATGGTAGGAAGAAGGAGGAGAAGGAGGAAGGAGAGAAGGAGATTGAAAAACAGGAGAGTCAGATACAGGAAAGGTAGAAGAGGACGTAGGAGTTACTTGAAAGGCAAAAAGGTGGAAAGGAGCAGGATCAGTGGCAAGTTCATGCATGGTAGTGGTAAGAACTCGGAGAGGAGAAGGAGGGAGCTGTGACTGAAAAAGAGGAAGGATCTTGGGGGTGGAACAGAAGCAGAGTAACAAAAGAGGCAGGATTGGGAAAAACCTGTGTGGATGTTGACGAGTGTACAGGATTGGAAGAATCCTGTACAGAAGTCCGTGGTTACAGGAGTGAGGAAGCCTGCGAGTGTGCTGACGAACAACAGGAGGTGGATCCTGTTGAGGAGGAACCTTCGACACTGATACAGGATTGGAAGAACCCTGTACAGGAATCCGCAAACTTACAGGAGTGGAGAGAGCCTGCGGATGTGCTGAGGAACTGACATGAGGTGAATCCTGTCGAGGAGGAGTCTTCAACACTGGTACAGGAACAGGCACGGTCAATCCTGTAGCTTGTACTGCCTCAGACTAAGGATGTATCCTGCACGCAGGAAGGTACAGGATTGATCCTGCTCGGAGAGGAAAACGTGAGCGTCCTAGACCTCCAGTCGATCTGCGGATTTGCAACAACGAACCATGGCATGCCCAAAATGATGGGAGTCGACCGAGTCTTGATCAAGTTGAAGGAAATTGAACAGTTGAATGCCATGACTGCAAAGAGAGGTTGGTAGCATGGGTAACTGCGCCAGAAGCAATCAGACGCCATCGGCCACCTCTACAGGAACTGCACGCTTCAACTTCACCACCGAAATGCCATGTTGAGTTGCAAAAGTGTCATCCATGAAGCATATTTGCACCAGTGTCTAACAGGGCAAACTCCTTGAGCTCTCGATTATTAGATGAATGTGTACAGGAAACTTGAGTGATGGAATGGTATGAGCAGCACCAATGGAGCCTGCACCTACGTCCAACTTCGCGGCTCCTAGACGAAGTGGACATTGAAGTTTTCCGACTGAACTTCAGCTTCAACTTCACGCGTCTTGAACTTCCTGGCTTTAATAGGACATTCTGCCACCTTGTGTCCTGCTTCACCACAATACAAGCATAGGTTCTCACTGCGACGACGTTGCTTCTCAGCAGCGGAAAGAGAGCCACGCTTGGATTTCTCAACCTCCATAGGAACTACTCCAGAAGGTGTGCAGGAACATGTACCACATGCAGGATTGGTTTGCAGGAACTGCTGACGGATCTTTCCTGACGACGCTCGAACAAACGGTTGTCGCAGAAAGCTTGTTGCATGATCTCTCTAATGTTTGGGCATCCGGTAACGTAAGGAGAAGGTCCTTCACGTCATCCCTCAACCCAAAACGGAAGTGTTCGATCAATGCAGTCTCGTCCCATGGAATGTTCGTGCAAAGTTGCTGAAATTCGGATGCATAACGGAAGCTGGTCGGGATCCTTGTGTGCTTCGTAACTTCGTGCATGCGGAACGTACTTCAGGATCTCCAAAGCAGGCTTCAAAGGCAGCCACGAAACCTTCAAAGTCTTCCATCAATGGGTTGTCACGCTTCAGCAAGGGGGCAACCCAAGCCCGTGGAGATCCAATTAGTAAGGATGCCAAAAGGCCAACCTTTTGTGCATCAGTCGAGTAGCATGGTTGCATGCAGATCAAGAGCCAGATCTGATTTAGAAACCTTGGAAATCGGCGCGATTGCCACTGAACTTTTTAACATGCTGATCTTCGGCTCCGAAGAAAAGTTTGATGGAGAGGAAACCACCGATGCTTGAGAGAGAGCCTATGCAGCAGCCTTGGAGGATGCATCAAGCAGCTGCATGCGCCGCATTGGTGGAACCTTGCAGATCGGTGACCACTTGGCGCAAAGTGGCCAGCTCATGAAGCAACATTTGGTGCTCGCGTTGAAAGTGCTCAAAATCAGCCATGATCTATGAAAGAAAAAAAAAGAGGAAAACGAAGAGAAAAATCAAGGAAAAAAAAGTACGGAACAAGAGCTATGAAAGAGTTACTATCAAACTGTCAAGCCACGATCCAGGAACCAGGAAGAGAGCAGGATTCCAAGAACAGAAGGCTTGACTCAGGACAGGACAGGAATAGGAACTCAGGAGAAGACAAGCGCAAGGCAGGATCCAGGAGCAAGACAGGAACAGGATAGGATCCGGGAGCAAGAAGGAGCAGGACAGGAAGGCGCAGGACAGGATCCAGGAGCAAGAAAAAACAGACAGGACAGAAGCAAACAAGACAAGAACAAGAATGATCGTAGAAGACTGGTGTTGATAGTAACTAATTGTACAACAATTAGGTCGGAGCTTTTATGCTCACAACTCCAAGAGCTAATCTAGGCATGAGTGCTAAAAGTGATTGCATGCATCTAAAAGTGACTATATGCATGTAGAGGCTAAACGAGTCCACATGTCCCTTATCCTTTAGGCATATCCTAGTATATCCTGTAGGAATATCCTGTAGGCATATCTTGTAGGAATATCCTATAGGCATATCTTGTAGGAATATCCTGCAGGCATATCTTGTATCCTGTATCCGAAATCCTGTATCCAAAATTCTATATCCTGTATCGGGTCGTGACACTGTCTTGGGTGTTGTTTAAACCTTGTTAAGGCGATGCTAATACTGTACTTTGAAAAAAGAATCAAACTCGCAACCTTTTGGGCCATACACAATGCATAGCCCATAAAGCTACAAGTTCAAACCTTGAACCTAATTAGGGTGGTGTTAATATTGTACCTTAAAAAAACAATCGAACTTGCACACCATTGATGCCAAGGATGGTACATGGCTCATAAGGCTACAACTTCTACCTCATCTTGTATGTTTCATACTTGGCACTAAGTGATGCATGACCTCAAAATTTTACAAGTTTTGTGCCAAAGATGGTGCATGGCCCTAAAAGGATGTGAGTTTTGCTTCATCCTCCATGTCGAGGATGGTGCATGGCCCTAATAAGGTTCAAACTCACAAACTTTTAGGGTTATGCACTGTCCTCAACATCGAGGATAGAGATTAATTTTTAACAACAAAATTCGACTACACATTGGTACATTCCACATCTTTGATATTGAGAATGGTTGATTAATTTTATGAAGTCCAATATAGGCTTCATATAGGTGCATACGTCATGCTCGATTTAGAACGCAAAACTTTATTTAAACAAACATGGAAATAGCGATAGTTAAGTTGATTCACTTCAAATATCATTCTATATATGCATTCTTTTTTATTTTTTTTCATAAAACAAATATACTCATGTGAAGTTCAATTCACCATATAAAATATCCTCGCCACCATAATATAATTGTGTAGTATATATTTCTACGCCATGAAGATGTCCTTGGCACTAAGAATGACTATTATAATTTTTACTATGACTATACTTTCTATTAATTGTTGTTACTTATTGTATTTGTGTTGGACCTGGATGTAATGAGAAATAGCCCCACTTAGTAAACTTAGGTCTTTAAAGGTGGTTTGACTATTTATTGTTAAATACCTCAAAAAACTTTAAGTAAAGCTGGAACTTATTGTCCAAAACTCTCTTTATTATTTATAATAAGGTGAGTTTAACAATTAGGAACACCCCTAGGGTTGCCCTAACTCTCCCAAGGTTTGGTTTAGGGCTAGTCTAAGTTAGGTTATTAAACTCACTAACATTTGGATTGACATTTCATACCATCCCACTCACACAAATAAGAACGGGGGGGGGGGGGAGCTTCGTCAAGGAAATAAGGTAAAGTATAACTAGTAAGAGTCTAGGTGTTCAAAAGAGCCCTTTATTCTTTTACCGATGCAAGTTTAAACTTATGTCATCAAGACACAACCTATATTATGCTACCCTAACTTATGGGTATGTTACACCCTAAGAGTTGTTCAATTCTTATCGTTGGTGATTCATGCATGCAAAGTCTTGTTCTTTAGTCCGGAGGATGAGACTTGTCTCCGGCCTTCTCCTTCACGCCAAGTTAAGAACAACACTCACAACTAAGTAAGGCATGCATCATTACTTACAATGTGAGCATTGTTCGTGCCCTTATCCAATTGAAATTGGGATCTTGGTAGCTAGGTTCTCATTATCATGTTCCTTAAGAGTTCAAAAGAAAGGGGTTCCATGGTTGGCATATGTGAGCCACATTTGAGGTACCAAGTGTAGCTCTTGAGTTTGAGGGGCTATAGCAAAATATTTTATGTTTTAGGAAATAGTATTACATGAATATGTGACATTAGGCTAGATGGCACACAATACAATGCCTAGGGCACGACCTTTAGGTTTGTGTCATGGGTTTAAAGGTTGAGGGGTTGAATACCTTGGCAAGCATGCATGCTTGTGCTCGCATTAGGGTGTTAAGTCTTTTGGGCTTCCACTCAAGGGAGATTATGTCTTGTAACTAGGTTTGCTAATTAGCACACTTGGTTAGGGATATTCTTTTTGGGGACGTGTAAACATGTTTAGAGGTGAAATAATATAAGCTCATTAACAAGAGCCTTTTTGTGAGACACTCACGTGGTCACGTGCATAAGGTTATTCAAATCTAGTCTTAGGGGTTTTGCTTAGTAAAGCACTCGTGTTCACCTACACCACACACCCATGTCCTCATTAAGTACTAGCCCTAAGACTAGGGTATGACTTGGCCACTCAAACTCGAGTTAGTTGTGGCTTAGGGTACCTCTCGTTGTCCTAAAGGGGTTGTACTCTTGGATGAGAGTGATTCCTCAAGAGATAAGTCATGATGCATTAATTATGTTATGAGGGTATATAACATGAAGGGCTAATACGTGGCAACACGTGGCCGCCAAGTGGCCTTCTGATATCAATTCTCTGTGTGAGCAACGTTAAGTCTTCCAAGATGACCCCAAGAGTTTGACTTAGATGCCTAATTAAATAAAAGACTTAGAGTCCTACCTAAGTTCCCTAAAATGACCATCTTCCAAACCCTAAAGGATATTCCGAGTAGATTTTAGGATCTTATCCCAGTAATCCCTTAACTTCATCTACCTTATACATACCCTTGTGACAAAACTAAGGCATCGTCACTTACCCCTTAAGAAATCACTTTCATTCGGGCATACAACCCCTTTAGAGTGACAACCCTGAACCACAACTAACCCCTAAGGGTTTGAGTATACCCTAGACCTAGGGCTAGTACTTAGTGAGGATACGAGTATGTGCCATAAGCAGACATGAGTGTTCTGCTACTCCATCGATGCATGGTCCTAGAAGTTTTCAAGTTTAAACCTTGAATGCCAAGAACATCTTCATAGGTGTCATTATTAAAGTTTTAACCCAAAAGGTCGACATATGGCTATTAAGTGGCCATCCAACGTTAATACCTTATGTAAGCAATACTAAATCTTTTAAAACGACCTCAAGAGTTTGACTCGAATGCCCAAATAGGCATGAGACTTACGGTCCTACCCCTAAAATGATTATCCTCCAAACTCTAAGATCCTACCTTAGGAGACCTAGATAGGCTCACGCCCTAACCTCGCTAAGAAGACATGCCTTGCACATATATGTCATAGTTGTCACAACTTTTCCCTCTCCCCTTATGCCAACTAGGCAAAGGGCCAATTGGTGTTTATGAGAGGGCCCCTGATCATGATGACCCAGTTATGCTTGAGTCTTTTTGCCCACATATCTCACAATCTTTACCCAGGTAGTCAACCCACCAGGTTAGAATTATGACTCCTCTTTACTTTGGACGTTGACTGTTGTTACTTACTGAATTATTGATAAGCCCTAGATGTATTGAGAAACAGCCCCACTTAGTGCACTTAGGTGTTTAGGGGTAGTTTGGCCAGTTGTCCTTAGATATTGTGAGAAATCTAAGCGAATGTAGCACTTACCTTCTAAAAAACTCTTACCCTCATTTTTTGTGTCCCGTTTGGGTTAATGGTTAGTTTTGGCAAGTTCAACATGTCGGATATGTTTATAAATACCCCTAGGTTTTGACAGGTTAGGGTTTAGGGGTCAATGGATCATTAATTAACTCACCAAGTATATTCCCTTTGGGAATGAGATTTCGTGCCAGCCCACTTATGTAAATAGGAAAACTGGGGGGGAGAGGGCGGGGGCGGGGGGGCTCTGTCACATATATTAAGTAGTACATGTGAAAACTCATGGGTTTATGACTGAGTTCGTTGCTCTTCTGTCGGTGCAAACTTCCATTTGTGTCGTTAAGGTACAACCCTTTATTGTGCCACCCTAACTTCTAGATAATATGGGTACATCCCACCTTCAAGGTTGATCACCCTTAACGTTGGCAAATCCATGCATGGAAGGTTTCGTCGAAATGCACATTCCAAGAGGCAGAGGTTGAGGCTTGTCTCTAGCCTCCTCCTCCACATCAAGCTAGGTGAAGCACTCATGGCCAAACAAAGCACATTTGTGTTCTTGTCCAATTGTGGGCATGGGATCTTATTTGACAGGTTCACATTACCTAGTTCCTGAAGGTTCACTAAAGGGTTCTAGAGTTGGCATCTAGAAACCACGTTTGTGGCACTTGGTGTAACTCTTGAATCTAAGGCCACATCGTGAAAGGCAGTGTCACATGGAGATGTGACACTGGGTTAGACGTCACACGATACAATGCTTGAGGCACACCCTTTGGGGTTGTATCATGGTTTTGTCGTCAAGGGTTAGATACTCTAGTAAACATGCATGTTTGTGCTTGCACTAGGGTGCTAAACCTTAGGCATCTAGGTTACTAGGTGTGCTTTGGCACACTTGGCTATGGGAGTGTTCCCCTTGGAATCAAGGGGTTGAATCACTTAAGCTTGTTAATAAAAGCCCTTTCATGAGGCATCATGTACTTAGGATTATCCAAACCTAACCTTAGGGAGTTTGTTTAGCAATTAATTTTTAGAACATAAAATTCAGCTACACACTAGTGCATTTCATATTTTCAATGCTGAAAATAGTCAATTAACTTTATGAAATAAAAAATGGGTTTCATATATAAGTGCATCCATCATACTCAATCTAGAACATGTGAATTTATTTTGTATACAAACATGAAAATAATGGTATCGTAAAATAAAAGTTATTTTTGATTCATTTTTGTAAGTTTCTTTACAAAACAAATATACTTCTACAAAGTTCGTGAGTTTAAGGCCATGCAACACTAAGGACAGTGCATGGCCCCATAATATTTATATGGTGAATGCTTTTTGGGCAATGCACCATCCTTATGGTGCATGGCCCTAGTGAAGTTCAGCGATTTGTTTAACCAACTAATCAATTCACAAAATCACACACACACACATATTTAGGATTCTATACATATTTTTATATAGCTTTCTAGCCCTTCAAACGCTTCTATATACATTCAAGTGTTGTGCATATACATACATATGTATATGGACACATGGACTGCAACATAACTTTAGTTAGGTCGATTATATAACTTTAGTTAAGTTGATTTCTTACACTCTTTATAAAATTGAATTATAAAGCATCTTTAAATAAATATGTCTATGTTTGTCTTTATTAAAATTTAGTTATTCTGGGCACCATGGATGTTTGGAAAATATATATAACACAGTGATATAATTATGTAATAAATATTTTTATACCATGAACATGTCATGGACACCACCCAGGACAACATTTCTTTATAAGTGAAGAAACAATATGGATTTTTATATGAAACTGTGACTTGTATATCACAGCCGATGGGTTCTTGTTGTTAACAACCTGCTTTGTTCTGAACATAAACTGCACTAACTAAATACATGTTCCAAGGGTTAGATAAAGGTCATATCTAAGTAAGACCTAAATCTGACCTTAATTAATATTACTTTATTGTTAATTTTAGTAAAACAATATGAGCCGCAGCAATATTGAACTCGACCAGGAATGCACACTGTATTTCACTGTGGCACGTGTAAGTCGACATCGGATTTAGAAGCCAAATACCATATGTAATAATATGAAAATATAATAATAAGGGATGTTATGAAATATATTAGTAGAAATACAAATCTGAAGAGAAGTCCCTGTAATAAAATATACCCTTCTCAAACACAAACCATAGGCGTAAACTCTATCGTCTCATACATATATATCTCTTATATGTTATATTAAATTGCGGTACACAAAATATACTTGAATAATCTAGTAAATAATTTAATAAAAACGTTAGACTTTTATGCTTAAACAGATTCGGACCTGCGCACAGTATTTTAGGGCTTAGATGGCAGGCACGTGGACCAATAAGATGCCGATAAGGCTACATCTCATCCGCAAGCAGGCACGGACCAACCGTATCCTGCCACGTGTTAGAATCCTCATTCTTTCACTAACACAAATCCATTTACAGCGCGTTCCACACACGCGCTCTCCCGAGAAGGAAGATGGCATCAGCTACAGCATCGACCACAATCATCTCAGGGAGCAGAGCAAGCAGTCCTGCATCATGCTCAAGATCTTTCTCGCGAGTGGGAGCAACTAATGTGGGCTGGAACCGGAGGAGGGACTTGAGAAAGCTCGTCATTGTGAGAGCAGAAGAGAAGGCAGCCCCTGCAGAAGCACCTGCAGCCACCGAGGAGAAGAAGAAACCGGAGCCGGTCGGTCCCAAACGTGGAACCATGGTAAGTACATTTCATATTAGAATCTACCATTAGATCGATCTACATATATAATATATACATCTGTGTTCTCACAGGTTAAGATATTGCGGCCAGAGTCATATTGGTTCAATTCCACAGGCAAAGTTGTGACAGTGGACCAGGTAAGTTCTTAGAGTGCTAGTTTATAAAGATTGTATATTGATTTGAGTTTCGTTCAGTCTCCAAATGTATTGTACCCGGTTGTGGTAAGATTTGATAAGGTGAATTATGCTGGGAACTCCACGAACAACTACGCATTGGACGAGGTTCAGGAAGTATGAACATCTGTGGATCGTGTATCTGTAGAAACGCATATATTCAATTCAATGAAAATTTTATACATGAATAGCTCCCGTGGCCTAATGGATAAGGCATTTGACTTCTAATCAAAGGATTGTGGGTTCGAGTCCCACCGGGAGTGCTGATTTTAGATTTAGATCTTGCTCGTGAGTTTGAATCCCGTTGCTTTCTTCTTTTTAGGTTACTTCGTGTTGTTATCTTTTTTTTAATAATGTGTGGCATAAATGACGCGGCAGACGGAAGGAGTTTAATTAAGGTGTTTAAGCAATTTTCGCTGATTTTAGATTTAGATCTTGCTCGTGAGTTTGAATCCCGTTGCTTTCTTCTTTTTAGGTTACTTCGTGTTGTTATCTTTTTTTTAATAATGTGTGGCATAAATGATGTGGCAGACGGGAGTTTAATTAAGGTGTTTAAGCAATTTTCCGGTATTTAGCGGAGGTTAGTTTGCAGAATACGCCCCCTTTTATTCCCAAGGTTATTTAGGAGGGATTTAGGACACCGTGCGGTATGACATGAAACAAATTTAATAAGATAAATTAAAAAACAACACCACATCCTTATTAAAAATTAGAAAATTAAAACGTAATACCCTTTACTGTTAATGCATTTCTGAATTAATATACTTTTTTTATTTAAATGCATTTATGAATGGATTTTTAGTGTATGTTATAGGCAAGAAACCCTGGGAATTAAGGTAAATATGAATTTTTCTTTTATTTTTTATACACGTCCTAGAGGGGGCCGTGTTCTGCAAGTGTCCCTTTAGCGGATATTAAACAGCAGAAAGATCGAAACGGAGATCGAATAACAGGTGCATGTAGATTAGGCCGAGGGTTTCGTAAAGACACCAAAACCACTACAAACAGAATTCACCATTACAAATAAAATTCAAATGAGCGAGTTATGTCAAAAACCGTCGCCCTAATGTTAGTTGGAGAAGGAATAAGTCATAAAAAGAATATTCTAGCATAAAGACCATCGAATCTCTTAGAATGTACGACGTATTGGTACTAAAAATGATGATGACGTGGGAGAGCGAGATGTTGGCACGTGGACACACACACGTATATATATACCCGTGGTAAAAATATATATATATATATCATCCTATTTACCCCATTTCCCCTTGTTCATCACTATGGCAGAATTTCTGTTGGTTTTTTTCATCATCACAGCAGCAATCTTTTCCACAGCTGGGGCAAGACCTGCATTCTACACTCGTGGTGTAATCCCTAATTGGGTTGGCTCGTATGGTTCTCCTATGGATGAATCTCCACATCTGGGGAGAAGACCTGTATTCAACACTCGCCTGGACGCAAATCCTCAGGTTGCCAGCGTAATCCCGGATTGGGTTGATGCATATAACGTTCTTCGTCCATCTCTAGATGTTAAGTATGGATCTCAATCCATATCTGTTGGCATGTCTCTTCCTGGATCTGCAACCAGAGTGGCGCCTACTGTGAGCATAAGCGACCCAAGTTCCAAGCAAGGCGACCTGTTCACTCTTCTTATGGTTGATCCCGATGCCCTATCTCCACAAAACCCCACTTGGAGGAACTACGTGCACTGGATTGTAACCAACATCCCAAATGGATCCACAGGTACTTTTGTCATTTTCATGTATACCTTTGTTTTCCTTTCTTATATCTGTACTGGGTTAACAACACCACTGTGTGGAAGCCCTAGTTTAAATGTATATAGACGTCTATAGATATCACCTCCGTGCTTGCTGAAATGTGTACAACTTTCTTGTGTGACAGATGTGGCAAAGCAGGGTGCACAAGTTACTGACTATCTCATGCCTCAACCTCCAGTGGGAACTCAGCGTTACTATCTACTTCTTTTCAAGCAGGTAATTCAAGACTTATATGTCATGATTCCTAGTATATGTTTATGTGTGTTAACTGTGTTAACCATCCACTGTAGAAGTCCAAGATAACTGTTGATCCATTTACCGACCCTGGTAATGATAATGGACAGCCTTGGGCGACTCCTCGGCAAGGGTTTAGCGTTCGCTCTTTCTCGGACCACTATGAGCTGGGATTCCCGGTTGCAGGAACTTACTTCACTGTGACATCCCCCACAGTTCCATGAGTTAGAGTTTCTTATCCTTCCATGTGTTGATTCTTCTGGTTTTAATTAAATTCGCAATTTTATATGTATATCCATGTAGTATATGATATCGCAGCCTGTATATCTAAACTTTGTGTTATGTAAAGTGATTTCTTATATTTTTATATAATATATAGTTAAAACATAAATGAAGATGAACACTGAAGGTGGCAAATAATACTGTGTGAATGTTCAAAATGTTAACTGTTAACATGGCTAGGAGATCACATGCCACACAACACAATTGACAGCAGAACACACGCACGCGAACACACACGCACAAATACAGTTATTTTAACACGTATATGTGAAAATTTGTGTGCTAGAAACAGACGTGTGCATGGTCTTCTCACCATATCCTAAGTAAGATTTTCCGAGCTATTCAGCAAATATTTCAACTCTTCTCTCTCAAAATATTTTTCATTTATGTAAAGACATATATTGTTATGCACACACGCACGCACGCACGACATGCATGCACGTAAGCAAACGTACATACACATGCACGCACGCAGGGGCGCACGTGCATCCACGTATGGGTTCTAAATATAGTTACATTTTTGTGATTGTGTCCACGTGTCCTAAGTAAGCTATTTATATGCAAACCTAGGGTCATGATAGCAACCCCATTTCTTTCCTTTCTTAGCAAAATGTCGTCCATTATGTTTGCGCTCTGCGTCTCAGCAATAATCCTGTCGTCAGCAGCAGGTTCAAGGTCGGGATTCTTCGATACCCAGCTGGACGTGACGCAGCGCACAGTGAAGCATTCCAGACTGTGATCGCGGATTGGGTGGATTCATACGACGTGCCATATGTATCTGTAAGTGTCAATTATGGATCCCAATCTGTCTCCGCAGGTATGTCTCTCTCCGAATCTGTCACCACAGCAGCGCCAACTGTGACCATCGACGATCCACATCCTAAGCAAGGCGACTTATACACGCTCCTCATGGTCGACCCAGATGCCGTCAGTCCTACAAAACCCATCTACAGGAACTACCTGCACTGGATCGTCACAAACATTCCCGCTGGAGCCACAGGTAACTGATTTCCATCTTCTCTGTACGCGTGTGTGTGCGTGCATGCGTGCGTGTGAGTGCGCGTGTGAGAGAAAAGGGAAATATACACAATCTAACTACTTGTTGGCAGATGCATTGAAGCAGGGCACAGAGGTTGTTGCATATTCCGGTCCATCTTCTCCAATGGGTGTTCATCGCTACTACCTCTTACTTTTTAAACAGGTAGCTGAGCACTCACATAGTTGACTGTTGACGGTATCTGATTGACTTTGACTTTGTACTGTTGACTTTTGCAGAAGTCAATGCTGAGTATGCCCCCTATGGTAATAGGCAGCAGTTTAGTGTTCGCTCGTTTACTGAACAATTTGGGCTGGGTTACCCTGTTGGAGGAAGCTACTTCACAGTGCAAACGATCATGTAATTGAGGAAGATGTTAATTCAATAAAAATGTTTTTAATTTTTTAATATATCTATAGTCCAAAAAATGTTTTTTATTATGTATAAATTAAGTTGGATATTTTATGAACAGTTGTTGTATAAAACTATACTTGATTACAGTTGTTGTTGGCAAGACGGAGTTTCAAAACACCAGCTTGAGTGGTTAAATTAAACCTTGGAATTCTGTAAGTAATGTGGTGTGTGTGTGTGTAAGGATACATATACACACATGCATAGGCGTGCTTATATTATCGATTTACTTAATATTATTATATAGATCTGCCAACAACAGAGAGGTAATGTAAATTCACACACACACACACAACACATCCGGTAAAAACACTTGCGTGTGTCAGGCCATAAGTTACACATAATTACACTGTATTCGCTACTTATACTTCCACGTCGACCAACCACACAATAGCATATACGCACAAAACCATGCGTAGAAAGCGGTCAATAAAAAGTCCGTTTGTGCCAGAGTCTCTCCATCCTACCCGTCCATCGTGACACATCAACGGATACCACTTCACCAGGGATCACTGTGCAGTGCAAGCATCTGTCAACACAGACGAGAAAGAAAGAAGTAAATAAGTATATATATTATAAAAACACATAACCTATAGTGCAAAAACAAATGGGGAAACATCTACAATTATTTCACATAGTTTTGCTAGTTTGTATTCAATTATGGAGGATTGCAATGTCCAGTTCCTCTTCCTATGCAAGCCATGGATGCTCTCTTGTACAGAGCAGGATTACAGCTTCTCTGTTCAAAGAGAGGCCACATTCGGTCTCCATAGCCGAGTTTGGTGGAATTAACGATGGGAATACACTCAATACTCAAGCATTTGAACGAGCTATTCAGCATATCAGTGCCTTTGCGAATCGAGGTGGTGCCACATTATACATTCCAAAGGGTCGCTGGCTCACTGGATGTTTCAATCTTACCAGTCATATCACTCTCTTCTTAGAAGAAGGTGCTGTTATTCTTGCTTCACAGGTTAGTCTCACTCTTATATCTATATTGTATATACACAACATATGCGCTCGTGTGTGCGTGTGTTTGAGAGAGAGAACTTTTTAAAAGGACATTACATAGAATAAATTACATACAGAGCCCGTGAAAGTGCATATCTTTATCAAGCTGACACTGCTGTTTTTTTTTATTTTTTTGTCACTTTCATCACGTGTTGGCGATGACACATAACATTGTGTGTGTGTGTGTACATAGATGGTAGCTATCCATAAAACCGTATATTATATTGCATATACTTTATATATAATAGTTTTATAGGACCCTCGAGATTGGCCTGTAATAGATCCTTTGCCATCTTATGGGAGAGGAAGGGAGCTCCCTGGAAAGCGATACACAAGTTTGATCCATGGACATACGGTAACAGACGTGGCAATCAAAGGCATGTTTAACAATGTGTGTGTGTGTGTGTGTGTGCGCGTGTACAACATATGATATATTAAATTTACATACATAATTGCAGGTAATAATGGGACTATAGATGGGCAGGGCCTGGTTTGGTGGACATCATTCCGTGGTAAGACACTTAAGTACACAAGAGGGTCGTTATTGGAATTTATGTATTCCAGTAACCTTCTCATACACAATGTAACCTTTGTGAACTCTCCATTCTGGACTATTCATCCTGTTTACACCAGGTAAAACATATGTGTGTGTGTGTGTGTGTGTGTGTTACATATGCATATGTTTATAAACTTTGATCCTGATATGTTTATAGCAACATGCTGATCAAAGGAGTGACTATCTTGGCTCCTCATAAATCCCCCAATACTGACGGGATTGATCCAGGTAATGAAATAACTAATTATTATTGCACACACATACACACAGTGTGTGTGTGTAAAATGTGTGTAAAACGATGTAGATTCAAGTTTCAACGTGTGTATCCAAGACTGCTACATAAGCAACGGTGACGATGCCGTGGCGGTAAAGAGCGGTTGGGATGAATACGGGCTACAGTATCACCGTCCTAGTCACGATATCTTCATACACAACGTAATAGTGAGTGGGTCGCATGGAATATCCTTGGGCAGTGAAATGTCTGGTGGCATCTACAGCCTCCATGTCGACAACGTGGCAATATCTGAAGCCGTTCAGGCTATCCACGTCAAGACCTCCGCCGGTCGTGGCGCTTACATTGTCAATGCCACGTTTGCAAACTTTCAACTTTTCAACACAGGTGTGCGAGTGCGTTTTCTGCACGGATCCAATCCCCCCCCTCTCTCTCCCCCACGCGCACACGCGCACACACACACACACACACACACAGTTTAATTAGTAATTCACTGCTTGCTATAGGTGTGGCAATTTCATTTACTGGCATATACGGTGACCACCCGGACAATGACTACGATCCAAATGCATTTGCGACAATCGAGAATATCTCCATTCAGAACATGGTGGGTTCCAAAGTAAATCGAGCAGGTGATTTTCGCGGTGTTCCACAGTCCCCATTCCGAAACATATGTTTGAGAAATATAAGTCTGGAGATTGAAGTTAAACCTCAAAGGGGCTGGAACTGCAGTTACATACAAGGCTATGCAGAACATGTGTCTCCAAAGCCATGTTCATCAATCGGGATTGGAACGGGTTCAAGTTGTTTCTATCCTTCTCAAGCTTCATCTGCAAGGAATTATAAGGGACTATAGTAAACCTGTTTAAGGAATGTGTTTATGTGTGTCGTGTGCGTGTGCGTGTCTGAGAGAGATATGCAGCTGAAATATACTCTAATCCTCTAAATCTCTAGTATCCAAACTGTTAACATGCAAAACCCTAATTACATTATATATTAATCAATAAAGATTGTTAATTAAAATAATATTAACTTAGACAGGTTCCTTGCCTTGCTATCATTACTAAGAGTCGTCTTAAGAGCACTCTAATTTTTTGTTATTGTCTTCTTTGTGTCTAGATGATTGCAATACAACTTCCCGAGTGCTCTACCCATAAGGCGAAGAGCCTTGATGTTCTTTGCTTTCCAAACTTGTTTCTCCTCATTTGCACTAGGATTTGGCTCTTCATGATGCCATTGACAACATGGGAAAGATCTTTGTTCAGGAAGTAAAATTCCAATGACATTTACCATCCATGGAAGCTACTGCCATCATATACCTCAACTTGGTCTTGAGTTGTAGTTGCCATCTTTATTGTTGTGGCTCTGGTGCCTTGAAGATGCTCTAGCACTGCTATGCCTTTAGTTTGGCACATCTATGTTCAGGTCACAAGCTCACAACCTTGATATTGCTTGTTCACAGCACTTTGGACCCTTCTGGTGCTGCTGGTGTGTGCTGACTGCCTAGGATAAAACCATACACTCTAGTACCACGTTAGAAATATAAGAGATCTCAGGAAAGTCACATGACTACTTCTTGATTTAATGAACTAAACACAAACAGACACCACTACTAAAGCTTTGTTCTTTCAACTTATCTTCCTGTGACTGTTCAGCTCCATCTTCTTGTGACTACTCAACTCCATTTTCCCAAATATTACCTAGACTGTTTCTTCACTGCCCCGAAGGAGCGCGGGATGAACGGACCGGGGCAAGTTTTTCCACATCTTCACATCCTCTTCCGAAATTTTCATACATGACCTCCAGTTCGGAGCAGCCTTCCTCAATCGATCCTTATCCGTTTCTATAAACAAAATCATCAATTTTGTATGTTTTGTGAGCTAAGCTGAAAAGTACAAACAAGAAGCTGCTGCAAAGTTGGGACCTGATAAGTACAGGATCTCAGAGATGAGGGTGTCAAACTTCTGTTTCTAAGCCCACAGAAAGTGTGAGTAACAACAAACAAACATGTGTGTGTGTCATTTCTTGATACAAGGTAAAAATGCTGACCGCACACACACACACACGTGTGTGTGTGATTTTAATATATAAGACGATTTTTGCCTTGTAGTAATATTTGTGGCAGATGGAGCTTAGTCGAGAATAACTTTAGAGGCGAGTAGGAATATTATTATATTTTCTGTTCAAATTTTATGAGAGAAAACAAAGATTCATATGTTCTCACTGAAAAAAGGAAAAAAGAAAAAAATCATATCTTTTAACTTCATGTACATGTTAAATGTATATTAAGTATTATATACTTTAAATGGATTTATTAAGTATACGTTAATACAGCTTATATACTATTAAGTATATTTAGATACTTTATATATGTGTATAGCTAAGTATTAAGCTATATTACCCTTTAAGCATATTAAGTATACAAATCTAAATGAGACATATACCTCATTATTTAATATTATTTTATATATATATATATATTATAAATTTGTTTTATATAATAAATATTTGTAGGATAATATAGAAATATACGTAAGCATTCTATTACATTTATTCATGTTTATTAAACCCTAAACCCTTTCATTCATGTTGCCAAGTGTCACGAAGGGATTGTGGTTTTTAAAGTCAAAAGTGCCGTATAAAATTGACTTTACGTGTTCTAGTCATAAAAACGTGGTTGTCTCTTACAGTTGAACGACGGGCATCATTTCAGAATTGTAATCCAGATGTTAAGATGGAGATAGTAGCAATTCTTTTCTGCTTTGCACTCTTGTACACTGGCGAGGCACAAGCTGAATTGTCTATTTCAGGCATATCATTATCCGAGAAGGACATGTTTTTCCAAGGTGCACACTACCAAGGGAACACAATCGTAATGAGTCAGGCAAGTAACAGTAACTCAAGTCAGGCATTTTATATTAGAAATGTTGCCACAAACAACATCCCATTCTCATTTAACACAAGCTTTGTGTTTGATATGGAATTTAACACGCGTTTCATGGCCTTTGCCTTGGTTGGAACAAGCTATAACTTCCCAAGCTGTGATGCAAATGGATCTTCAATTGCACCAGACTTGTACTCGTGTGACGCCTTCTTCATCGCCTTCCGCTGGGCCGACCATGTCTCTAATAACCTCGAGGTGCGTCTGGGTTTCCTCAGCAAGAATATCATACTTGCAAACTCAACTCTCACTATGACGAGTAGCAACATCACACTCAAGGCTTGGATTGAATATCGAAATGGGATACGAGTCTGGGCTGCACCCAATGGCAGCTCTCGCCCTGTTTCTCCACTAGCTCAACATAATGTCTCATTACAAGGCCCATACTTCTTTCCGGGTTTCTCAGGTAGTTGTGATGTTAACACTAGCTGTACCCAGAGAATCTACTCTTGGTCCTTTGTAACTCTTGTGAGTCACTCGAAGAGGACGAAGCGGGCATGGATTGTGGGGTTCGTCGTAGCTGTGTCTATCTTGCTACTTGGGGGATTGTTCTACATGACAAAACGGATAAAGAAGCAACGGAGGAAACACAACGTGTGGAGGAAACAAGCATTAGTAGCATCGAATGCCTTAATCAACTATTCATACAGAGATTTGAAGTACATAACCAAGAACTTCAAGGAAGTGATCGGCAAAGGGGGCAGTTGTATTGTGTATAAGGGATGGTTAGAGGTAAGCTTTAGCTTTGGGTTCTCCATGTGTGAACAGCTAAGCTTGTGTTGTAGATGAATCAAGAGGAGGTCGCTGTTAAGGAGTTGAACGAAAATGCTGCAGCGGAGAATCAGTTTCTTGAGGAGCTTAACATAATCAGCAGGGTGAGGCACCACTGCCTTGTCTCGCTAAGAGGCTGGTGTCAGGAGAACACCAAGTTGTTCCTTATCTATGAAATGATGTCTAATGGAAGTTTGGACAAACACCTCTTCTCAGCAGGATCGAGTGACGTTCTGAGTTGGAAGCAGAGGATGGAGATTATTAAATCTGTTGCAGAGGGGCTCGCTTATTTGCATGGAGGGTTAGAGAGGAGGATTGTTCATCGAGATATAAAGGCTGCAAATGTACTACTGGACGAGAAGATGAATACCAAGCTTGGTGATTTCGGTCTAGCAAGATCAATGCTCAACACCGTTGGTGATCAAACTATGACTAAGGCTGGGACACTGGGTTACATCTCTCCGGAGCTGGCTTACACTGGCAGGGCAACTGAGAAATCAGATGTCTATAGCTTTGGTGTTTTAGTTCTTGAGATTATCGCTGGGAGAAAGTGTTTGGAAGACCGGTTTGCTGAAGTTGACGATGATAAGGTTGTTCTTGTGAATTGGGTATGGAAAATGTACCAAGCTGATCAACTTGCTAGTACTGTTGATCCAAGATGCGTAGATGTAGACATCGACGAAGCTGTGAGAGAGATACGGTTAGGGCTGTTGTGCTGCTCAGTCGATTCTGGGGAGCGTCCGACCATGAAAGTCTGCTGCCAAATACTAAGTGGAGGCTTTGAAGTTCCACCACTTCCAGCGAACCAAAAGCCGGCTGCACAAATGTTTGGGATACTCAAACTGGCCGAGTCAACCGGCTCTTCTGCATCTATAATTTCTACATTCTCGTCTTTAATCTAACTAGTCACTATAACCATGTGTGTCCACATCCACATAACCACTCTATAGGGACTAAGGCTGTCATCCATGCTGCTGAGTGTTGTGAATGATTGACAGGTGTTACTTGAGTGCAGCCGTTGTTGTCATCACAACTACTAAGGAAACCTGAAAAGAAATACAAACATCTAAGGAAGCATTTTTCTTTCAGTACTTGGAGAGTTGTAAAACCAGTTATAATGAATATTGTAATGCATATAATTCTGTTTCTTAATAATTAATAATTTTAATTATTTAATTAATATTTTTTAATATTAAAGAAATATTCTTTAGAATATATGTTTAAAGAAAAAATATTCTTTAGAATGTATGTTTAGAATTTTAATAATCAATACTTAAGTATTAATTAGTAATTTATTTTATATTTTCATTTTCATACATCATTCCCATTTTAATTATAGCAGTCATAATTTAATATTAATAATTAAATAAAAAAGTTATTAAATTAAATTATTAAATTAATAATGATAGTAACCATTGACTCTAATTATAATTTATAATTAAATTAAATTATATATCTATCTATCTATACCGATATACCATAGCTCTTGGACTTTTCTCCCAATCGCTTCGTAACACTTGAAAAACACAACTTTAACATGTTGAGTCAAGCTCAGAGTTCATAGTGAAAGCATCCATTTTCTTTGTTGTGCATATGGAGTTGCATTGCGACAAACAGTTTCAAAATGCTATAAACATCGCATGCAATCGCAATCCACAAGAACCTCGTATGTTTCCAGACAACTCAGGTTTTGAGTCGCATAAGATGTCCTAATGTCTCCATGTCATCCAGGAGATAAACAAAAACTGGTGGTACATGAAACACTCAAGTTCGAGACACCGTGGGAGGAGTGGAACATGAAGATAGACATTTGCAAGAACCTGTTCGTTGTGTTTGAAATATTCTATACAAATAGACTAAAGAGTCCTATCAGTCCAACTGTTTGTTAAAGTTGGAATGTCACGAGTCTAACAAGGAGATTATATATAAATAAAAAGGAGTAATTACTGTAGAGAGACAATAGCAAATAGATATGTTTATTTTGTTGTTTAAGCTTAACATGGTATTGAAGCAGGACCTCCACCGTCAGTCTTCCTTAACCTTGGAAGTGTTTGATGGTAAAGATTTTCAGTCGTGAAATACTAAAATGTAATTCTACTTCATAAAAAAGAATCTCTAAAGCGTGATTGAAACGGACTCAAGCCAAAGGACAATGCCTTGGAAAAAGGAGTGGACACGAAGAATAGCAAGGCATTAGGGAACCTAGGACAAGGCATTGAAGTTACTTTGACATTGGCAAAACAGCAAAGGAAAACTGTGACACGGTGATTGATCCATGGTACAACCAGCAGAGTGAGATTGCTAGAACTCAAGCTCATGCTAAACAAATGCAAAGAAAGTAAGACATAATCTGTGAGTGATTTTGCTAGTGTTCTTTTGAACATCGCCAAGCAGATCAACACATTTCAGTTGAGGGAATTCGACAATGACAAGATGATCATAGTTTTCTTGGAGGGACTTAACGGGCTAATGCAACTCACAGGGTTGCATCATTTAAGTTCCAGTAACACTTTTACTTAAATAGTAGCCTATCTGGAAGTAGTAAAATACGCCGTAGTAAAAAAAAACACTACAAATTAATACTTAAATTAGATTAATAATAAAGTTATAAAATTAATCTAATTTAATTATGTTTTTACTATGGCATATTTCAAGTCCGGGTAAGCAAGGTCGAATGTGAAAGATTGGCACTCTTCCTGACGATCTGTCACAATGGGGTTTGACATTTCCTCTTGCGCAGTTTGCCGAGCGTACGGATTTCCGTCATACCGGAATATTCCATTCCGTACAGAATATTCGTTTTTGCATAAAGAATATTCCGGTGCGGCGGGCGGGCAATTGTGGCGGCACGGTAATGGTGTCAAGTTTCACAAATTTGGGGGTTAATCTGACATACATATATATATTTTTATATTTATATTTTTATTTTTTAAAAAATTTATATTTATAACTATAATTATATTTTTATATAAATACCGCATCAAACTAAAAAAAATTTACAATATAAACATAACTCAATCATGAAGACTCATTTCCACCATCCAGTGCCTCGTCGTTAATGAATGCATTATTACGGTGTCGTGAATGTTTTTCTAAAATTTGTCTGTCATAAACTTCGAACTCTTCAACCATTTTCTTTGCCATCTGATTAGCGTAGTCTGGCAAGACAATACTGAAAACATGTTAAAGTTTAAAACCAAAGAAATGACAAAACAAATCTCACTCATCATCTGATGACTCGTCTGATCTCTCTTCTGCTGACTCATCTGATGACTCATCGTTGTGCTCCACGGACTTCTTTGTAACAACATCCTCGTCGTTTCGAGAAGGCGGATCCTGGTCTCCATCGTTGTCGCTAGCCAAAGGCAAATCCTGTGCTTCTGTTTCCATGGCCCTCTTCCACTCATCAAAAGGAGTAATCATGGAAACAACTTGATCATCCCCACCACCTTCAACTGTTGTAACACCTGGAACGACCTTCCTAAAGACATCTCTGGCTACTAAAACTAGATCCTTGTTGATGTCGATTCCATAATCATGTCTCCCTGTGTGAAAAGCTGCAAGAATACTAGCACCGATTCCCACTGTTAGATCCACGACAGTTCCACCAGGCTTTGTGAGCTTCTCCACTAGCATCGCAAACAACTTGGGAGATTTCGGGCCAATTGAAATCCTGAAAGTTGCAATGTTAAAAAATGAGAAATAACAAACAACATTGTACCATGGGAGTTGGAAATCTTCTGGCTCGTCAAGAAGAAGAGTGTAGCGAGTGTCCAGGATCTTCCTTGTTCTTGGCAACCTTAGAGTAGGGGGAACCAAAAATACACATGGCAATGATGCTTTCCTGAAAAAATAACATTAAAAAATGACATTCTCAAAAAGAAGAATTACCTTTCTAGAGAAACGGTATCCCCATGACTTTGTGTGCACATAACTCATCTGCAGAAACTTTAGCTTGCAAGTTTCTGCAGTGTTCTTCAAAGCTGGAACATCATCCGGTAGCACAAACACACCACATGGCCAGCTCTGTCTAATATCCCGAAAGCAAGGTTCACCAAGTTCTTCAGCAAAGCATCCGAGAACTTCGTGTATTGATCCACCATCCCGCCTGCCTCAGCAACGCATCCGGTAGGCGGGTCGATGACAACGAGATCAACAGCTCCCTGGATGCATTTTGGTGGAGGCTTCGCACCAAACACATGAATAGTCCAACTTGACTTGTGACTCACGATCCAATCCTCAAGCTCCTTCAATCCGGGAAAAGGCCTTCCGGCTTTGAAGTACTGGACTGCAAGGTTCTCTGAATCTGCATGAATGATTTCCCAGCTTCCATTTCCCTTCTCAGGCATCACCATCCTCAACATATCATCTTCTTCCAATCCAGCCGAGATGAAGGATGGGGCTGAAGAAGAAGCTGTCCCTTGCTGACCTTGCTCGCCGATCTAGCATACCTGATATCCATCTTCACATGGAGCTTCCTTGCAGCACTGTCGTTCTTCCATAATAGCTCTCGCCGATCATCCTTGTGTATCTTATAGCTGGCCATCTCCCATTCGGGACAGTCACCAGGAAGGAAATCCAGCCAGAAAGGACAGTGTTCCACTTCGTAATCACTGATATCACGTAACAACCGGCTCCACATGCTAGAATCCTTGGTAACATCCATCCACTCTTTGAAATCTTCAGGGAGTGCATCGTTTTTCCATTTTAAAAACCTGTAAAAATAGATAAAAATCTGTAAAGAAACAAAAAAAAAAACTTGCCTGAATGCCATTCTTTTTGCAGATTTTTCCAGCTCAAATAGTCGAGAGGTGGAATTGTCGCACCGAACTCCTTGTTCTCGAGCATGTTCTGGTACATATCCAACTTAATTTCATTGTGCATCTTCGTATACCATCATGAACTCCTCTACATGCTCGAACCAAGCTCTTTAGCTGCCTCCCGACCTGGCACGATAAAACGAATAAAAATGAAAAATATAAATATTAAATTACCTGGAACCAGTAAGTAAAGATGTGCAAAAACTTGATGAAGTCCTTGTCAGGCCAGCCGGTGACACCTTCCTTCTTGTCTTTCTCCGTCATGTTCACCAGCTTCTCAAGAACGCCACGTTCTTGAATGTGCACAAGCTTTCCAAGGATATCAACCTTGACGTTGGAAGGAAGCTGGGACTTCGCGAGCATTTGAAGCTTCTCCAGAGTTATTTGCTTCGTTGATGGTTTGATAGTGATATCTGTGATCGCCTTGAACCAATCTTCGCCGACCGCCGGATCAGCAATGGTGAGGAATTTGTTCATCCGAACTGTGAATGTCTTGTAAACGCTGGAGAGGATCTAGATTCTGTCTGGTTTGGTTTTCTGTTCGCAAGTTTTGTAGCGATTTGTCGCTTCAGTTGATTCTGCAAAAGAAACCGAAAATCAAAAAACAATCAAAAGAAGAAGAAAAGATTACCTCCCAAAAAATCTTCACCAATGTCGTCTTTGGATACTCGTACCAAACGTCTTCTTTTCTGTTCGATCTCCACACTTCCACAGCTTTTCTATCTTCCTCCGGCATCCCGCGAAGAACATGATCGGTAGAAAGATCTGCAGACTTCACAACAATTCCGTAAGAACTGCAAGGTGTGAATGATTGTTGTAGGAACCACACGAGCAGTTGCTCTGCAAAACAAAACAACATTTATTTAGTATTTAAATAATGAAACAAACAAGTCACTTACTCATTCAACCGATTGCAAGCAGCGATTAGTCTCTCTTCCTGCCTGTGGATGCTATGAGTGTTGCACGTACACGCAAAGTCCATTTCAAACCTGGCTCTTCAGCAAGCAAAGTGTTCAAAGCAACCCGACGATGATTCCCATCCCACACCAGAAACTTTGCATCTTTCAAAATCGATACCACGCAGAAAATGCTGGCTTATGCAAATCCGCTTCAAACTCTCTATCGACCTGTGCTTCTGACTCATTCCAACTTCGGCGTTCGTCTGCACTCAGCTGTGGTCCGAAAGATAAGGTGAACACTGACGTCTCCTGGTAAAATCCTTCAGCTCTAATCCATCCAACAAGGTCTTTCACGCCGTCCTTAGTGACATTCCTCAAACGTTGGTGTGGGAGCAACCTGTGAACCGGGATACGCGGAGGCTCACCAAGCTCAACTGGAACGTAGTGGTCTCGTCCTTGTAGCGATGTGTCAATATCGTGTCATACCGAATAACAAGATCCCGAAGAAGCTTGGATGGAGCCTCAAGTGTCAGCCGCTCCGGAATTGCATATGATTCGGCAACATCCTCAGGAGCATCCAGTTTCCTCTTCTTATTGAACTTTACTACCAAGATCAATGTCCGGTACTTCCTCTGCATTACCGTGTTCTGCAGAGCTTCCTGCGATCTCCCTATTTCTAGGCATCCATTCACTCACCACAGCATGTTCATCAATGACTTGCGAACTATCCACAGGTTCATTGTTCGTCGGCATCATCTTCTCGTGTCAGTTGTTGCTTGGCGCCTCGGCCTCCTTTCTTGCCACGAGGTTTTGGAGCCATATCTGCAAGAGCTTCTTGGACGATATGTTCCTGAAGTGTCAAAGTCTTGTATTTATCTCGCAGTCTCTTACTCTGCCTTTGCCTCATTCTGCAATTACAACAACTGATAAGAGTGTGTGTGTGAGTTTTTAATTTATGGACACACATTTACTATATATGTATACCTATCAATATATATAGACACGCACACACACACATATTTGTTACATGTTGTTTGTGTGTGTGCTCACTATATAATGTTCCTTGTGTGTGTATGTGTGTAATGTTGCTTGTGTGTGTGTGTGCAATGTTGTTTGTGTTTTGTGATGTGTCTGTGAGAGAGAGAGAGGTATATTCATATCTCTTCACATGTATATACAGACAAAAAGTCATCTCATATATAAGTCTTAATTCATATACTTATACATATATATTATAATATATATATATAAGATTTTATTAAAGATACTAAGACTATATATATTATATAAACAAGTCTTTTTAATATGTATTATATATATATATAAACACACACACACACATGTATACAATCTAATGTTTGAATAGTGTAAAATGTTGCTTGTGTGTGTATGTGTATGATGTTGCTTGTTTGTGTATGTGTAATGTTGCTTGTTTGTGTATAGCTTGTGTGTGTATAAATGTTATTTGTGTGTGTGTGAACACACACACCACACACACACACACACACAAATTCCTGCAAATTGGGCAGGAATTTCTGCCGCCCGGATGGTGCGGCGGCCGCACCACCTGGGCGGCAGGATTTTTCCTGCCCAATTCGGCAGGTGTTGTGTGTTGTGTGTGTGTGTGGCAGGAATTTGTGTGTGTTCGTGTGCTGAAACAGCCGCCGGAGAGGTGTGTGTGTACATGTTTGTGAATATAGAGAAATCCTAGTGAATTCGCACATACATACACAGAAATTGCTATTAAATTTGCACACACATATATAAGATTTTACCTGTAGCCATGTCGCCGTGACGTTCACACTAGCCTCCTATCGCCACAAATGGAGAATAAGAGCGGCCACAAAAAGAAGAACAAAAGTGCCTTCTCATTAATGGAGAATGGAGAAGAAGAGTGGCCGACCCTAAACCTTTAATTAAAACCTAACCCTTAACCCTTTGACCCTTAACCATAAAATTGTGTTTAATACAATACTTGCAATAAATAACGTACTATACAAAATGATACAAATATAAACACATATTTAAGTAAAGATTTGTATGTTAAAAAAATATATTATTATATAATTAAATAAATATTCGTGTAAAAATATGTATTTATAATATCTACAATAGTACATATTTATATAAAATACTGGTTCAAATGGTTATATAATTATAGTAAATAAAGTAATAGAATATAAACAAGTCATAAATAAATATGGCAGATGAATGTAGATTAGACACGCATTTATTTAAATGATAATAAAGATTGCTCTATTTCTACGTGAAGTGCTATCCTATATTAACATCTAAGATCTATATGTTTCCTTGAATTAAATATCCGCCCACGTTGAGTCATGATTGTGAATTCTTGGAACGGTAATATCTGATATTTACCAAAAGGTGATTAGGTAATGCTGTTGTTTTTCTATCACGTTTGTGGTAACTGTTTGCACAATGGCCAGGATTGTTTACGGTAATTTGGATCATGATGTTCCTGTGATAGATGGTGTTGGAATCGTTCTTACTAATCAGATCAGAAAGTTCTTTGGCATTTTTGATTGGCAAAGTGTTCGCCTTTTTAAACTTCTGCATGGGCAATCTGCTTTAGAGATCGAAATAAATGAGGACCAAGATGCTGGGGGAAGGATAATCCAGGATATATTTTGTTACCGGATGGAGGACCACTGTTTAAGCTTGTCGTTGCTTCTGACTCTGAATACTCAACGTTGAAGGACCTTTTCACTTCTAATACCTGCAAAAAGGGAAGAATTCTTATCGAGGGCTCCATGATCATTCATACAAATGAATTGCCTATTGCGTATGATGGGGATGTCATTTTTGAGCTCCCTCCTTCCGAGTACAAATACAAAGGAATGAATCGGAAAGAGGATGGACATACCTGGACTGCAGGAATAACCAGCAACTGGAATTTCCAAGCGAGGGTGTCCAGGAGCAGATGTGTTGGGAGCCTTTGTTGTATCAACCCGGACTGCCCTGCTTCTAAGGCAGGATTTCCAAACTGCACTAAATGGAAAGGATGTATTGTTTCCCCACCTTCAATCGACAAACTGGCAAAAGGATTGACATGTTTTTTCTGTAAAGAAAATCCACTGTGCCTTGAAGTTTGTCCTGCTGTGGTTTCTACGTTTTCCCAAACGACATAACCAAGACTAGATTGTTTATCCACCAGGGAAAACATTCACATCCAGTGGGTGATGGTGTTTCTGCATCGAGCAAAGAAGAACTGCATCTGGCGGTCCAGAATGCAACAGAAAGAACTCCCAGAGCTAGTCCAAGAGTCATCAAAATGGCAGCATGTAAAGATGCTATCTTTGGTTTCCTATTAGATAATTCTGAACCTGGAAGTTGGGATAAGCTGATGGATCACTTGCAGCCGTTATCAAATAATCGAAGGTACAATTAGAGTTTTACTTTGTGTTGAGCATTCTTTGATAATACCTTTGATGCAAAGTTCGTCAATGGGTAGCGTCCGCAAAGAGAACTGCTGCTGAAATGCCAGAGAATATTGATGGATTGTTAGAGCTGAAACGAAGGTTGTCTATCCCATTCATCCATGTCATTCACTATCCTGGGATGAATTTCCATGGTTCAGACGACCAAGCATTAGTTTTTAAAATGACGGTTTCAGGGCCAGGTTCTGGAATCGATTACGTAAGGATGTGCCAACCTCCTCTTGGCCGTTTGCAGAAGAGTTGGGTTCTACTTGATCACACACACCGTGTTGTTGATAAGTGGATCACTCTGGCTTTGCACGTTTACGACCCAAAGTAAGATGTTATCTTTTTGTGGTTTGCTTAACTCTTTAATTATTTTATTTGTGGTTTGCTTAACTCTTTGATTATTTTATAGTGTGCGTCGACTATCCACCATTGCTTATGGTGACATGAAGAGACAAACGGCTGGAGCTGTAGAGAAGTTTTTTCGTGCTATGTTGGATGTTTGTTCAGAGAAGGGAATATACAATGTAGTTCGCTGGGTTTATGTCTGATGAAGCAGGAGCGATCTGGCAAGCAATCAGAAGTGTGTTCTTTAATGGCCAAGAAATTCCTGGACGTGAACGGAACTGTATCTTTCACTATGAACAAGCCATACAACGTGTGACAAGGAAGTGGGTCCCTCTTGAACATCAACAACAACATCTTCAACTTTTGAGATCCTGGCCAACAGCCACATCAACAACTGATCGTGAAGAAATTGAAAATAATCTTTTCCGCTTTTGGAATGAAAATGTGCAGGATGTTGGAGTTATGCGGACGTGGTTTTCATGGTGGGAAAGACAGAAGAATCATATTTCAAATGTTGTTCTTGAAAGCATGCCGGAGAATGCTGCAAGGGTTGTGCCCATGACAAACCAGTCAGAGTTGTTCACGGAAGATGGAGGAGGGCTAGAGATTCAAAATATATTTCATTGTACCAAGCTACAATCCACGACCTGACTGAATCAGTGCGACAATGTGCTCTTGTGAAGGCTTTTAGAGATGGAAGGTATAGTGGTTCCGGGCGACTTCAGAGGAGCTCTCGGCAAGGTTCAAGAGAAGAATGTCAAATGCTAACTCAACAACAGCTACAGCAAAGGTTATCATCGACTTAGTTGAAGATGTTGCTCCATCAAGCATGCAGGATATTGCTTTTGTGGCTGCCACGAATGTTGAACATCGCACTGTCCAAAGAAATATGGGGTCAGAGGCTGAACGATCCCACCGACCGGACATCTTCTATAGCGAACAGGTTATTCCAACACAGTGTAGACGGAAGCGACGGTTGGATTTTCATGTTGCAGAAGAACATGAAGAATATGTTCTGGTTGAAGAACAAGATGTTACACCTGGACAATGGGCGATTAGAAGATGCGGTGAAAGAAGTTCTGTGAAATGTCTAGCAGGCTTTCCCTCTTCAGGAGGTCAGTGGAGTGCTTGTGACAAAAAGATCAGTCCTAGTGGTAATCGAGTGGCTGCTCCTTGTTTTTTCGGAAGGATCAGATACAACGACAAAGAAACTGGTGAAGAATGCTTTGCTCACAAATGATGTATTTTTGTCCAACAAACATGCTCTGCAACAGACATCCAAGACCAACTATTGTTTCTCCACCAGCTTCTACCTCGGTTTGGAAAGTTCAAGTGGGCACGAAGCTGATAGCGGTGGAGATCAATGATCTGGCAAGATCGGTTTATGCTAGCTGGGCTTCCTTCAGCTCATGCAAGAGTGCCAGGTTTTTCAACACCTCATGTTCCTTCAGTTCCTGTTGGAGTCACTGGATTTTCAACGCCCCCTGCACAATTTCGTGGACCTCCTGTTCCTACAAGTGGTCGTGCAACAAGAACACCTTCAGGGATGTCTAAGAAACACAGGTAAGTTTTGAAGCATGTTTGACGTTGGAAGCATATGTCGCAGAAGTTGACGTGGTTGATCCTCCAACATGCATTCGCTTCAGAGTATGTGACAACGACCATACATCTGCTTGGGTTGTCATTTGTAGCGCACCATCTTGTTCATGCTCGGAGTTCTGCAATGGTCGTCAGTGGGTGCCTTGTAAACATATGTATTTTGTTTACAAGCGTGTATTGGGAGCTGATCCTCGAGTTGTCAAGCATTTGCAACGCCGTACACTTGCACCCCGTGAACTGAGTTCTTTATTGATGCTACCAAGGAACCTCCATCCTCCATCTATTTAGTGTGTTTGGTTTATTTTCAAACAGCTTCGGATTTATATTTGTTATTTCAAACTTATAATTTTCAATATAAATTTTAATGGTAATTTTATGCTTAGCATATTTTTAAATAATTTAACATATATTTCCTTCAAATATAACAGAAATATACTACCATATTTTGTATGCGGCCGCCGCACCAGAATATTCTAGAATATTCTTAAAGATTTTGAAAGGTTCAATTGTGTGTACGGGTTTGACATTTCCTCGAGCGCAGTTTGCGTACGACAAATTTCCGTACAGAATATTTCGAGAATATCTAAACGGAAATACTACGGAACAACAGAAATATTCCAAAATATTCCAAATCTAGGTCAAGCTCGTTGACCTGCGCTCGAATTTCGCCGTGCCCCGTCACAATGTAGGACCAACAAGTGAGAAAAGTTTAAAAAGAAAAAGAAAAGTGATCTTTGTAACATTTGCAAGAAATTAAGACACTGGACAAGAGCCAGTGAAAGAAGACACGTCAGTCTCTATCGACTCAACGCCTATGTAGTGCAACCCTAGAAAGCTCTCTTTGCAAGGACAAAGAAAGCAGTGGACCTCTAGATGAGGCACATGAGACTTGGCCACACAAACCTACAGGATGCTAAACTAAAGAACTAACAATAAGAGCGATGGTAAAAGGTTTGCATCTCCTCGTTATGTGCAATGAGGTTTCGCAAGCCGTGTGCACTCAGTAAACACCACTGGCTACCTTTTCCACGTATAGCCATTAACCGTGCCAAGGAAACTCTAGCACTATTTCATTTTGATGTTTCTGGAAACATGTCCACACTTTCCAGAGACAAGAAAGCTATACTTTGCCATCCCAATACTGACGGGATTGATCCAGGTAATGAAATAACTAATTATTATTGCACACACACACACACTGTGTGTGTGTAAAATGTGTGTAAAACGATGTAGATTCAAGTTTCAACGTGTGTATCCAAGACTGCTACCATAAGCAACGGTGACGATGCCGTGGCGGTAAAGAGCGGTTGGGATGAATACGGGCTCGTCCTAGTCACGATATCTTCATACACAACGTAATAGGGAGTGGGTCGCATGGAATATCCTTGGGCAGTGAAATGTCTGGTGGCATCTACAGCCTCCATGTCGACAACGTGGCAATATCTGAAGCCGTTCAGGCTATCCACGTCAAGACCTCCGCCGGTCGTGGCGCTTACATTGTCAATGCCACGTTTGCAAACTTTCAACTTTTCAACACAGGTGTGCGCGTCGTTTTCTGCACATACTACACAGATCCAATCCCCCCTCTCTCTCCCCACGCACGCACACACACACACACACACAGAGTTTAATTAGTAATTCACTGCTTGCTATAGGTGTGGCAATTTCATTTACTGGCATATACGGTGACCACCCGGACAATGACTACGATCCAAATGCATTTGCGACAATCGAGAATATCTCCATTCAGAACATGGTGGGTTCCAAAGTAAATCGAGCAGGCGATTTTCGCGGTGTTCCACAGTCCCCATTCCGAAACATATGTTTGAGAAATATAAGTCTGGAGATTGAAGTTAAACCTCAAAGGGGCTGGAACTGCAGCTACATACAAGGCTATGCAGAACATGTGTCTCCAAAGCCATGTTCATCAATCGAGATTGAAATGGGTTCAAGTTGTTTCTATCCTGCTCAAGCTTCATCTGCAAGGAATTATAAACCTGTTTAAGGAATGTGTTTGTGCGTGTGCGTGTCGGAGAGAGATATGCAGCTGAAATATACTCTAATCCTCTAAATCTCTAGTATCCAAACTGTTAACATGCAAAACCCTAATTAGGAGGTTATGTTATATTTATATGCCCATTATATATTAATCAATAAAGATTGTTAATTAAAATAATATTAACTTAGACAAACCTGTTTAAGGAATGTGTTTATGTGTGTGCGTGCGTGTCTGTGTGTGTGCGCGTGTGCGTGTCTGAGAGAGAGATGTAGCTGAAATATACTAGTCATGACAAATCGCTAGTATCCAAACTGTTAACATGCTAAACCCTAATTGGGAGGTTATGTTAATTTACTAAGAGTCGTCTTAAGAGCACTCCAATTTTTTGTTATTGTCTTCTTTGTGTCTAGACGATTGCAATACAACTTCCCGAGTGCTCTACCCATAAGGCGAAGAGCCTTGATGTTCTTTGCTTTCCAAACTTGTTTCTCCTCATTTGCACTAGGATTTGGCTCTTCATGAAGCCATTGACAACATGCGAAAGATCTTTCTTCACAAAGTAAAATTCCAATGACATTTACCATCCATGGAAGCTACTGCCATCATATACCTCAACTTGGTCTTGAGTTGTAGTTGCCATCTTTGTTGTTGTGGCTCTGGTGCCTTGAAGATGCTCTAGCACTGCTATGCCTTTAGTTTGGCACATCTATGTTCAGGTCACAAGCTCACAACCTTGCTATGCCTTTAGTTTGGCACATCTATGTTCAGGTCACAAGCTCACAACCTTGCTATTGCTTGTTCACAGCACTTTGGACCCTTCTGGTGCTGCTGGTGTGTGCTGACTGCCTGGGATAAAAACATACACTCTAGTACCACGTTAGAAATATAAGAGATCTCAGGAAAGTCACATGGCTACTTCTTGATTTAATTAATAAAGATGAACTAAACACAAACAGACACCACTTCACACCCTGTACTAAAGCTATGTTCTTTCAACTTATCTTCCTGTGACTGTTCAGCTCCATCTTCTCGTGACTACTCAACTCCATTTTCCAAATGTTACTGTTTCTTCACTGCCCCGAGGGAGCGTGGGATAAACGGACCGGGGCAAGGCTTTCCACATCTTCACATCCTCTTCCGAAATTTTCATACATGACCTCCAGTTCTGAGCAGCCTTCCTCAATCGATCCTTATCCGTTTCTATAAACAAAATCATCAATTTTGTATTTTTTGTGAGCTAAGCTGAAAATGTACAAACAAGAAGCTGCTGCAAAGTTGGGACCTGATAAGTACAGGATCTCAGAGATGAGGGTGTCAAACTTCTGTTTCTAAGCCCACACAAAGTGTGAGTAACAACAACAAACAAACAAAGAGCAACACTTAGTTAAACTTTTGGGGCTGTATTTTGTGCTCGTTCCACACTATACTTCATCTCGAGGTTGTTTGAGTACGCTGTCCACCTGGCACAATATGTTGTTTAACCTGGTGGCCAACATAGCGAGGAGGTGCGAATCTACCAAGTTATGTTGGTGGCCCAAGTGTAGGTTTCTTAGTTTTTTCTTTTACACATACTACTGTCCTGTATCATTTGTGATCGGACTGTTTCATATGTGAATAAAAGTGCCGGGCCTCGAGCCCGGCTTATCAACATGGTATCAGAGCAGGTTAATTAGGGCACATATTCTTGATTCTTGTTTCTTGGGCGTAGTGTTCACTGGCGAAGTAGATAGTATGAGAGATGGCCTCGTCCTCTTTGACTAAAGAATTAGAGGTCTTTGATGGCAGTAATTTTCCTCAATGGAAGGAGCGTGTGATCTTTTGGTTTATGAGATGGGGCTTGTGGCCTGTTGTATCAGGAAAGAGCAAGTGTCCCTCTGAGACAGCAAATGCTGATGGTTATAAGGAGTGGGTTGACTTAGACTCACGAGCTGTGGGTGCCTTAGGCGGTGGATTAGGTCCATTGTATTCAGTTCATGTCGATGTTGAGAAAGATGCGGCAACAAATTGGACGAATATATGTGAAATCATGGGCACTCAAGCTACACAAGAATTGATGTTATCATAAAGAAGAGTGAGTTGTATGCGATGGAGCAGCAGCAAGATGAGACGGTGGAACGATTTTTACATCGTTGAAGCATAAGGTTGCAGAGATTCGAGTAGCTAATTCCAATGCAGAAGTTACAAAGGATGAGTTCTTGGCTGTGCTGTTTAAAGGCTTATGGAATCCAACACTGAAATCCCATTTGCGTATGCTGAGGAAGCAAGATTTGAAGCATGAAGAGCTGTTGAATGAGCTTTCATAGTTTGAGAAGTCAATGAGTATTACATCTCGTTCAGGTCCTGAGCGTGGTTTGTCAATGATGACTCGGAGCTCAGGAGGAACAAGCAAGGTAGAAAACCTGTTTGGGAGCGTCTCGAATTCAAGGGACGTTCACAATCAACACGGCCAGCTTCACGTGGCAATGATGCAAGTCAACGTCTGAGGGCCGGCGTGAATTTAACTTGCGTTGTGGAACCTGTAAGAAGGTTGGACACCTGAGTAGGGATTGTCCTGTAGCAGCAACGAAGAGAGGCTCGTCAGCAAACTGAACAACAGACTTCTTCTTCTTACTCAAATAAGAGCAAGTTTCGTCGTCGAAGTGAAGACGATGAAGATGAAGAAGAAGGAGAACGTAGGTTGCATGGTTAGCAGGAAAACCAGTCCAAATGGGTTAGCTTGGATGACAAGAGCTATGGACATGAAGTCTACGTTTTATGCTCTCTGGTTGGATTGTGCTGCGAGTAACCATTCAACTTACATAAAGCAACTATTTGTCTCTTTTGAACCATGTAATGGACAAGTGTTGCTGACAGATAATAGGCTCTCCATGTGAGGTGTTGGAACCATTGTTGTGGAGCTTCCTAGTGGTGTCCAAGTGCATGTAAAGAATGTCTGGTATGTTCCAGATTCGGGACATACACTCCTTTCTGTTGGACAGATGGTGGAACAAGGATATAACTTGCAGTTCACCAACGAGGGTGTGGAAGTTGAACACACAGAGTTTGGTTTTCTGGCCACTGCTACAAAAGTTGGTCAACTATTCCAAATGGATTGCATTGTCAAGTTTCCAACGAGCACGATGGTGACACTAGTTGAGGATGTTACTAATTCAAAAGGAGAAGTAGATATTCAAACATGGCATAGGTGGCTAGGTCATGTGAATCTGAAGATGATTCACCAACTTCAACAACAGAAAGTGGTGGATGGCTTGAGTATAAAGCCTTCCAAGATGCCTCTCTGTGAGCCATGTGTAATGGGGAAACAACACCGACAAACTTTCAATTCTGGAGTTAGTTCTTGAGCACAGAGACTATTGGAATTAGTCCACTCGGATGTGTGTGGACCTTTTCAGGTGCAAACACAATGAAGGAAGAGGTATTTTATCACTTTCATTGATGATGCAACAAGATATGTTGTGGTGAAGTTCTTGGTAGCAAAGGCTGAGGCACTGCAGGCTTTTAAAATGTTCAAGTTAGAAGCTGAGAACCAGGTTGAAGCCACTATTAAGATTTTACGTTCAGATGGTGGTGGTGAATTTGTATCTGACAAGTTTGTTGAGTTTTGTGAACAAAATGGTATTCGAAGACAATTTTCTGTACCATATACTCCTAAGCAGAATGGGTGCAGAGAGGATGAATCGGACTTTGGTGGAACTTGTCCGCACAATGCTACATGACTCAGGCTTGCCTTCTTCCTTTTGGGATCATGCTATAGCTATAGCAGTTTTTGTTAGGAATCGGATGTTGACTGCTGCACTACTAGACAAGACTCCATATGAAGCATGGACAGGTCAGAAGCCAAACATGCGTCACAGAGATGTGTGTTTATAGGCTATAGCGAGCATAGCAAGGCCTATCGGCTGTTGCATTTGGATAATTGGCGAGAGTTTCTGAGTAGAGATGTCATTTTTGATGATTCTCGAGTTTATTCTCAGAGACATGAAGAACCAACACAAATTATTTCATCTTCAGGCATCACGATTGGTGACTACAAAATAAGAAAGATGATGAACTTGTCAAAGTACAGGAGAATGACACATAAATCCTCTGGGGTTTCAACATTAGAAGATCTCAACTTTTGGTGGGTGTTCAACTTCAGGGGGAGCTGGAACATCACAACCTGAGCCGGTAATGAAACATCAAAACTTTCAGGAGAAAGATGAAGTACAAGTTTATGTTGAACCAGGTCTATTAGATAACCTCAATCTGTAGACATTGACAACTCCTCCTGTTGCTGACCAAGTTCATCAGTCCAGTACAACTCCAACCTCTGGGCAACTTCTTTGCCGATCTACACGTCAAGTTCATTTCACTGAGAAAGGTGCAGAGTATCAGAGAGAGCTTGCTGAGAGGAGAGTTCGACATCAAGCTCGGCTTGCCTACAATCCAAAGAGATCTATGTTTACAGCTTCTGAGATCGAGATTCCTTCTACTATTAGACAAGCTCAGAGGACTCCTCACTCGGTTCAATGGGCAGCTGCTATCGCTGATGAGTTGGAGTCTCACACAAAGAATAAAACATGGTATATTCCTTCTCAAGTACCACGTGGAGCCAACATTGTGACCACCAAGATTATTTTCTGTGTGAAGACTGGTTTACGAGATGAAGTACTCCATTTTAAAGCTCGCTTGGTGACTAGGGGATTTCAGATTCAAGGTGTTGATTTCACCGAGACATTTTCTCCAGTTGTAAAGATGGCTTCTATTCGCTTGTTGTTAGCTTTAGCTGTTGAATACACTTTCATCGTGGAACAGATGGATGTAAAGACAACGTTCTTAAATGGTGAGTTACAGGAAGAGGTGTATATTATGTTACCAGTGGACTTAGACCCTCAGCAGAATGTTTATCATCTCAAGAAAGCCTTGTATGGCTTGAAACAATCTCCACGAGTCTGGTATGAAAAGATGGACAGGTTCTTAATTTCACTTGACTTTCATAAGTGCACTGCTGATTCAAACGTTTATTTGAAGGCCGTGAATGACTTTATAGTCATCATTGGTCTTGATGTGGATGACTGCATTTTTCTCTCTAACGATCGTAACTTTCTAGCTGAGATTAAGCAGAAGTTGGCTGAAAAGTTCGAGATGACAGATTTGGGCCCCATAAGTAAGTTCTTGGGTATTCAAGTGCAACTACAGCATGGTGTGGTGATGTTGTCTCAACAAAGCTATGTGGAAGACATATTGCGACGTTTCGGCTTTGATTCAGTCAATTCAACATCGACTCTAGTCCCGGCCAATCACCATCTTTCTCAAGATATGTCCGCAAGTACTGAGCAGCAACTGCAACAGATGGTCAATGTACCCTATCGACAGGTAGTGGGCACTTTGATTTATCTTGCTGTGTGTACAATACCGGACATAGCTTATGCAGTCGGTGAGGTTGCTAAGTTTATGTCAAATCCAGGCTGGGAACATTGGCTAGCTGTAAAGAGGATAATAAGGTACCTGTGTGGAACAACAGATTATTGTCTAGTGTATCGACAAGCAGATGTAGCTAAGAATTTCCAGCTTTTCGGTTGGGCTGATGCAGATTATGCTGGGGATATAGATAATAGGAAGTCCACTTCTGGATATTGCTTTTCAATGGGAAGTGCGGTAGTTACATGGTGCAGTAAGAGACAGCCAGTTACTGCACTTTCAAGCACAGGAGCTGAGTATTTGGCTTTGACATTATCTGCACAGGAGGCCATTTGGTTACCAGACTTGCTAGCTGGCCTTAATATCCCACAAGTGGCTCCTACTTTGATCTATTCAGATAACAAGAGTGCTATTGCATTGTTGTTGAATGCTCGCACTAAGCACATACAGATCAAGTACCATTTTATTAGAGAGCAGGTTTCAGCACAAGTTTTGGCACTTGAGTACTTACCGACAGCAGAACAGATGGCTGATATATTTACCAAGCCTTTGCCACCAGTTTCCTTTCTCAAGCATCAGGCTGGCTTGGGCCTTACCAGGATTTCAGATGTTCAGTTTGGAAGTGATATTCCAGGATGACATCGAGGGGGAGTGTTTGAGTACGCTGTCCACCTGGCAGAATATGCTGTTTAACCTGGTGAGGAGGTGCGAATCTACCAAGTTATGTTGGTGCCCCAAGTGTAGGTTTCTTAGTTTTTTCTTTTATACATACTACTGTCCTGTATCATTTGTGATCGGACTGTTTCATATGTGAATAAAAGTGCCGGGCCTCCAGCCCGGCTTATCAACAGAGGTATTTTAATCTCTGTAAATAAGTTAAATATCCCTCTAATTTAAAAAATTGATATCTTCTGTACCATCGGAATGACGAAATTAAAAAAAAAAGAAAAGGAACTCATTGGACAATCATCAAAAAACTATTCGTTGCAGTTTTCACCAAGGGGTGCCCGTGAATCGCCTGAGGTGCAAAACGATGTTTCACGATGCTCTAACCTGTCCGACCGAAGAATTAAAGATTTATTTCTAGTTTTCCAGAAGTTTCTCCATTGTTGAAGCATCTGCTGCATCAAGGTAAAGCACCCAACAATCACAAGCAGTGTTGTCCCAAAAAACCACTTATAAGTGATACTATGGGCATTGGTAAGACGACGTTACTTTTGGAAATAGTTTTACCTTGTGTGCGGGACATCAAACTCCTTCATCTTTACTCCGTTCTCTTAGGAAGATCAGAAGTAAACCCCTTGGCTCCTATATAATAGAGTGCCGTAGACCGCCCCAGCACTCAATCCCGTAAACGTAAATTGATTCCTCAACCGCGACCCTGACTTCAAATGTGACGGTCAGCATTTTTACCTTGTATCAAGAAATGAGACACACACACACACACACACACACACAGTGTGTGTGTGTGTGTGTGATTTTAATATATAAGACTAATATTTGTGGCAGATGGAGCTTAGTCGAGATTAACTTTAGAGGCGAGTAGGAATATTATTATATTTTCTGTCCAAATTTTATGAGAGAAAACAAAGATTCATATGTTCTCACTGAAAAAAAGAAAAAAGAAAAAAATCATATCTTTTAACTTCATGTACATGTTAAATGTATATTAAGTATTATATACTTTAAATGGATTTATTAAGTATACGTTAATACAGCTTATATACTATTAAGTATATTTAGATACTTTATATATGTGTATAGCTAAGTATTAAGCTATATTACCCTTTAAGCATATTAAGTATACAAATTTAAATGAGACATATACCTCATTATTTAATATTTGCATTCTCTCTCTCTCTCTCTCTCTCTCTCTCTCTCTATATATATATATATATATATATATAAATTTGTTTTATATAATAAATATTTGTAGGATAATATAGAAATATACGTAAGCATTCTATTACATTTATTCATGTTTATTAAACCTTAAACCCTTTCATTCATGTTGCCAAGTGTCACGAAGGGATTGAGTGATAAAAACGTGGTTGTCTCTTACAGTGTCACTAAGTTGAATGATGAGCATCACTTGGGAATCGTAATCCAGATGTTAAGATGGAGATAGTAGCAATTCTTTTCTGCTTTGCACTCTTGTCCACGGGCGAGGCACAAGCTGAATTTTCCATTCCAGGCATATCGCCCGAGAAGGACATGTTGCTCCAAGATGCACTATACCAAGAGAATACAATCATAATGACTCAGGCAAGTAACAGTAGCACAAGTCAGGCATTTTATATTAGAAATGTTGCCACAAACAACATCCCATTCTCATTTAACACAAGCTTTGTGTTTGATATGGAATTTAACACGAGTTTCATGGCCTTTGCCTTGGTTGGAACAAGCTATAACTTCCCAGGCTGTGATGCAAATAGATCTTCAATTGCACCAGACTTGTACTCGTGTGACATCTTCTTTATCGCCTTCGGCTGGGCCGACCATGTCTCTAATAACCTCGAGGTGAGTCTGGGTTTCGTCATGAAGAATAACACACTTGCAAACTCAACTCTCACTATGACGAGTAGCAACATCACACTCAAGGCTTGGATTGAATATCGAAATGGGATACGAGTCTGGGCTGCACCCAATGGCAGCTCTCGCCCTGTTTCTCCACTAGCTCAACATAATGTCTCATTACAAGGCCCATACTTCTTTCCGGGTTTCTTAGGTGGTTGTGATGTTAACACTAGCTGTACCCAGAGAATCTACTCTTGGTCCTTTGTAACTCTTGTGAGTCACTCGAAGAGGACGAAGCGGGCATGGATTGTGGGGTTAGTCGTAGCTGTGTCTATCTTGCTACTTGGGGGATTGTTCTACATGACAAAACGGATAAAGAAGCAACGGAGGAAACACAACGTGTGGAGGAAACAAGCATTAGTAGCATCGAATGCCTTAATCAACTATTCATACAGAGATTTGAAGTACATAACCAAGAACTTCAAGGAAGTGATCGGCAAAGGGGGCAGTTGTATTGTGTATAAGGGATGGTTAGAGGTAAGCTTTAGCTTTGGGTTCTCCATGTGTGAACAGCTAAGCTTGTGTTGTAGATGAATCAAGAGGAGGTCGCTGTTAAGGAGTTGAACGAAAATGCTGCAGCAGAGAATCAGTTTCTTGAGGAGCTTAACATAATCAGCAGGGTGAGGCACCACTGCCTTGTCTCGCTAAGAGGCTGGTGTCAGGAGAACACCAAGTTGTTCCTTATCTATGAAATGATGTCTAATGGAAGTTTGGACAAACACCTCTTCTCAGCAGGATCGAGTGACGTTCTGAGTTGGAAGCAGAGGATGGAGATTATTAAATCTGTTGCAGAGGGGCTCGCTTATTTGCATGGAGGGTTAGAGAGGAGGATTGTTCATCGAGATATAAAGGCTGCAAATGTACTACTGGACGAGAAGATGAATACCAAGCTTGGTGATTTCGGTCTAGCGAGATCAATGCTCAACACCGTTGGTGATCAAACTATGACTAAGGCTGGGACACTGGGTTACATCTCTCCGGAGCTGGCTTACACTGGCAGGGCAACTGAGAAATCAGATGTCTATAGCTTTGGTGTTTTAGTTCTTGAGATTATCGCTGGGAGAAAGTGTTTGGAACACCGGTTTGCTGAAGTTGACGATGATAAGGTTGTTCTTGTGAATTGGGTATGGAAAATGTACCAAGCTGATCAACTTGCTAGCACTATTGATCCAAGATGCGTAGATGTAGACATCGACGAAGCTGTGAGAGAGATACGGTTAGGGCTGTTGTGCTGCTCAGTCGATTCTGGGGAGCGTCCGACCATGAAAGTCTGCTGCCAAATACTAAGTGGAGACTTTGAAGTTCCACCACTTCCAGCGAGCCAAAAGCCGGCTGCACAAGTGTTTGGGATACTCAAACTGGCCGAGTCAACCGGCTCTTCTGCATCTATAATTTCTACATTCTCGTCTTTAAGCTAACTAGTCATTGTAACCATGTGTGTCCACATCCACATAACCACTCTATAGCAGTGATATATGCGTAGTAATAAAAACTGTTACAGATTAATAATTAAATTAAATTAATAATTAAATTAATAATTAAATATTTCTGTAACATTTTTGGACTACATATTTAATCATTGCTCTATAAGGACTAAGGCTGTCATCCATGCTGCTGAGTGTTGTGAACAGTGATATATGCCATAGTAAAAAAATGTTACGGATTAATAATTAAATTAATAATTAAACATTTTCGTAGCATTTTTTAACTATGGATTTAATCACTTATTGTGAACGATTGACAGGTGTTACTTGAGTGCAGCCGTTGTTGTCATCACAATTACTAAGGAAACCTGAAAAGAAATACAAACATCTCAGGAAGCATTTTTTCTTTCAGTACTTAGAGAGTTGTAAAATCAGTTATAATGAATATTGTAATTAAAATGGGAATGCATATAATTCTGTTTCTTAATAATTAATAATTTTAATTATTTAATTAATATTTTTTAATATTAAAGAAATATTCTTTAGAATATATGTTTAAAGAAAAAATATTCTTTAGAATGTATGTTTAGAATTTTAATAATTAATACTTAAGTATTAATTAGTAATTTATTTTATATTTTCATTTTCATACATCATTCCCATTTTAATTATAGCAGTCATAATTTAAATATTAATAATTAAATAAAAAAGTTATTAAATTAAATTATTAAATTAATAATGATAGTAACCATTGACTCTAATTATAATTTATAATTAAATTAAATTATATATCTATCTATCTATACCGATATACCATAGCTCTTGGACTTTTCTCCCAATCGCTTCGTAACACTTGAAAAACACAACTTTAACATGTTGAGTCAAGCTCAGAGTTCATAGTGAAAGCATCCATTTTCTTTGTTGTGCATATGGAGTTGCATTGCGACAAACAGTTTCAAAATGCTATAAACATCGCATGCAATCGCAGTCCACAAGAACCTCGTATGTTTCCAGACAACTCAGGTTTTGAGTCGCATAAGATGTCCTAATGTCTCCATGTCATCCAGGAGATAAACAAAAACTGGTGGTACATGAAACACTCAAGTTCGAGACACCGTGGGAGGAGTGGAACATGAAGATAGACATTTGCAAGAACCTGTTCGTTGTGTTTGAAATATTCTATACAAATAGACTAAAGAGTCCTATCAGTCCAACTGTTTGTTAAAGTTGGAATGTCACGAGTCTAACAAGGAGATTATATATAAATAAAAAGGAGTAATTACTGTAGAGAGACAATAGCAAATAGATATGTTTATTTTTGTTGTTTAAGCTTAACATGGTATTGAAGCAGGACCTCCACCGTCAGTCTTCCTTAACCTTGGAAGTGTTTGATGGTAAAGATTTTCAGTCGTGAAATACTAAAATGTAATTCTACTTCATAAAAAAGAATCTCTAAAGCGTGATTGAAACGGACTCAAGCCAAAGGACAATGCCTTGGAAAAAGGAGTGGACACGAAGAATAGCAAGGCATTAGGGAACCTAGGACAAGGCATTGAAGTTACTTTGACATTGGCAAAACAGCAAAGGAAAACTGTGACACGGTGATTGATCCATGGTACAACATCAGAGTGAGATTGCTAGAACTCAAGCTCATGCTAAACAAATGCAAAGAAAGTAAGACATAATCTGTGAGTGATTTTGCTAGTGTTCTTTTGAACATCGCCAAGCAGATCAACACATTTCAGTTGAGGGAATTCGACAATGACAAGATGATCATAGTTTTCTTGGAGGGACTTAACGGGCTAATGCAACTCACAGGGTTGCATCATTTAAGTTCCAGTAACACTTTTACTTAAATAGTAGCCTATCTGGAAGTAGTAAAATACGCCGTAGTAAAAAAAAACACTACAAATTAATAAATTAATTAGATTATAAAATTAATCTAATTTAATTATGTTTTTTACTATGGCATATTTCAAGTCCGGTAAGCAAGCTCGAATGTGAAAGATTGGCACTCTTCCTGACGATCTGTCACAATGTGGGACAAACTAGGACCTGCAAATGGTTAAGGCAATACCAACAAGTGAGAAAAGTTTAAAAAGAAAAAGAAGAGTGATCTTTGTAACATTTGCAAGAAATCAAGACACTCAACAAGATACTGCATGGACGAAGAGGTCAAGAAAGAAATGGAGACTTGAAAAGTTAAGGCAAAGAAAGTGTTCAGAATTAAGTCACGGTCACACCGAGATTAAACCTCGACTCTGGCGGATAGTACGCGCTGCACAACGGCTCACATTCGTGTTGGCCAAGAACCCTAAAATAGGGGTCTGAGCCCTAGTATATTGGAGCATCAGTTTATGTCTCAACACTCCCCCGTAAACTGGTGTTCAAAAGACTTTGAGGCCCCTCGGAACAAAGTGAACTTGGTCAGGCCCAGCGGTTTGGTGAGCACATCTGCCACCATCTCATCTGCAGAAGAATGAGCCACCTTCACCAAACCGCCTTCTAGAAGCTCTCGAATGTAATGAAACTGAATGAGCACATGCTTGGTCCGTCCATGATAGACGGGGTTCTTGCTCATAGCAATGCTACTCTGATTGTCACACCAGCTGAGCATGGGGGTTCGTTGCACTGCTCCAAGCTCCTGTAAGAGTCCCTGCATCCATATAAGCTCCTTGCATCCAGAAGTGAGGGCAATGTACTCAACCTTTGCAATGAAAGGGCCACCACACTCTGCCTCTTACTCCCCCATGCAATCGAGGCCCCGCACAATTCCAAAGAATAGCCAGTGGTGGACTGAGCTCCTTTGTTTGTCCCCCAACTTGCATCAGTGTAAGTGACCAGCTGAGTGTCACGGCCTGAGAAGCATAGGCCGAGGTGAGGCGTTCCCTTTAGGTACCTGAGTACATGTTTGGCAGCCTTCCAATGGCACAACTTGGAGCAGATCCAAACTGGCTAAGCAGCACAGTGGCATATGCTATGTCTGGTCTAGAGGAAAACGCCAGAAACATCAAGCAACCTATGAGGCTGTGGTACGGAATCTCAGAATCACATATCTCTCCTCCCGTCTGAGGCGAGTTCGGATTGACAGCACCGACGAGCATGGGAGTTTCAACTGGACGGCAGTTCTGCATACCAAATCGAGAGAGAAGAGATTGCACATAGTGCTGCTGTGAATCTTCAAAGTCCAGCCTGCATATCCCGCTCAATTTGTAGGCCCAAGAATGTCTTCACCTCTCCCATGTCCTTCATCCGAAACTGTTGTGCCAAACTTGCTTTCAACCTGCCAATCCCGTCTTCATCACCTCCAGTGATGAGAAGATCATCCACATACATGGCAACAATGATCCGTCCACGACCAACTCCTCGCACATAGACATTGGAATCACTGTGTGTTCTTCGAAAGCCTTGTCAACGCAAAGCTTCATCAAACTTCTGGTACCACACCCGATAAGCTTGCTTGAGACCATACAAGGCCTTTTAAGGTGCCAGGCTCGAGCTGTGTCCCCATGCCTGGGAAAGCCTAGGGGAATGCGCATGAAGATCTCCTCATGCAAATCCCCATGCAAGAACGTGGTCTTCACATCCATCTGGTGCACTTGCCACCTCCTGCGTTAGCAAGTGCCAAGAGTGAGCGGACACTAGGCAACTTCACCACATGCGAAAATGTCTCCTCATAGTCAACTCCTCACACCTGGGTGAAGCCTTTTGCCATGAGTCTAGCTTTGTGTCTAACATCCCCAATCAGGGATCCACTGTCCGTTTGAAGACCCACTTGTAGTCAACAAGTCGACGTTGGTGTGGGGCAGCACACTCCTCGAATGTGCAATTCTACACTTGTGCATCCACTTCGTCCTGAATGGCCACTTCCACTCAAGAGACTCCGCTCTGGTCACTGCATCTTCAAAGGTGGAGGGAACCTTCTCATCCACAAACATGCACATCTCAGCTTCCTCATCAAGTAGAGAAGTGGCATCTTCCAACACCTTGCAAGAAGGCACTCTCGTGTGTGGTCTGTCTGGAGCTACCACAGGATCTGGCATGCCTCGCCGACGAGGGACATGAGGAGGCCGATCAACATGCTGCTCTGGCTGCTCAGGTGCCAGCTACTCATGAACATCAACTGGTTGCTCCGGCTGTGCCTGCCGCTCAGGCTGTTCAGGTGCCAGTTGCTCATGGACATCAGCATCACCTTGATCACCTCGAGCATCACCTGGCAGTTGCTCCCCCAGGGCATCAAGGCCATGGTCTTCCCCTATGTCCACAAAACCAACTGGGATTAGGGGAGCCAACAAGTCATCGTCAATGAAGGAGTCCACAAGTTGTTTCGTGGAACGACACCATGTGAGGTCATCCTCAATAAACACCACATCTGCTGATGATGGTGCATTTGTCCATCAGGTTCCATAGCCTGTATGCTTTTGACGCCGTTCATCATCTTGTGCATAGCCAACAAAGATCAACTTCTGGCTCTTGGGTCCAACTTCTTCCGCAGCTGGTCAAAATATGGGCATACGCTGTGCAACCAAACACCCCGAGATGGGATACATCAGGCTTCAGACCCGTCCATGCTTCCTCAGGTGTCTTGCCTTTCAATGCTACAGTTGGCGACCAGTTCTGAACATGCATGGCTACGCAATAGCCTCATGCCAAAACTCCTTGCCCAAGTGTGCATGAGCAAGAAGGCTGCGCGCTGCATTCAGCAGCGTCCGGTTCTTCCTCTCAGCCACACCATTCTGTTGGGAGGTGTACTGAGTGGTGACGTGGTGTTGAATACCGGCATTCCGACACAACTCTTACATGGTGGAGTTAAGGTATTCCTTGCCACCGTCCATGCGCAAGGCCTTAAGCTTCTTGCTAACTTGAGTTTCCACCGCAGCTCTGTACACGGAAGGCCTTCACCATCTCATTTTTACGATGTAGGAAGAAAAGTTTGGTGAGACTGAAGTCATCAATGAATATAAGAACGTAACGTGCGCCAAAATGACTCGGGACGTCCATGGGCCCACAGGTCGGAGTGCACCAACTCCAAGAGCTCTGAAGAGTGGTGCTTTGAAGATCCAAAACTTCGGCGATGATGTTTGCCCAACACACATGACTCACAAAATGCATGTGAAAAACCAGCCCTTCCACCATGCAGTTGGACACAAGCTCGTGCAGTGCCTTGTGATTTGCATGACCCAACCGGCAATGACACAAATAGGCATCTGCACTAACGACGTTCTCAGTGGCTGCAGCAAGATGAGGGTGTGAGAGAATCTCATACAAGTTTCCACGTCGCCTGGCGTGGAGAACTTTCCTCCCAGTCACACGGAAATCCAACTTGTCATATAAATCTGCACCATGACTAGTAAATACAATCGACTTTTCGTCGTTACACAACCTTGCCACCGACATAAGGTTTTTCTGCATGCCTAGGACGTGCAAGGCGTCTTTGAACATCATCTTCCACCGTCCTGAAGTGGGAGTGTCAAAGTGCCTCGACCAACAATGTCCAATCGGGCATTGTTCCCCAACACCACACCACTACTTCTTTAAACTGGGATATACTGTTCAAACATCAATTTGTTATTAGTCATGAGGCTAGTACAACCTGAATCAAGCACCCAAGAGTGCATCTTTCCACTGCTCTCAGCATTGAGGGACTCCTCCACTACGAAGGACTCTTCTTCCCATTCACCTTCTTCACTTTCAACACTGACATTAGCCTTCCCATCTGCATGGGGGTAGTCCCTACCCCAGTGTCCAAACCCTCGGCATATCTTGCATTGGTCATGGCCAAGCCGACCTTCGCGTCCTCGACCTCTGCGTCCTTGTGCACCCTTCTCCTTCTCCAGTTCCCCTTTGAAAGCTGCTTGTCCACGTCCACTGCGGCCAGCCCAAGCATTGCCTGAACCGTGGGCTAGAGGCGGCAAGGGTGCAACAGCATCACATCCACCGCAGCCAACCCAAGCATTGCCTGAACCGTGGGCTAGAGGCAGCAAGGGTGCAATAGCATCACATCCACCGCAGCCAACCCAAGCATTGCCTGAACCGTGGGCTAGAGGCGGCAAGGGTGCAACAGCATCACGTCCAACCAGCTCATGCTTGGGAACCCGTCGCTTGGCATACATGACTTCATGCAAAGCATTGGTTTTGGCCTTCTCCTTGCGGAGCAAGGCTATGGCCACAAGCTTGGCCATTGCTGTTTCAAATGTGAGATTGTCCTCACGATTAAGAGCCTCGACATCCCTGTCCCACTGAGCAGGGAGGGATCGGTAGAGCTTCACCTTTTGCATGGAATCTGGGATGATATGCTTGTCCCCTTGAGCAGCAAGTTTAGCAAAGAGCCGACTCAACTTGTCCGCATGCTCCTGCATGTCTCCATCTTCGTAGACACAAGCTGCAAGCTCCGAGTAGATCCGCATGACTTCCATATCGGTCTTTTTCCCGTAGGTGTCCGACAGCCACTTCCAAACTTTAGCAGGGGACTTGTCAATATCCACCTTGAGCATAATCCCCAGGCTGAGGTAAGTGCAGATGCAGCCCACGGTGTGCTCAGCCCGCACTTTCCACTCTTGATGGATTCTAAGGGTCTCATTGGAGTTGCCTTCCAGCGGCTCCGGGTCAGTCCCACGAACGAGCCCAAAAACTCCTTTGACACAAAGTCGAGTCGCCAACAACTTCTTTCATAACAGAAAGTTCTGCCCCTTGGGCTTACTCCCACACGAGCTTCCAAAGGAATCTTCACCAGATTCAGCCATGGCCTCCCACTAAGCTACATTACACATTGATCCTTACAAGATTCAATCATGGCCTCCCACTAAGCTACATTACACATTGATCATTACACATTGATCCTTACCAAATTCGATCATGGCCTCCCACTAGGCTACATTACACATTGATCCTTACTAGATTCGGTCATGGCCTTCCACTAGGCTACATTACACATTGATCCTTACCAGATTCGGTCATGGCCTCCCACTAGGCTACATTACACATTGATCCTCGCCCAAATTAGAAGCGGCTCTGATATCATGTTCAGAATTAAGTCATAGCCGCACCGAGATCAAACCTCGACTCTGGCAGATAGTATGCACTGCACAACGGCTCACATTCGTGCTGGCCAAGAACCCTAAAACAGGGGTTCGAGCACTAGTATATTGGAGCATCAGTTTATGTCTCAATAGAAAGCCAGAGAAGTCAGCCAATTTTGCTAACACAGTAGAAAGTAGTGAGAACGATGAGCAAGAGGACATGGTCGACCATGCATCTTGTTCATGGCCATTAGTATCCAGCAGGTCACAAAGAACACTCATGGCACAGCAACAAAAGTTATGTACCTTGACACATGACATACCTTAGGGAATTTTTCACTATGCTGAAAAAGGTTCTACGACACTTTCTTGGTGGATTATTCCTACAAGGTGGATGGAGTTCGCACAATTGACATCAAGTTGCCAACAAGAAAGATTGCTAGTGTCAAGAATGTTTACTATGTTTGAAATGCTCTTCTTTGTTGGGAAGATATTTGATTGTGACTTGGAAATCACCTTCATGAAGAGGATGTGTGCAATCACTGACATGAATGAAAATGGAATAGCCAGTGGAAGAAGACACGTCAGTCTCTATCGACTCAAAGCCTATGTAGTGCAACCCTAGAAAGCTCTCTTTGCAAGGACAAAGAAAGCAGTGGACCTCTAGATGAGGCACATGAGACTTGGCCACACAAACCTACAGGATGCCAAAGAACTAACAATAAGAGCGATGGTAAAAGGTTTGAGCATCACCTCGTTATGTGTAATGAGGTTTCGCAAGCCATGTGCACTCAGTAAACACCACTGGCTACCTTTGTTAGAAAAAAACCGGATCTCATACTTGGGATTTGGTTGTACTTCCAGCAAGTCGCAAGCTGGTGAGTACTCGGTGGTTGTTCAAACGCAAGCTGGATGCTCAGGGAGAGATTCTCAGGTACAAAGCCAGGTTTGTGGCTAGAGGATTTTCCCAGCTTGCAGGTGTGGATTTCTCGGAGACATTTTCACCAGTGGTAAAGATGACTTCGTCTCCTTCTTCGACTTGCAACCAGCCATGACTTGGAACTCCACCAGCTCGATGTGAAGACCGCTTTCCTGTATGGGAAGCTTCGAGAGGAGGTATACACCTCTCAACCTGAAGGTTTTGTTCAGCCAGGACAGGAGGACAAAGTTTGTCGTCTTCGACGAGCCTTGTACGGGCTCAAACAGTCCCCGAGAGCATGGTACGAGCACGTGGATAGTTTTCTCATCTCTATTGGTTTCAGGAAAACTTCTGCGGATGGGAACATATATGTTTTACACCATTGCTCGGCATTTGCGCTTCTAGCCTTATATGTGGATGACAACATAATGGCTGCTAGTGAGATTGGTTTGGTTCAGTATATTGAGCAAGCTTTCCACTCACGATTTGAAATCTCAGCAACTGGAGCACTGTCCTTTTGCTTGGGGATTCAGATCATCCGAGCTCGTGCAACGGGATCATTCAACTCTCTCAGAAGCACTACGTAGAGGAGGTTCTTCACAAGTTTTCCATGCATGATTGCAAGCCAGTCAGTACTCCCATGGAAACCAACGTTCAGCTCAGTCATTTGCAGCAGCCGCAGTCTGAGGAGGAGAGGTTGGAGATGGCCCAAGTGCCCTATCGACAGGCAGTCGGGTGTTTGATTTATCTAGCCATTTCCACGAGGCCAGACTTGGCATTTGCAGTGGGAGTAGTCTCCAGGTTTCTGGAGAATCCAGGAGCAGCTCACTGGTCTGCAGTGAAGCGAATCATGAGGTACTTGCGAGGTACAACAAGCTTCAGTCTCACGTATGGAAGAGTCAACCGTGGTCAACTAAGTTTGACCCAAGAGATGGAGCTGTTTGGATTCACCGACTCTGACTGGGCTGGAGACAAAGACTCAAGACGATCAACCTCAGGTTATTTGTTTTTCCTAGATAAAGGCTTGATCAGTTGGAGTAGCAAGAGACAAAGCATTGTTGCTTTGTCGTCCACAAAGGCTGAGTATATTTCAGCCCACAGTAGCAACTTAGGAGGCAGTGTGGCTTCAAGAGTTGCTGAAGGAGATGAAGTTCAAAATCAGCAAGCCACTGGTTCTATACTGTGATAACAGGAGTGCAATTGAATTGTCAAAGAACCCAAAGTTCCATGGGAGAACCAAGCATTTTGAGATCAAGGTTCACTTCATCAGGGAGCAGGTTCTAGCAAACAAGATTTGGCTCAAGTATCTTCCCACAGAGGAGATGACTGCTGATATCATGACCAAGCCTTTGACCAGGGACAAGTTTCAGCTGCATCGGGAGAAGATGAAGGTTCAAGACTCTCACGGCTGAGTGGGAGTGTTGAGAAACCAGCCTCGAGTCTAGTTGGACTCGGGGAAAAATTATATATAGTATATATAGAAAATACAAAAAAATAGTTTGTAGGGTTTTTTCTAACATGGTATCAGAGCTATGGTTGGATGGCCTGTGGTAGGCCCGGACTGGCAGGTAGGGTAGGGATGTGTGCTGTGTTCAGCTTAGGGGGGAGTGTTAAAACTAAGCTGAATATACACACAACCCGGGCAGGTAGCTCAGTGGTAGAGCACCTCACACCGGTGTGAGAGGTCCCAGGTTCAATCCCCGGCATGTCCAGATCCACTTGTCCAAAAAGCTTGTTCCTTCTAAACTGTTCCACTCTTTTGGAGAGACACGTTGCATGCTAATGGGGGGGCTTTGAACATTGCATGCTAATGGGGGGAGGCTTTGAACAGGCTTTGAACATCGGAGAGACACGTTGCATGCTAATGGGGGAGGCTTTGAACACCGCAGGTTATATAAGAAACCGTCTTCCTTCATCGAGTTTAAAGCATCCGGTTTTTTCTAACAACCTTTTCCACGTATAGCCATTAACCGTGCCAAGGAAACTCTAGCACTATTTCATTTTGATGTTTCTGGAAACATGTCCACACTTTCCAGAGACAAGAAGCTATACTTTGCCATCCCAATACTGACGGGATCGATCCAGGTAATGAAATAACTAATTATTATTGCACACACATACACACTGTGTGTGTGTGTAAAATGTGTGTAAAACGATGTAGATTCAAGTTTCAACGTGTGTATCCAAGACTGCTACATAAGCAACGGTGACGATGCCGTGGCGGTGAAGAGCGGTTGGGATGAATACGGGCTACAGTATCACCGTCCTAGTCACGATATCTTCATACACAACGTAATAGTGAGTGGGTCGCATGGAATATAAATGTCTGGTGGCATCTACAGCGTCCATGTCGACAACGTGGCAATATCTGAAGCCGTTCAGGCTATCCACGTCAAGACCTCCGCCGGTCGTGGCGCGTACATTGTCAATGCCACGTTTGCAAACTTTCAACTTTTCAACACAGGTGTGCGAGTGCGTTTTCTGCACGTACTACACAGATCTAATCCCCCCCTCTCTCTCCCCCACGCACAACACACACACACACACACAGTTTAATTAGTAATTCACTGCTTGCTATAGGTGTGGGCAATTTCATTTACTGGCATATTACGGTGACCACCCGGACAATGACTACGATCCAAATGCATTTGCGACAATCGAGAATATCTCCGTTCAGAACATGGTGGGTTCCAAAGTAAATCGAGCAGGCGATTTTCGCGGTGTTCCACAGTCCCCATTCCGAAAGATATGTTTGAGAAATATAAGTCTGGAGATTGAAGTTAAACCTCAAAGGGGCTGGAACTGCAGCTACATACAAGGCTATGCAGAACATGTGTCTCCAAAGCCATGTTCATCAATCGAGATTGGAATGGGTTCAAGTTGTTTCTATCCTGCTCAAGCTTCATCTGCAAGGAATTATAAGGGACTATAGTAAACCTGTTTAAGGAATGTGTTTATGTGTTGTTTGCGTGGTGTCTGTGTGTGTGCGCGTGTGCGTGTCTGAGAGAGAGATGTAGCTGAAATATACTAGTCATGACAAATCGCTAGTATCCAAACTGTTAACATGCTAAACCCTAATTGGGAGGTTATGTTAATTATATATTAATCAATAAGATTGTTAATTAAAATAATATTAACTTAGACACGTTCCTTATATGTTATATTGTTCAACGACTGTACACTGCTGCTTGTGTTCCCCAAACAAAATATCCTTATGGTAATAACTCAGAAGACATCTTTCCTTGTTATGAGGGTCCAATCTTATCAGTTAACTTATATTGCTATTTAAATACAAATTATAAAAACTGCATACTTTATACAGACTGATTATTCACAAATATCCATTCTACATCCCCTTGTGCATATCCCCATCTCTAAAACAAACTACACTCTCATGTTTACCATCAAGCTCTAAACATGGTAAAGGCTTTACCCAGTTTGAGACTCCATACACATTGGAGCAGTTCCACGCTCCAGAGTTTACCTTGAGCGTTACATTTGCAAAGCATATTTTCGAAATGGAGCATTTTCTAAACCCACTATACTCCCAGCCCATCCTATGGAATATCCCACCACATTTCTAATGGATATTCCGTCTATTACAGGTAAAGCTTCTGGATCGTATCTATCATCTGGATGACCACCGTATATCCCTGTATAATCAAACCCCACACTAACGTTAACTAGATTAAGGTTAACTACAGATATATTAGATATAAGCACCCCGTCCAGGCCCAGTTTTGATACGTATACCGCTACGTGAGTTTGATACGGACATGTCGTATACATACACGTCGTGTATGCCTCCTGACATCTCGCTGCCCAATGCGACTCCTGCACTTGTCGGGTCTGACCTGTCACCCTGACTATACATATATTTGAGCTTGGAATACCGTATTTTATACCGTATTCATCCCACCCGCTTTTGATGGATATAAGATCGTCTCCCACAGATATGTAACAGTCTCGAATACACACATTTGTTGACGAGTCTGCTGGTCCACGTATAAGACATGTGTGCGTGCGTGTGTGTTGTGTTGTGTGTGAGAGAGAGAGAGTTATACCTGGATCGATCCCATCCACATTTGGAGAGTAAGGAGGTGCTAGGATTGTAACATCTTGTATTAAGACATTGCTAGAAAGAACAAACATGAAGAATGACAGACATATGCATGTATATATACATATAAGACATATATATACGTATAAATACCTGCAATATACGGGATGTATTGTCCAGAAAGGAGAGTTTGCAAATGTAACATTTGATATTGTGATACGTTGCGAGTTAATAAACTCCACAAGATGGCCTCTAGTGAAATCCAATGTTTTATTACGAAACCAATCCCACCACACGGAGCCTTGTCCATCTATTGTTCCATTTGCACCTGTTATATTAAAACTAATTAAACCAACTAATTAGTTTAATAATCTTACCTGTTATAACCACGTCTACTAAGTTTTCTCCATGTATAAGACTTATATGTCTCCCTCCAGCAAGCTCTCTTCCTCTTCCATATGAAGGCAATGGAGGAATCACAGGCCACTCTAAAGGATCCTAACAAAACACATGTGTGTGTGCGTGTGCGTGTGCGTGTGTGTTTTGACTTTATATTCATCTTTCATGACAGGTGTGATATGAAAAGTATCTTGGTCCCTCTAGATCATGCATATCTGCACATATGAACTCTCTCTCTCTCTCTCTCACACACACACACACACACGCACACACACACACAAACACACATGCAACACACAAGTAGTATTAGCAAGAAAACACAAGAATATACCTGTGATCCAAGGATAATGGCCCCTTGTTCAAGATAGAGTGTGAGATGACTAGTAAGATTGAAGCTCCCAGTGAGCCACCTGCCTGCAGGAACATAAAGCTGGGCGCCTCCCTTGTTCGCGAACGACTTCAAGTAGAAGATTGCGTTCTGAAAAGCCAGAGTGTTGTGCACAATCCCATTCCCCACGGCCCCGAAATCAGCAATGGAGACAGTATGCGCCTCTTCGGTGCGGTATGAACCGCACAACACATGCTACTACTACCACTGCTGCCAGTTGCTAATTCATCCAATCCACCTACAGATCCTCAGTAACAACAGTGTGCTAAGGACTACCCACATTTCCAAAATCTCTTCACATCTTCACATATTATATATGTAAAATTTGTGTATATATATATATATATATATATATATATATATATATAGTTCTTTCTTTTTACTGAGTTAAGCTCCACTCCCAATGCGTTCTCGGTTCAATTTCCATGCCTCAATTGACCAAAAACAAGATGCTGCCTGGTCCGTACACGGTACAGGAGGTGTTGTACGGGGCTTTGTCCTGGTATAGCTAGCATTCACATGTACAAAATGGACCACGAACCAAGTATGTCGTTGTTGCTTGTGAAGGAAACTTGTTGATGTTGGTCCATCCCAGTACATCCATTTTTGTACTTCTGCTTTGATCACAAGGCACTATTCGCTATCAAATACAGCCATATATATGCATGTGAATGTGTGTGTGTGCGCGCGCGCGTGAGAGAGAGAAATGCATAGTTACCTACATAAAATACACTTGTATGTGTGCGTGTGGAGGTGTGTATACGCATATAATATTTCCATGTGAAGGTGGCTAAAGTCAAAAGTCCAAGTGAGGTATATGTTTATTACTATTTACCTGCATAGGCATGGCGGACGGAGCAATGGATAAGATCAGAGATGCAGTTGCATCAACGGCGCTCGTGGATGCTCATGCTCATAATCTGGTGGCTATGGATTCCGGAATTCCATTTGAACAAGCGTTTTCTGAAGCCCGTCACGATGCCCTTTTTCATTTTGCATCCCACACCCTTTCCTTTAAGGTAATCTGAGTTAATTGCTATATCTGCTTACATATAATGTACATATACATACATGTGTGTGTGTATCTATATCTATATATATGCTGTGTGTGTATGTGTGTGAGATTGTACACAGTTATACAGAAACATGCAATGTATAAACATACTAGCAATAGACTTTGATATATAGATATATTTGAAGCTCTCTCTCTCTCTCTCTCTCTCTCTCTCTCTCTCTCTCTCTCTCTCTCTCTCTCTCTCTCTCTATATATATATATATATGAATATGGTAAATGTTTTTTTTTTAAGATTTAACTTCAAGATCTTATTTACAGAGGAGTTTGAGGGATTTAGCGCAGTTGTATGGAATAGAGCCGTCACTGAAAGCCATATCAGCTCACCGGCAAGGGGCCGGTCTAGAAGAAATAGTCGGAAAGTGCTTCAGTGCTGCCGGAATATCGGTTTTGCTCCTTGACGATGGTCTCTCCATGCATAAAATTCTGCCACTAGATTGGCACTCAAGTATATTCCGGCAGTTCATAGAGTCTTGCGTATTGAGACTATTGCAGAGGCCATACTCAAAGAGGTATATACACATACACTAATATCATATACGTATATATAATGCTTATGTTGCTTAAATTTAGATATACACGATCAGATAGGGTGTACCTCTCTCTCTCACACGCACGCACGCACGCTGCTAATTTAGAATAGATATATGTCATATGGTTATTTGCATTATTAACTAATCAAAACTTTTCAACAGGGGCTTTCAGGTGGTCTACATTGGACGCTTGAGAGCTTTGCTGGGAAATTCATAAACATTCTACATTCATATCCTTTATATTGTTTGTCTGTGCGTGCGGTGTGCGTGCGTGCGTGTGCGTGTGTGTGTTATTTGATGGTTTTTTTGCCTTAACACTTAAACGCACGCTTTGTGAAGGAATAGTTGCATTTAAGAGCATTGCCGCATATCGAAGTGGTCTTGATATCAATCCCAATGTTTCCCGTCAAGATGCTGAGCGAGGACTCATGGAGGATTTGTGTAAGAATTTATTCTAATTTATATATTTATTCATAGTTGTCTTATTTATATGTACAGCAGATTTAGCTACGTCCACGGGCACACACACACACACACACACACACACACACACACACACACACGCCATGTGTTTTATTTATTTATTTTATAACTAAACGCATAATTAATCCGTATAATTCCAGCTAAAACTCCATTGCGAATCACCAATAAGTCACTTGTGAGTTTTGTATTTGTGCGAGCTCTTGAGGTCGCGTGTACGTATGATTTGCCAGTTCAAATACATTCCGGGTATACTGTATATATATATAATATATATATTAATAAGAAAAGTATTTACATATTAACTTATATTTGTTTATTTCAGTTTTGGGGACAAGGATTTGGATTTACGTTATGCAAATCCATTACATTTGCGAGCAGTATTAGAAGATGAGAGATTTTTAAACTGTCGAATAGTTTTACTTCATGCGTCATATCCATTTACACAAGAAGCATCATATTTAGCCAGTGTTTATCCACAAGTAAATAACCGTGTGTGCGTGTTAATATTTACTAATCTGTTATAAATCTAAAACTAAACAGGTTTACCTTGACTTTGGACTTGCAATACCTAAGCTCAGTATCCATGGAATGGAGAACACTTTAAGCCAGCTTCTAGAGCTTGCACCTCTTGAAAAGGTGTGTGTGTGTGTGTGTGGGGGGGGGGGGGGGGGGGTTGTGTTTGTGTTTGAAAGAGAGGAGAGAGGTAAGCATACATACATGTATATATAGTACTGCTATGGGAGTGCATATTTATGTATATGGATATGTATATTTGCACACACACATATACGTATATCAGGTACTCATACATACATGCACATGAAGTGTGTATGGTTGTATGAATGGAATAATGAAAGAGAGAGAGAGAGGAGTAAGCATACATACATGTATATATAGTACTGCTATGGGAGTGTGCATATTTATGTATATGGATATGTATATTTGCACACACACACCACACAGAGACGTATATCAGGTACACATACATACATGCACATGAAGTGTGTATGTCTATACGAGGTTGTATGAATGGAATAATACACACACACCACAGAGTAATATTTTAAATCTTGCAGGTGATGTTTAGTACTGACGGATATGCTTTTCCTGAGACTTACTATCTCGGTATTTAAATTATAATTTAAGTTTGATAGTTTTACTGGTGTGTGTGTGTGCGTACGTACATACGTACATACACACACATATGTGTTTATAATGTACTAAGTTGTTTTCACATGTATAAGGTGCAAAATGGAGCAGGGAAGTTCTTACGAAGGTTTTATACAAAGCATATACCGATGGCGATCTTACTATTGACGAGTGCATCACAGCCGTCAAAAATATATTACAAAAGAATGCACTTTCGTTTTACAAACTTGATACTCAGCTCCCAAATGTTAACAAGGCTTCCCATAGTCCTTCAGGTGCTTCGATTAAACAAATGGTATATTCCGATAATAAAGAGGCATCGAAGATTAAACATGTTCGATTATTATGGGGTGATGGCTCCGGCCAAAGACGCTGTCGGGTACGATATATGTATATGTATGTATATGTACATAGCTTAACTCACACACACACACCGAGAGAGAGAGCAGACATGTATATAGTTGGTTCCATATAAAATAGGTGGTACCTGTGAAAAGATTCGAGGAATATGTGGTGAAGAATGGGGTTGGTCTTGTGGAATGTGCCATGGCACTGCCTTCTGGTATGGATGCTCCTGCTGAGGGGTCTGGTTTAACTGCAGTTGGAGAAATTAGACTAATACCCGACTTAACCACGAAACATCAATTACCTTGGTAAATTAATTACTTATTACTTTAATCGTTTATTTAGTTATTAATTAATGATAGGTGTCCAACACATGAGCTTGTACTTACAAACATGCATGTGTGTGCCTGGTACTACATGGGAGTATTGTCCGGGGTACCCTACAAAAGACACTGAATATACTTCAACAAGAGTTTAATCTGGTACTTATAAATTCTAATTTGTACGTGCGCGTGCTTGTGCGTGCGTGCATATGTGTGTATTTATCTCACAGGAAGTACGAGCTGGATTTGAAAATGAGTTTTATATGCTGTCAAAAACGTACGTTATATACCACACACACACACACATTATGTGTATATGTAAGTTAAGTTTTATGTTTTCCAGGGGACCTTTGAAATGGACGGGCTTAGATTGCACTAAATATTGTTCAGCTATATCGTACGATGGATCTTCACATATTATGGACGAGATATACGACTCATTAACATCATTAAACATTGAAGTTGAGCAGGTAAATCCTAAGTTTAATTATGTTGTGTGTGTGTGTGTGTGTGTGTGAGTGAGAGAGAGAGAGAGAGAGAGAGAGAGAGAGTATATTTTACACATCATTTAACTTTTGATTTCATTTTTAGATGCATACTGAATCTGGAGCAGGCCAGTTTGAAATCTCTCTTAACCATTACCCAGCTATAACTGCAGCAGATAATGTATTAATCCTCCGGGAGACAGTTAAATCCATAGCTAATAAGCATAATGTTCTAGCCACATTCTTACCAAAGTAAGTCATACATATGTATATGTATACACATATACATATACATACGTATGTATGTGATGTGTAGGTATTTTGCGAATGATATTGGATCAGGTTCACATGTTCACTTAAGTATATGGCAAGGTGGTGTTAACAAATTAATGGCGGATCCTAATGAGGAAGCTGTTAATGGCATGTCATCAATTGGTGAACAGTTTCTTGCTGGTGTCCTTCACCATCTTCCCTCCATTCTAGCCTTTACAGCTCCACATCCTAACAGGTATGTGTGCATATATATACATGTGAATCTCTCTCTCTCTCTCTCTATGCACACACACACACACACAGAGGGAGAGGGAGATGGCTATAACCATAACACACGCACACACACAAATCTTGCGTACTATGTATGCAGTTATGTACGCCTTGTTCCGAACACGTGGAGCGGGGCATTTCAGTGCTGGGTCACAGCAACAGAGAGGCTGCAATACGCACATTGAGCCCCGTAGAAATGGCCGGGAATGCAGTTAGCAATTTCGAGTTGAAAGCTTTTGATGGATTCGCGAATCCCCATTTAGGATTAGCAGCTATTATAACTGGAGGTATCGATGGCCTACGAAAGCAGATGGTCCTCCCCAAAGGCATCGGTACGTGTGTTGTACATGAATCAATACATATACATATACATAGATATGTACGTACACATGCAATATAATTATATACATACTTCATGAACTTACACATATGTCGAATAAGATATTTATAGTATTTTTTATATTTATGTGTATTTCTCTCTCTCTCTCTCTCTCTCTCTCTCTCACACACACACACACACACACACACACACACATATATATATTGCATACTAATAATAACATTTTAACTAACGGTGATACGTTGCTTAATCAGATATTAATCCAGCTACACTCCCAGAAGGAACAGTCCCAAGGCTACCGAACAACTTGTCTGAGGCACTGGCAGCTCTAGATTCCGACGACGTTATGAAGAATATACTTGGTGAAAACTTAGTTCGAGCCATATGTGCTGTCCGCAAGGCAAGTTTAACACACACACGCACGCACGCACACATAATATATATGTGTGTGTGTATAAACACACACATTTTATGCTTTGATGTGTAGGCTGATTCGAACAAGATAAGAACGCGGCAGATGCACCCGAGCAGCTACTTGACCAACTGGTGGAGTCTTTCTAAGAAAATTAATATTAAATGTTCTGATTTCTAATTGAAAAATAAATTTCTATACTTTTGAAAGTGATCCTTATAGATAACGTGTTTTGGTACTAAACACACACACACACGCATGTATACACACTTGCATATGCATATAGGCAAATCATATGATGAGAAAGAAGATATACACACATAGAGAGATGCGAACCCAAGGAAGGGTAAAAATGTTCTTAAGTTAAAAATAATACTTACATAAAGATCGAGAAGATTCTTATGCATTAGAAATATATTAATTTTAATACTTATTTGGATCTACTCAGTAATACATATACGCACACGTATATTTGTACACCTGTGTACGTATAGAGATATTATACTTTGAATATTGTTAATGTAAAACTAATTTTCTTAAGCAGAGGCAGCAAACACTAAACAAATAATAAATATTTTATTTTTAAAAGAATATTATATTGACGCCCGGCACTCGCTCCATCGTAAACCGCACTCACTATTTTTGAGCCTTACCAGTGCGCTCACGGCCTTGGTCTGATGCTGCTGCACCACCACCCACTGGGTTTCCTTCCCTTGCACTCCCACTGGATCCAACATCTCACGTATTGAATTGCAGGCCTCCTGCTTCCGGGGGGGCAAGTTCTCACCTCCATCTTGGTCGCCTCCAGCACCATCCCCACTACTGCATCGTCCTCATTGCCTGCTGGATCATCCTGGTCGCCACCTCCATTCTCGTTGCCGGCTCCTCCAGCTCTTCCTTGTGTGATTATACGTGCCCTAACAAGAAATTGAGTGTCACTTTCTTTCAAGTCTTCTGTTAGAGAAAACTGTGGTGGTGGCCAGAGATCTCTTGTTGCATGCGTCTTGGACTCATCAGAGACGACGTCCCTATTCACGATGTTTTTTTTAGTCTCGAGGTTAAAGAGCTTATAGATTTTTTCAGTATATGCACATAGCAAATGCTCGAAAAAACACATAAATGACTCACATTTGGTTTTACACCATACCATGCTCTGTATGGGGTCTTCCCTAGCACAGTTCTTGTAAGCTGCTGGTGATTGCACAAGTAGGCCACCGTGATGACAGCGTCACACCGAAAAGAATTTGATAAGCCTAAGTCTTGTAAGAGAGTTCATGCTGCCTCCTAATTCATTCCCTCTACTATACCATTCTATTGTTGTTGTGTATCAGGAATCAAATTTCTTGGATCTTTTCAGAATTTTTATTTTCTATCTTATATGCAAAGCCTTATATTTCTTGAATTTCTGGAAGGCTTCTTACTCAAGCTATGAATTTCACAAAACAATTTGCAAGAAGTCGTCCATGAAGATCACAAAGTATAGCTTCTATTTCCAGAAATATCAAAATGAAATAGTGCTAGAGTTTACTTGGCACAGTTAGTGGCTATACGTGGTAAAGGGAGCCAGTGGTGTTTACTGAGTGCACACGGCTTGCAAAACCTCATTGTACATAATGAGGTGATGCTCAGACCTTTTACCATCGCTCTTGGCATCCTGTAGGTTTGTGTGGCCAAGTCTCCTGTGCCTCATCTAGAGGTCCTTTCTACTACATCAGCGTTAAGTCGATAGAGACCAGCATGTCTTTTTTTACTGGCTATTCCATTTCCATTCATGTCTGTGATTGCACACATCCTCTTCATGAAGGTGATCTCCAAGTCACGATCAAATATCTTGAAGAGCATTTTGAACGTAATAAACATTCTTCACACTAGCAATTTATCGTGTTGGCAGTCTGATGTCAATTGTGCCAACTCCCTCCACCTTGTAGGAATAATCCACCAAGAAAAATTCTCTTGTGTCCTAGAAACCTTCTTCAGCATGGTGAAAAATTCCCTAAGGTGTGTCGTGTGTTTGTTTGCCCCAAAATCAAGGTACATAACTTTTGTTGCTGTGCCATGAGTGTTCTTTGTGACCTGCTGGATACTAATGACCATGAACAAGATGTATGGTCCACCATGTCCTCCTGGTCATCATTCTCACTACTTTCTACTGTGTTAGCAAAATTGGCTGACTTCTTCTTATTTTCTTTGTCTTAATTTTTTGTGCCTCCTTTACTTTCTTGGCCTCTTTGTCCATGCAATATCTTACCTAGTGTCTTGGTTTCTTGCAGATGTTACAAAGATCACTCTTCTTTTTACAAAGATAAATTTTTCTGACTTGTTGGTCTTGCCTTGATCTTAGTTTGTCCCACATTGTAACTGATCATTTCCCTTTCCTACGAGAGTGCCAATTCCTTTCTCATTCAAGCTTGCTTATTCGGACTTGAGATAGACCTCCAACACTGTGAGATAAGCTATGATTTAGCTAAAAGTGTTACTAGAACTTAAATGATGCAACCCTGTGTGCATTGACCCGCTAAGTTCCTTTGAAGAAAACTATGACCATCTTGTCATTGTTGAATTCCCTCAGCTGAAATGTGTTGATCTACTTGGGGATGCTCAAAAGAGCACTAGCAAAATCACTCATGAATTATGTCTCACTTTGTTTGCAGTTGTTTAGCATGAGCTTGAGTTCTAGCAATCTCGCTCTGCTGGTTGTACTGTGGATCAATCACACAGTGTCACAGTTTTCCTTTGCCGTTTTGCCGATGTCAAAGTAGCTTCAATGCCTTGTCCTAGGTTCCCTAATGCCTTGCTATTCTTCATGTCCACTCCCTTTTCCAATGCATCGTCCTTTGGCTTGAGTCACACTTTAGAGATCCTTTTTTATTACATTTGAGTATTGCATAACTGAAAGATTTTTGCCATCAAACACTTCCAAGGTTAAAGAAGACTACGGTGCCATTTTTCTTTTAGAGTGACAGGAAGTTCTGCTCCAATACCATGTTAAGATTAAACAACAAAAAATAAAAACTTCTATTTGCTATTATCTCTTTACAGCAATTACTCCTTTTTATTTATATATAATCTCCTTACTAGACTCGTGACATTCCAACTTATAACACACGGTTGTCCTGGTAGGACTCTCTAGTTTATTTGTACAGAATATTTCAAACTTAATGAACAGGTTCTTGCAAATGTCTATCTCCAGGTTCACTCCTCCCACAATGTCTCGAACTTGAGTGTTCATGTACCTCGTGGATGACATGGAGACATCTTATGCGACTCAAAACCTGAGTTGTCTAGAAACATACGAGGTTTTGTGGACTGCGATTGCATGCGATGTTTATAGCATTTTGAAACTGTTTGTCGCAATGCAACTCCAGATGCACAAGAAAGAAAATGGATGCTTTCACTATGAACTTTAATCTTAACTCAACATGTTAAAGTTGTTGTTTTCCAAGTGTTACGAAGCGATTGGGAGAAAATACTGCTAAAGTCCAAGAGCTATAGTACGATTTATAATTTAATTTAATTATAAATTACAATTACACGAGAATAGAGTAAATGGTTATTATCATTATTAATTTAATAATTTTTTAATTTAATTATTAATATTAAATTATGGCTGATTTCTGTTATAGCTGGTTTTACAACTCTCAAGTACTGAAAGAAAAATGCTTCCTTAGAGTTGTGATGACAACAACGGCTGCACTCCAAGAACTTGTCAATCATTCACAACACTCAGCATCATCCATAGTGGTTATGTGGATGTCGAATGCCTTTGGATTAATATACTTGGTCAGTTAATTCATTTATTCATTCATGATTTCTGGAATGCGTTTTAAAAATTTAATTGCCTATTAATATAATTTTGCCCGTTCTAACTAAAGCAACTCTATTATTTGGTTATCTGTATACTCACACAAAGCACACACATATATCAAAAAGGACAAGAACGCTAAATCAACACTAAATATAATTTTTTTTACACTTCAAATAATCAGGTTGAAACTATAAATTGTTATAGCTAAAAAGAAATGAAAATTAAAATATTTATTCACTTTGTACTTTAGAAATGAAATAAATAGAAGTTAGAAAATTAAGAAAATTATACTATAATTAGAAACTCTTAGAAGGGTCATAAAATTATAAATGAATATTACATTTATATTAAAACTTTTTAGCTATGTTTTAATTTAACTCTCTTAATTTAATCTAAATGAGAAAACGTATTTGACTTTGCATACAATTCATACTATGCTTTACATCACAGGTGTGACATGTATATTATTATATGTAACGTATTATAATATATTAACCTGTTTCCGAGGAATAAGTATTTAAAAAAACCCTTGTGTTTGTGAATCTGGATCAATCTGGACCGCTCCAAGTAAAACCAATGTGTGCATGCCATGTAATCCCTCTGTCTCGTTGACACGAATGAGCACAAAGAGTAGACTTGCAAGTTAGCTTAAAGACGAGAATGTAGAAGAGCCGCTTGACTCGGCCAGTTTGAGTATCCCAAACATTTGTGCAGCCGGCTTTTGGCTCGCTGGAAGTGGTGGAACTTCAAAGTCTCCACTTAGTATTTGGCAGCAGACTTTCATGGTCGGACGCTCCCCAGAATCGACTGAGCAGCACAACAGCCCTAACCGTATCTCTCTCACAGCTTCGTCGATGTCTACATCTACGCATCTTGGATCAATAGTGCTAGCAAGTTGATCAGCTTGGTACATTTTCCATACCCAATTCACAAGAACAACCTTATCATCGTCAACTTCAGCAAACCGGTGTTCCAAACACTTTCTCCCAGCGATAATCTCAAGAACTAAAACACCAAAGCTATAGACATCTGATTTCTCAGTTGCCCTGCCAGTGTAAGCCAGCTCCGGAGAGATGTAACCCAGTGTCCCAGCCTTAGTCATAGTTTGATCACCAACGGTGTTGAGCATTGATCTCGCTAGACCGAAATCACCAAGCTTGGTATTCATCTTCTCGTCAGTAGTACATTTGCAGCCTTTATATCTCGATGAACAATCCTCCTCTCTAACCCTCCATGCAAATAAGCGAGCCCCTCTGCAACAGATTTAATAATCTCCATCCTCTGCTTCCAACTCAGAACGTCACTCGATCCTGCTGAGAAGAGGTGTTTGTCCAAACTTCCATTAGACATCATTTCATAGATAAGGAACAACTTGGTGTTCTCCTGACACCAGCCTCTTAGCGAGACAAGGCAGTGGTGCCTCACCCTGCTGATTATGTTAAGCTCCTCAAGAAACTGATTCTCTGCTGCAGCATTTTCGTTCAACTCCTTAACAGCGACCTCCTCTTGATTCATCTACAACACAAGCTTAGCTGTTCACACATGGAGAACCCAAAGCTAAAGCTTACCTCTAACCATCCCTTATACACAATACAACTGCCCCTTTGCCGATCACTTCCTTGAAGTTCTTGGTTATGTACTTCAAATCTCTGTATGAATAGTTGATTAAGGCATTCGATGCTACTAATGCTTGCTTCCTCCACACGTTGTGTTTCCTCCGTTGCTTCTTTATCCGTTTTGTCATGTAGAACAATCCCCCAAGTAGCAAGATAGACACAGCTACGACTAACCCCACAATCCATGCCCGCTTCGTCCTCTTCGAGTGACTCACAAGAGTTACAAAGGACCAAGAGTAGATTCTCTGGGTACAGCTAGTGTTAACATCACAATCACCTGAGAAACCCGGAAAGAAGTATGAGCCTTGTAATGAGACATTATGTTGAGCTAGTGGAGAAACAGGGCGAGAGCTGCCATTGGGTGCAGCCCAGACTCGTATCCCATTTCGATATTCAATCCAAGCCTTGAGTGTGATGTTGCTACTCGTCATAGTGAGAGTTGAGTTTGCAAGTGTGTTATTCTTGATGACGAAACCCAGACTCACCTCGAGGTTATTAGAGACATCGTCGGCCCAGCCGAAGGCGATAAAGAAGACGTCACACGAGTACAAGTCTGGTGCAATTGAAGATCCATTTGCATCACAGCCTGGGAAGTTATAGCTTGTTCCAACCAAGGCAAAGGCCATGGAACTCGTGTTAAATTCCATATCAAACACAAAGCTTGTGTTAAATGAGAATGGGATGTTGTTTGTGGCAACATTTCTAATATAAAATGCCTGACTTGTGCTATTGTTACTTGCCTGAGTCATTATGATTGTATTCCCTTGGTACAGTGCACCTTGGAGCAACATGTCCTTCTCGGGCGATATGCCTGGAATGGAAAATTCAGCTTGTGCCTCGCCAGTGGACAAGAGTGCAAAGCAGAAAAGAATTGCTACTATCTCCATCTTAACATCTGGATTACAATTCCCAAATGATGCTGACTAAAAATTTCCAAATGATGCTGATTTTAGTCAACTTAGTAACACTGTAAGAGACAACCACGTTTTGTATAGACATGTATAAACAGCGCTTTTTTAAAACATGTTGTAACAGCGCTTTTTAAAACATGTTAAGCATGACTTGAGCCCACAACCTTTATATGCTAAATCCGCAAGGCTAACCAACCAGCCAATTCTTTAAACACAACTTATCATGCACAGTATAAGTCTTCTGGCCAATTAAATCCTTAAGCAGTAATTTCTTCTAAACAATAATTTCTTCCTATAGCCATGTTAGTCAAGTGTTAATCACGTGCTTAACCATGTCCTACTGCTACTTAATCAAGTGTTAATCTAAAACATTATTAAACCCTATCATATTAAAAATTACATAAATAACCAAATAGCCACCTAACCAATACATCAATATTATAACCTTTACTTTAATTTCACATGCATAATATATAATACCATTGTAAATATCTTACTACATAAATTTTATTTAATATTTACTTTTTCACACATAATTTTTTATTTTTACAAGAATGTTATCATTTTCATCAACATGAATATATGGTGAATGTTGTAAACCAATTAGTCCACATGCTAAATGTTGTATTCTAATGCCGTATGCCCTATTCCAATGCCATATGAAGCCATATTATAATGCCATATAATGCGGTATACTAATGCCACAAGCATAATTTGAAATTCTAAATTTCCCTAGATTTTTTTTTTTAATTTGGCTTAATTATTATTCAATGAGCTTGTCTTGGGCATTATTGGTTTAACAATTACTATTGTGTCCCACATATGCCATTGGCCTTTGATGAAGGTGATTTCTCTATTTTATATCCACCTCCTGTCAATTCGTCAACACATTCTCAGATTCTCCTCAGTTCACGGTTTTTGTACAGGGTTCTTCCAATTCTGTATTAGTATTGAAGATTCTCCCTCAACAGAATTCACCTTATGTCAATTCCTCAGCACATCCGCAGGTTCTCTCCACTCTTGATTCACCTCATGCCAGTTCCTCAGCACATCCGCAAGCTCTTTTCACTCCTGATTCACCTTATGTCAGTTCATCAGCACTACAGGTTGCTCCTCCTACTTCTCATTCTTCCGCTCCTGCAGTATAGGATCGTCTCAAGCATCTTCGTCAGGTACAGGATGATCTCCGGGTTCATCTTTAGCAGGCACAGGAACGATACAAGCATCATGTTAATGCTCATCGTCAGCCGGCACCTGCATACAAGATTGGTGATCTCGTGTGGCTTCTTCGTCAACACATTCACACCAACAAGCTTTCTTCTAAGTTGGATTTTCAACGATTGGGCCCTTATAGGATTGTGGCGAAGGTTAATCCTGTAGCTTTTCGACTCGAGTTACCATCTACGGTGAAACTTCATCTTGTGTTTCACACTTCCTTGTTGGAGTCGTATCATCCTTCTTCTCTTTCTGATCGTGCTTCTTCTCCTCCCCCTCCTGTGGTCATTGCCGGTGAACCTGAGTACGAAGTTGCAGCCATCCTTAATTCTCGTCTTCATCGTTGCCAACTTCAATATTTGGTGAATTGGAAAGGTTATTTGCCTACCGATCACACTTGGGAATCTGCATCCAACTTACTCCATGCTTCTTCCAAAGTTGCTGCTTTCCATCAGCATTATCTTGCTAAATCAGGTCCCAAGACTCGTGGAACTCGTCCTTAGGGAGGAGGTGCTATCAAAATTCGATACAGGATGCAAGATTCCAGATATAGGATACAGGATACAGGATACGGGTTACAAGATATACCAACATGATATTCCTATAGGATATGCTACAGGATATGCCTAGAGGATAAGGGTCACTATTCTTAGCTCACTAGATTAGACTCATGACCAAATTAGCTTGGAGTTGTGAGTATAAAAGCTCCGACCTAATTGTTGTACAATCAGTTACTATCAACACCAGTCTTACTACGATTAATCTTGTCTTGTCTTGTTATTGTCTTGCTCTTTGCTTCTTGTCCTGCTCCTGTCTCGCTCCTAGATCCTGTCTTGCTTCTGTCTTGCTCCCGGATCCTGTCCTGTTCCTATTTTGTTCATGGATCTTGTCCTGTTCCTGTCTTGTTCCTGGATCCTGTCCTGTGCCTTCCTGTCTTGCTCCCGGATTCTATCATGTTCCTGTCTTATTCCTGGATCCTGTCCTGCGCCTAGTCTTGCTCCGGAGTTCCTAGTTCCTGTTCTACTCCTAAGTTCCTAGTTCCTGTCATGCTCCATGTCTTGCTCCTAGTCCTGCTATCCTGCTCCAGTTCTTATCCAGCTCCTTGTTTTGCTATCTTGCTCTATTTCCTATCTTGCTTCTTGTCCTGCTATCCTGCTCCGGTTCCTATCTTGCTCCTTGTCCTACTATCTTGCTCCAGTTCTTATCCTGCTTCTTGTCCTGCTATCCTGCTCCAGTTTTTATCCTGCTCTTAAGTTCTTAATTCCTGTCCTGTCCCTTGTCCTGTTCTTGAGTCAAGCCTCCTTGTTCTCAAAATCCTGCTATCTTCCTTGTTTCTGGATCGTGGCTTGACATGTATGTCGTATGCTTTATGCGTCAAGTCACGATCCAAGAGCAAGGAGGCTTGATTCAAGAGCAGAACAAGAACTAGGAACAATACAAGAACATGAAGCAAGGAGCAACACAAGAATAAGACAAGAATAATCGTAGAATGACTAGTGTTAATAGTAACTGATTGTATAACAATTAGGTCGGAGTTTTTATACTCACAATTCCAAGAGGTAATCTAGGCATGAGCTAAAAATATACTCTAGTCATGAGCTAAAAATAATGTCCCTTATCTTATAGGTATATCTTGTAAGCATATCCTATAGGTATATTCTGAAACTATATCCTATAGGTATATCCTATAGGCCATATCCTATAGGCATATCATGTATCCTATATCGGATCATGACAGTACCTCCCTAAGAACGAGTTCCACGAGACCTGGTTTAGTAGAATAACATCGATGGTAGGCAACAACCTTGGAAGAAATATAAAATAAATTGGATGTAGGTTTCCAAATACAATCGGTAGGCAAATAACCTTTCTAATCCACTAATTATTGAAGTTAGTGGCAATGAAGACGAGAATCAAGGATGACTGCAACTTTGTACTCAGGTTCATCGTCAATGACCACAGGAGGGGAGGAGAAGAAGCACAACCAAGAAGCGAAGAAGGATGATACAGTTCTGAAACACAGGATGAAGTTTCACAGTAGATGGTAACTCTAGTCGGAAAGCTACAGGATTGACCTCATCCGCAATCCTATAAGGGCCCAATCGTTGAAAATCCAATTTAGAAGAAGGCATGTTGATGCGAATATGCCAACGAAGAAGCCACACGAGATCACCAATCTTGTATGCAGGTGCCGGCTGATGACAAGCATTAGCATGATGTTTGTACCATTCCTGTGCCTGTTGAAGATGAACTCGGAGATCATCCTATACCCAACGAAGATGCTGGAGACGATCCTGTACTGCAAGAGCAGAAGAAGGAAAAGCATAATGAGCAAAGTTAAAACATGGATGGTAGCCTGTAAGAGCGAAGAAAGGTGTCTGGCCTATAAATGCATGAACGGAGTTGTTGTAAGCAAACTCAACCATAGGAAAAAGGTCCAACCAGTTATCATGTTGGTAATTGATGAAGCAGCAAAGATACTGCTCCAAGGTTTGAATTGTGCATTTTGACTGCCCATCAGTTTGCGGATGATATTCTGAAGAAAGCTCCGCTTTAACTTGTAGACTCCGGAGAAGCTTTCGCCAAAATCTGGACATAAATTGTGGGCCTCGATCAGAAATAATATTTTCAGGAAGACTATGATGTTGAAACGCTTCACAAATCACCAACTTAGTAGTTGTCTGGCATGTAGCTGTCTTGTTACAGGGTAGGAAATGAGCCTGTTTGGTGAAATGGTTAACCATCACAAGAACTGCATCAAATCCACGAGAAGGAGGAAGATTTGTGAAGAAATCCATAAAAATGGATCTCCAAGGAACAGAGGGAACATGAAGAAAATGGAGAAGACCAGAGGGCGTGTGACGAGGCATCTTTGACCTATTGCAAGTGTTACAACTTCGTACAAACTTTTTCACAAAACCTCGCAACCCGGCCACCAATAGTTGCGAGTCACCAACTCAATTATCTTGGCCACACCAAAATGTCATGTAGCTAGGGTATCATGACAATCTTGTATCACACGAGTCCTGTAAATACCAATAGGAATGTATAGAAGACCTTCCCAGTACATGAGTCCATCCTGTATGGCAAACAACTTGTAGTATGTATAGAAACTAGAAGAAGAGGAGCTTGAAATGTTAGGACTAATGTGTGAGAACACATTTTTTACCAAGTCATCTGTAGCCAATTGCAAACGGATGCCCTATAGAAGTGTTGAATTTACTGGAGCCTAGTGTCGCAAACCGAAATCGATCAGGACCCAACAACACTTGCTTTCGACTGTCATATGTAGGATTGCCCAGGGTTGGTGCAAGGTAAGAGCGCCTAGACAATGCATCCACTTTGCCATTCCAAAAACCAAGCCTGTAAACGATGACAAAATCAAAACGTGATAAGAATTCCGCCACCTAGCCTGTCACCGACTAAGAACTGAGTCATTTGAAAAAACTCTAGGTTCTTGTGATTCGTAAGAACTTGTACAGGATGCACAACACCTAGAAAGTGCCGCCACTTCTCGAACGAATCCACAATGAAAGATCCTTGTCATGAATCTATAATTGATCTCCGCCAAAGGAACTTATGAGAGTGAAAGGCTACAGGATGAGTAACTTGTCTTCTCCAACTTGTGATAGGATAGAACCTACTGCAAAGTCCAAAGCATCTACTTCAACGAATAAGGGACAAGAAGGATCAGGATGTGTTAAAATCGGAGTTGTCATGAAGGCATCCTTGAGTGTTGTAAATGCATGTTTCGCCTTATTGGACCAAGAGAAATCCCTGTGCACTTGGTGAGTTCCGTGAGTGAAGTATACACTTGGAGAAGTCCTGTATGAATTGCTGTAGAAGTTTGCAAAGCCAAGGAAACATTGTACGTCTCGTACAGACTTGGGCCTCTCCCACTCCATGATAGTCTTCACCTTGTGCATGTCCATGGAAACGTTAGCAAGAGACGATGTAGCCCAAGAACTCCACAGTATCCCTGTCGAAAAAACACTTCTCCAACTTTGCATACAGGCCATGCTCGCGAAGCTCTGTAGGACTAGTCGTACATGCTTGTCATGTGCCGCCTGGTCCTTGGAGAAAATCAAAATGTCATCAAGATAAATCACCACAAACTGGTTTAGAAGTCACGAAAGATGTCGTTCACCATGTGTTACAACATGGCTGGGGCATTTGTAAGTCCAAAAGGCATCACCGTGTACTCGAAATGTCTATACCTTATACAAATGGCAGTCTTCCACTCATCACCTGGACGAATCTGTACAAAATTATAGGCCCCTCATAAGTCAATTTTCTTGAACACCTTTACTCCTCGTAGCCGATCGAGAAGTTTCGGGATTAATAACAATGGGTACCAGTTTCGGATAGTGACTTGATTCAAATCCCTGTAGTCCATAATTAAATGCAAACTCCCATCTTTCTTTTTGATAAAGAAGATAGGTGCTTATACAGGGGACTTTGAGTGACAAATGAAGCTGGATGCCAAATTGTCCTCGTTGTACTGGCGAAGAACCTCTAATTCTGTAGGTGACATGGCATAAATTGGTCCAAATGGTGGAGTATTCCCCTCTGTAAGATCGATAGAACAATTGTAGGACTTATAAATAGGAAGAACTGCAGCCTTGTGCTTATAAAAAACGTCTTGAAAGGAGTGATACTTGGATGGCAAGGAAGAAGTAGGAGGAGAAGGGAATTGAAAAACAGGAGAGTCAGATATAGAAGAGGTAGAAGAGAATGTAGAAGTTACTTGAAAAGCAAAGAGATGAAAAGGAGCAGGATCAGTGGCAAGTTCATGCATAGTAGTGGTAAGAGCTCAGAGAGGAGAAGGAGGGAGCTGTGAATGAAAAAGAGGAAGAATCTTGGGGGATGGAACAAAAGCAGAGTAATGAAAAGAGGTAGGATTGGGACCTGTGCTGATGTTGACGAGTATAAAGAATTGGAAGAATGTTGTACAGAAGTCTGTGAATGCACAGGAGTGAGGAGAGCCTGCGAATGTGCTGACGAACTAATAGGAGGTGGATCTTGTTGAGGAGGAATCTTCGACACTAAATAGGATTGGAAGAATCCTGTACATGAATCTATGAACTTACATGAGTGGAGAGAGCCTGCGAATGTGCTGACGAACTGACATGAGGTGAATCTTATCAAGGAGGAATTTTCAACATTGATACATGAACATGCACGGTCAATCATGTAGCTTGTATTGCCTCAAACACTAAGGTCATATCCTACATGCAGGAAGGTACATGATTAATTCTGGCTGATGGAGAGGAAAACGTGAGCGTCTTAGACCTCCAATCGATTTGAGGATTTGCAACCACGAACCATGGCATGCCTAAAACAATGAGAGTCGTTTGAGTCTTGATCAAGTTGAAGAAAATCGAATAGTTGAATGTGCCATGAGTGCAAGAGAGAGGTGTGATAGCAAAGGTAACTGCGCCAGAAGCAATCAGATGACCATTTGTAACCTCTATAGGAACTGCACGCTTCAACTTCATCACCGAAATGCCATGCTGAGTTGCAAAAGTGTCATCCATGAAGCATACATTTGCACCAGTGTCTAACAGGCAAACTCCTTGAGCTCTCGATTATTGAGGTGAATGTGATACAAGAAAACTTGGTGATGGAATGGTGTGAGCAGCACCAATGGAGCCTACACCTACATCCAACTTTGCAGCTCCTAGATGAAGTGGGCATTGAAGTTTTCCTGACTGAACTTCAGCTTCAACTTCACGTGTTTTGAACTTCCTAGCTTTAATAGAACATTCTGTCACCTTGTGTCATGCTTCACCATAATACAAGCATAAGTTCTCACTATGACGACGTTGCTTCTCAGTAACTGAAAGTGGGCCACGCTCGTATTTGTCAACCTCCATAGGAACTACTCCAGAAGGTGTCGTAGGAATATGTGTTACAGCTACAAGAATTGCTGACAAGCTTTTTCGTGACGACGCTTGAACAAATGGTTGTCGCAGTGAACGGACTGTTGCATGATCTCCACTAAGGTTTAGGCATCCGGTAATATAAGGAGAAGGTCCTTCACGTCATCCCTCAACCCCAAACGGAAGTGTTCGATCAATGCAGTCTCATCCCATAGAATGTTCGTGCAAAGTTGCTGAAATTCGGATGCATAGATGGAAACTGGTTGGAATCTTTGTTTGAGCTTCCTTAACTTCGTGCATGCGGAATGGTACTTATCTGAATCTCCAAAGTAGGCTTCAAAGGCAGCCACGAATCCTTCAAAGTTTTTTCATCAATGGGTCGTCACGCTCTAGTAAAGGGGCAACCCAAGCCCATGGGGATCCAACTAGTAAGGATGCCAAAAGGCCAATCTTTTGTGCATCAGTTGAGTAGCAGTGTGGTTACATGCAGATCAAAAGCCTGATCTGATTCAGGAAACCTTGGAAATCAGCATGATTGCCATTGAACTTTTCTGGCATGTTGATCTTTGGCTTTGAAGAAGAGTTCGATTGAGAGGAAACCATGGATGCTTGAGAGAGAGCCTGCACAGCAGCTTTGGAGGATGCATCAGCAGCTGCATGCGCCGCATTTGGAACCTTGCAGTTTTGTGACCACTTGGCATAAAGTGGCCAGCTCATGAAACAACATTTGGTGCTCGCGTTGAAATTGCTCAAAATTTGCCATGATCCGTGAAATAAAGAAGGAAAACAAGGGAGAAAGCTAAGGACAAAAAGTAATTGAAAATCAAGGAGCTATGAAATGAGCTACTATCAAATTGTCAAGTCACGATCCAAGAGCAAGGAAGCTTGACTCAAGAGTAAAACAAGAACTAGGAACAATACGAGAACAGGAGGCAAGAAGCAAGACAAGAATGATCGTAGAATGATTGGTGTTGATAGTAACTGATTTATACTCACAACTCCAAGAGTTAATCTAGGCATGAGCTAAAAATATACTCCAAGAGCTAATCTAGTCATAAGCTAAAAATAATGTCCCTTATCATGTAGGTATATCCTATAAGCATATTTTGTAGATATATCCTATAGGCATATCATGTATCCCGTATCCTGTATTCTACATCCTGTATCCTGTATCCTATATCGGGTTATGACAGTATGCTGTGTTACAATGCCATTGCTATATGCCATATTGCAGTGCAAAATGTAATATGCCGTATGCCATATTATTTCATATACCAAATGCCAAGTACCATATTCCATTGTCATATATCAAATATAGTAATTCAATGCCAAATCCTAAGCTTATTAGTACATGTTTATTGCATAGTTGTTTTTATTTGCTTTGCCTGAGTTTATTGCATTATGTGTATGTTTGCTATTAATATAATAGCTCCTTCAAATGCAAAATTCCAAAATTCAATTGCCATTTGCCAAATGCCAAACTCCAAAAACCAACCAAAGCTCCAATTGTTATTGTCGTGCCAGATTGTTATTAAACACCTTGGCAAGACAATAGCAATTTGAGCTCTAGTCTTCTATGCAATACCTTGTCCCTTCTCCGGCTTCATCTTTAATACCACACAAACCATAATCCAAATAATGTTTTCCATTCCATTCCATAACTGACATAAATCACAATGCAAACACACTAACATTATAAGTAACAATCCATGATGTACCACACATAATACCACACAAACCATAATGCAAACACAATCCAAAGTACCCATGCATAAACAAACCTGTTTGTAAACTGGATAAAATAACCAGTCAAGTGCGTGATGATCTTTCACAAGCGAACACATGCATTCCTCTGAATATACAAGTACTAATTAGTGACGTACCCCACACAAATCCATTTAATAAAACCTAATATTTCATAACATAACCATGCTTTGCAATATTAAAACATTGCTTATTAGGGCCTAACCCAGCCCTAAAACATGCTTAAACCCTTGTAGGTACAACACAAACTATAAGTATGCATAAAAGTAAAATGAATGCAAAATGATATATCGGCAATTACAAATAACCACCAAGGTTGGCGCATGTCCAACATAACTAATCCATTCCATCACAAATCTAACATAAACAACAATGCAAACACACTTACATTACAAGTAAGAACCCATGATGTACCCCACATAATTCCACATAAACCAAGTACACATTCCTAATTAGTGATGTACCCCACACAAATCCCTCAACAAACTATTTGCATGTAGCCATAGCAGCCATGTGCAAACAAGGAGTCCATGCCTTTGCCCTAAAGGCCATAGGAACGTATTGAAAACAACAACCACTAGACCAATCGAAAAAAAAAAAGCAATCTCCATGCGTATCTCCACAAATCTAGTTGACTTTAGGAACCACAATCCCTTCGTAATTGTTAGAGTTTTTACTTGGTGCCACAAAGGCAGCTTGCCAAATGCCAACCCTAGAATCCCTTCTCTAGAAACCCCACGAAATCTGGTAAAGTAACCCATATTAGGAACCCAACCCTTAGGAACTTAAACCCTCAACTAACCAAGTCCACAAACAAGGCTCACCTTGTGAATCAGGATATGCGGACTAGCCAAGTTACATGTACCATTCCTAGCTTAGCGTGGTTGAGGCAACTGGAGCAAGGCCTCAACCACTAGTTCTGCATAACGTGAACTCGGGCAATGCCTTTAAGCTTACGAATAAGTTTTCAGGCTAAGTAATTTGACTAACTTCTTGGAAGTGACGTACCCTATCACAAAGGTGAGATCCTGCCAACAATAAGGATAGCCTAACCCAAATGTGAGACGTACCCCTGTCGTGTGGAAGTTGGGCTAACACAACAAAGGGTTGCGCCTTGATGACACAACCTTAGCTTGCACCGGTAGGGAGGTTAACAAGCTCTCTTTTAAACCTAGGAAGGCCTCACTACATATACTCTACCTTATTTATATGATGGACCCCCCCCCCCCCCCCCCCCCCTCTCCCCGTTTTCCTAAATGTGGCATGGAAATGCCAGCCCTTAATAAAAAGATGCCTAACCTAACCCCTAGGGGGGTTAGGGAACCCTATGGTTAAGTCAACCCTAGGTGTCTCCCTAACCCTTTTTTGACAAGCTATTTTTATGGAAAACCTATCTTAGAAGGAAGAGTTTTTTAAAAGGTAAGTACTACCTTCATATAGAGTTTCTCAAGGTATCTTAATGATTCTTGCTTGTGAACTTTTGGAGCATCTTTCTCCCATCCTACATCCTAGCCACTGACAAAGCGACCGTGGTGGCTCGCTAGGATGATTGAGTGCTTGGTGTTGAAGGTGGTGTGAGCTCCTCATCCAGCACTAGGGATAAATCCACCACATTAGAAGAACCTAAAAGAACAGTACACGTCACTATGACTAGATCTAACAAGCATGTAGCTGATCCTACATAGTTCTTGATGGCAAGCTTTCACACATGCCTAGATAGCCGGTTGGGAGTGTGATGCCTTTAGCGAGCTAGTTGTGAGATCAAGCGTGCAGATCTTGTTCATTGACATGCCCCAAATGAGCATGCCGCAACTCAATGGAAATTGTTTCTAGAGCTGGGAGTCATAACAAAAGAGGTACAAGGCCCACGACTAGTGCCTCCTTTCCTCTACTCCCCACTCGATGGTTTCTTGCTAAGAAACAAAGCCTACTCACAAGCAACTTGAGGGGATCCTAAATTGCCAGCTTTACGCTTAGCAATCTCGTGCTCTTCTTCGAGCAGATTAGAGTAGAGCTCTTCCTTGGTTTTGCCTGGGACAAATGAGAGCATGGAGGATGATTGTTGCAACTTTGGGGAGACGAAGTAGAGCCAAAAAGCTTTTGTACTGTCGTCTAGACTGTTGCACCCACTTCCTTGAGCTGTTGCATGATGCCCTTGAGCTTCCTGATGTATGTTGTCATTGTCTTGTTGAGCTGCATGCATAAGGAAAAAAAACTTTTGGGTGAGAACCAATTTGGCATTAGCAGCTTTGGCTACAAAGTCTTAAGAGAGAGAATCCCAATTTTCCTTGGCTGATTTTTCCAGGTCAAGAAGATGAATGAATTCATCTCCAAGACCCAATCCAATCACTAAGAGTCCCAACAATCTTTAGCCATCAAAATTAACTGAACTTTGGTCTTCCAAGTCATGAAATCCCTTCATCGTAGTGGACGGGATTAAGTGTTCAAAGCTCATGTTTGTGATAGTGCAAAAAACGCACATCATTTGATTCTAACACCACCATAAATGTGAACTTTGGATAGTTTTACAAAGTTTATTGGTTTTCACTCAAAATATTATGATAAGATTATAAAAGTAAATAAACTTATATATACTAATAGGTACATAGGTACATTCATATACAAAGTGGCAAGATTAATCTCGCCCACCATTCTAGGAGGCAGGGAAGGGATGGCAAGATTAATCCTGCCACCGCTTCCCTCTTAGAATTTGTGTGTGCAAGTGCATGTCGAACGCCTTCACTATGCAAGTCATTCATTACTCAATAAACTGAAAATGTAAATATATGTTTCCAACATTACTCTTTCTAGTAGATCATACCATCTTACTTCAAAACTATATTGATAAGAAAATGAAATCCTCAAGCTATTATCCCAAGTCTTTCTCATGATCTCATATGAGACAACTTTATAATCAAGTTAGTCGAGCTAGCTAACTTGAATAGAGAGTGTGCGCTTACAACTAACTAATGTTTCAAGTTGTACATGTTCAAATTAGGTAACTTGAACTTAGTAAACTATTTCACCTAATGTTATTTGTAGCTAGTGTCATCAAAATATTGCGAACATCGAACAATACTTTGATTACATTGGATCTTTGAGCTAACTACTTAATATATTCATTATATGTTAATATCTTACATTTCATTGTATTATGAGTTCATCACCATAGTTTGCTTCTAAAGTTACACTCTTAGAAACATGCACTATAATGAGATCTTATTTTATACTTTATGTCAAAATGTAGTGTTCACTCTTATGTTTGATTATGCCCCTTCTCCCGAAGTCAAAGACGCACATTTAACATAAACCTTTTCCTGTTTGAACACTATTGCTGGACCAATATTGATTCTTAACCTAAGTCAAAACTCAATGGACACTATCTAATTCCAAATCATGTGTTATCCCAAATTTTTAAAGAAAAAGAAAAATTTTCAATAATGTGCAGACTTAGGATATCACAAGACCCACCTCACAAGACTTAATTTGTAAGCCAGAACAAACTAACATGCCATGTCTTTTGGAAGTATATGGTAAAGTAACCTGAACAACCATAAGGTAAAATAACATGACATACAACTTGGAAGTTGACTTCCAAGTGTTACCTTTGACATTCGAGTCCATAACCCACACCCATTTATGAAGTAGGTGTACTCTAAAGAGTTATAGATTTTAGGACCAACTCTCCACACAGAATTCAAATGTTAGCCAACAGTGATAAAGTACTTTGAGGATTTAGAACTAACTAAACCCTAAAACATACTACACTTTAGGCAATCCTATTGACCATAGAGATACCAATTGTCAGAGTTTTAACCCGGAGGGCTAACACGTGATTGCCAAGTGGCCTTCCGGCGTCAATTCCCTATGTCAGCAATGCTAAGTCTTCCTAATAGTTTAACTCAAATGCCTAGTTAAACAGAAGACTTAGAGTCCCACCCTAAGTCCTTTAGAATGACCATCCCTCGAACCCTAGAGGATATCCTGAGTAGACTTTAGCTAGTAGACCTAGACAGGCTCATGCCCTAACCCCACAAAGGAGATGTGTCTCACACATGGCCCCATGACAGAGCTAAGGCATTGTCACTTACCCAAGAATCACCCTCATTTGGGAGAACAACCCCTTTAGGGCGATAAGGAGTACCTTGAACCACAACTAACCCTTAAGGGTTTGAGTGGCCAAGTCATACTTTAGACCTATGGCTAGTACTTAGTGAGGACATGAGTGTGTGCCTTAGGTGAACACGAATGTTCTGCTTAAGTAAACTCCCTAAGGCTAGATTTGGATAACCTTAAGTACATGACTTTGCAAGTACTTCACGAAAGGGCTTCTGCTAATGAGCTTAGGTTGTTCAACCCTTAGATCCTAAGGAGAACACCCCCTAGCTAGGTGTGCCAAAGCACACCTAGTTACGAGACCTAACCTCCCTTGAGCAGATGCCTAAGTTTTAGCACCTTAGTGCGAACACAAGCATGCATGTTTACTAGAGTATCCAATCCTTTAGCGACAAACCCATGACACAACCCCAAAGGGCATGCCTTGGGCATTGTATCGCTTGACATCTAGCCCAGTGTCACATCTCCTTATGACACTACCTTCCACAATGTGGGCTATCATGCCATAGCCCTTAGATTCAAGAGTTGCACTAAGTGCCACAAACGTGGCTCTTAAATGCCAACTCTAAAACCCCTTAGTGAACCCTCAGGAACTGGGTAATGTGAACCTGTCAAACAAGATCCCACGCCCATAGTTAAACAAGGATATGAATGTGCCTTGCTTGGCCATGAGTACTACACCTAGCTTTATGTGGAGGAGGAGGTTGGAGACAGGCCTCAACCTTTGCCTCTTGGAACATGCATTTCAACAAGACCTTCTAGGCATGGATTTGCCAATGTTAAGGTGTGCTACCCCTAAGGTGGGACGTACCCCTGTCAACTGGAAGTTAGGGTGGCACAACAGAGGGTTGTACCTTAATAATACAAGTTAAAACTTGCACGAGCAGAAGAGCAATGAACTCAATCATAAACCCAGGAGCTCTCCTACATACTCTACCTTATTTATGTGACGAAAGCTCCCCCCCCCCCCCCCTCTTTTCATGAATGTGTAAATGGGCTGGCACAAAATTAGCTAGCCCCTTATTAAGTTAATGAGAGAGCCTAACTTTAACCCTAAAACCCTACCCAAGGAGGTGGGGTTTTTAAGGCGTGGGTTAGGCAACCCTAGGTGTGTTCCTAACCCTACTAAACATGTCGAACCCATCTACATTAACCAATCAACCTAACTGTGACGTCAAAATTGGGGGTGGATTTCTAAAAGGTAAGTTCTAGCTTCGCTTAGAGTTTTCTATAAATACTTAATGATACCCGGCTGAACCATCACCAAATACCCAAGTGCACTAAGCGGGCTTGTTTCCTACTACATTTAGGGTCCATCAACATAGTATAGTAGGTAACAACAGTCAACGTCCAAAGTAAAGAGTCAAGTCATAGTAAAAACTATGACACATTTCATGAAAATTGTACACAAATAATATCAAAAATAAAGAAAACTTTATATAGAATTTGTTGTATATATATATATATATACCTTGGAAGTTTTTAAATTTACATATCTTATATAGTAAATTTATTCAGTGTGTATATGGGTGTGTCTGGCTATATATATGTTTATCCATCAATGACCAATTTAAAGTTATCCAAAATTCTATCCAATGGCTATCATGTTAAGGATAACAATTGAGTTAAAGGTTAGAATTAAAAGTCTAGTTTAAGAATAATAACCTCACTAAATGAAAGATAACAATTAGTCAAAAGTTAAGAATAATAATTGAAGTTACGAATAAAATCATTATGGAGGATAATAACTAAATTAAGAGTCATTAAATAATTAAAACCTAGAAGCTTAAGAATAAATTCATTATGTTAAGGATAATAACTAGGTAAATAATAAATTATTATTAAATAATTAAGCTCACTAATTATGGGCATGTATATTATCTTATATAATAAATTTTTTAATGTGTGTCTATCTATCATCACACCCTATCAATGGCCATTATAAATTCTAAACTCATATGGCCCCATCTAACAGCCACATTAAATTATAAATCCACATAACATATTGACATGAGTGATTAGATATAAATTCATCATATTAAAGATAATAATTGAATAATATAAACTCATAATATTGAATTAAAGATTCAACTTAAATTTAAGATAGGTTCAATAATCGTAATAATGCCATGTGGATTTAGAATTTAAAATGGTTAGTGATGAGTAGTGTTCACATACATAATAAACATATTATATAAAATAATAACACATGCCTATTATTGGTTGGCTTAATTATTTAACTGTTTAATAACTTTTAATTTAATAAATTTATCCCTTCACCAAGTTGTTATCCTTAAACCTAGTGTATGTGATAACTTATTTATTTATTTTTAAATTTAATATGTGTATGTAAAAACACATTGAATCTCTTTATCTTTATGTGTTTTTATTGTGTAAAGCTATAAAATTAATGTATGAAGGGATTTTAAGAATGTGAATTTAGGCCTACTTTCCATTAACGGGTGGTTAATTGCTTTAAGTAATAAAATTAAAAGAAATAATTTATTTTATTGTAGGTTTGTTTTTCTACTTGTTGGTTATTTATTATTTATAATTTATGTAGCACCTATATAACTTATTCAATAATAACCAAATAATCAAGCAATTTTGCTTAGTTATATGGCTACCAAGCATATATGTGTATCTAAATGAATTAATTAGGTTTTATACTTACAAGTGTCTTATTTTATAAAAAGAACATTAACTAATATGCATAGTCTTTTGAGAGTCTCTCTTTATGCAACACAAACACATAAACGTGTGTGTGTGTCTCTCTATATAATTAATATTGTTTCTCGTGTATTATTAAAAATGACATGAGTTTTGTAAAAAATTAATAAAAGCATGCACAATGTTATATATTTATATACACATGTATAACATTAGTTACATATGTATAAAATCTATATATTTATTTATATAGAGAGAGAAAGAAAGAGAAAAAACTCCTTATAAATATAATTAATAACAATCAAAATAAAAATTCATATGTATAAATACCATACATATATATGTATACAATTATATAATATATATGTATTATATATATTTATATAATCATACATAGAGTATGTAATAACTAAAAGATCTTTCTTTCTCTCTACACATTCACATGTTTAATATATAATATATATATATATATAATAATATATAATATATATAAAGAGATACTAGTAAATTATAATTGACGTTTCTATATAAAATTAGCAATAAAGTTATTAAAGAGTTAGAGATTTAACATATTTTTTTTATTAAATATATTGAGTAAGTGCACCTTTGTTACATTATTATGTGTAACATACATATGTAAAAACCCTTTTTAATAATTAATTAAATAAAAATTATGCACTAATAATTTTTTTTAATTCAATTAATCATTATAGTGGAAAAGCACAATGGTAGTAATAATTAATTATGTGGCATTGTTTTAATTTATCCCAGCCAAATAACCACCCACTAGTGCCTAATGTGGATTAGATTTAAGTTTAAAATGGTTCAATAAATCATATTTAAAATAACTCTAAGATAAAATTTAAGATGTTCATTGAATAAAGTTGTTAACATAAGTTAATGATATATACATTTAATAAACAAATACAGTGTTTAAGATTTATAACAATCGTTAAATAAAATTTGAGATGACTACCATTAAATAAAAATTAAGATAATTGTTAAATAAATTCTAAGATGTTTATTAAATAAGATTTAAGATGAATTAATGATACATAATATAATTTTGATATAAGATTACCAAAAATAATTAAAATATTTTACAAAATTTAACCAAAATTTTGCATTTTCTTGGAATAAAAAGCAGCATATAGGATTTACTATTAAATGTGTCCATGAATAATACATAATTAAAATTATTAAAGGATCTTAAGAATTACAAATTTATAAGAACTCTCCACCGACTTTATTGTCCCCAATGGACAAATATACTTTCTTTTTATTTTTTATATAAATTAAACTTAAAAGATTAAAAGCTCATTATTTTTTCTATTTAATTTATATTTAGAAAACATCAATGAAGTAATTGCAGAGTTTATAATAATGATTTTGTTTAAAGGAGAAAAATGTAAATTTTAATAATTTTTATGTTAATCAAAATCAAAATTATAAATAATTAAAATTTATTTTCGTTTTAAAATCAGATAGTCGAATATAAGCAAAGTATATACACACATACATACTTCGCTTATACGTATATAATCATTGGATAAAGGTGGTAGCAAATGCTCACTTTTTTATAAGCTTTTCGTGTCTCTCGACAAGCCGCAAACACCGACCGCATCTTTTAGTTTGGCATCATATGATTGAACCATTAAAATCGTACAATATTCAATTTTTTAATCACAAATAATTAGAATTAATAACTAGAAAATTTAGCAAATCACGTCGAGTACAGAGATTGATTTCAATCACCTAAGATACGCGTCACGAGGACTAGTGTGGAGGATTCACACGTCACGAACACGTGTCCGCCACGCGTCTACATGTACAGTGACCCCTCAAAATATATATGCAATTGCAAAATGCTCCTCGGACGATACCATATATCTTTCTATAATATTTTCTATATTCAACATGGCTATCTTGAGTTTAGTTTTCGGTGTTCTTGGTACGTGTGCGTGCGTGCGTGCGTGTGCGTGTAAATACACACTATAAACTTCAAGAATTTCTCACGCATTGTGTCATTCATGCCAGGAAACATCATTTCCATAGGATTGTTCTTGTCACCAGTGTAAGTTTCATAACATATCTCTCTATACACACACGTATACATACACACACACACACACATAGACATATGCGTGGTTTTGAGATGTTATTGTAGGCCAACATTTCGGAGGGTACTGAAACAAAGATCACCAGAAGATTTCAAATTCCTTCCGTACGCTATTACACTAACGAATTGCCTCTTGTGGACGTGGTACGGACTCCCGTGGGTGAAGATGAACATTCCAGTTCTTACTATTAACATCCTCGGTGCATTCCTCCAGATCACTTACATATATATATTCTTCCACTACGCAACCTCGGCTAAAAGAGTAAGCTTACATACGTGTGTGTATACGCATACACGTGTGTATGTATGTGTTTTTGATGATCTTTTTGAACAGTTGAGGATTATATTGGCATTGGTGTGCATTACCATACTTGAAGCAGTGGTTATAGTGGTAACTATATGGGTAATGCCAAAGAATAAAAGGAAGCTATTCTCAGGAATTCTCTGTGTTATTTTTACTATTGGGATGAACATAGCCCCTCTTTCAATCATGGTAAGCGTACAAAAATCTCTCTCTACACACACGCGCGCACACACAGAGACATGCACGCATAAAACAAAGTAGCATTCTCTTATAATAAGTTTCATATGCTCTAGCCGTTAAAACAGTATACACTCCGTGTCATTATAAACAAGACGCCATGTGTTGGTGTTATACAGGCAAATATAAATTATATATTAAAAGTATATATAATGTATTTATTTATTTACAGAGATTAGTGATTGCCACAAGGAGCGTGGAGTACATGCCATTCTACCTCTCTGTATTCGTTTTTGCAAACGGATGTGCATGGCTTGTCTACGGACTCCTCACATCAGATATCTTCATCATCGTGAGTTCAAATTAAATTAGATAATTAATTAATAATTCAAAATATTTAAAGAATTAAATTAAGATTTCCAGATATTTAACTACATATTTAAATTTCAGATACCAAATGCACTGGGAGCACTTCTGGGAGTAACACAGCTCGTACTGTACGCAATATACAGTCGCGCCACACCAAAAGTGGCACAAGAAGGCAAACCTCAAAAAGAAGGCAAACCTCAAAATATAGAAATGTTAAACCCAGAAAACCAGGGAGGCAAACCTGTGTCAAACTCAGTAGAAAATATGGTTTAAACATATGAGAAGAGTAACCGGGGATCAAAAAAAAAAAATCTCATGTAAAAAAAGAATTTGTACAAAATGTGTAGGGGAAACCTCCGAGATTGCCTCCAAATGAATTGTTTAAATCGCAGCCGTTTGATGGTAAACTCTCCATGTTTTGTTTACACTAAACTTCAATTGATCGTCTCCTCGTCGTATACTTCTAACAACTGGCTCACTATCTCTGCAACAAAAAACACGTCACAGTCTCTCCACATAAATACATATATATAATTAATAAATAGATAGACATCAACAATACTATGTGCTTTGTCCTTATACATATGAATCTCTTCCTCTCGATATGTTTATGTAATCTACGCATGTACATAACGTGTGTGTATGTGTATGTGTATGTGTGGCTAAGTCTTGATTAAGCCCTGTATATTAATGTCTTTGTATAAGAGTGGTCTAGTGAATCATATGAAAGATAAGAATTTATTATTCATACGTATGTATTTGTGTTAAGTATATACCCAGAGAGAGAGAGAGAGAGAGAAGCCATCAGACATTATATTGCCGAAGTGTCCTACAATGCTAGAGAATACATACATACATAACATTATCAAAACACAATGAGGTATACTCCTATAAATATATGATATTGAAAGTTTGATTCTGCCGATTTATTTCTATCCTAGGGCAAAATGCCTTCCTGCGTGATATGCTTAAGAACAATGTATTCAATGAATATAACAAGCTAAGTGACGCCCTTCTTGCCATTATATATATCTACATATGCTTCTGCTTGATATGCAAATAGGAATAATATATATGTATAGATTTCAGTACCTTCCAAAATGGCGGGTGTGACGTCAAGCTCCTGCCGCCAAGACTTGCCTCCTTCGTACTCGGGTAAATTAATATTTAAAGACCTCGCTGCCATATATATTGCAGCAGCAGCAATTTGACAAGGCTTGAACTGCAGCACTATCAATGTCCTAAGCCTACATAAGAAAAATTACATAATCAAATGCATAACTTTATATACTTCATACAATACCAGACGTGTATGTGTGCGTGGTTGTCTGCTAAGAACTAAAAGAAGTTCATATGAAGCAGAAGCTACAACGAAGAAGAGACAGATAGACGCAATAAAACATATCAGAATTCCCAGTATGCTGTACAGATAAATGCAGCTATCTATATGTGAAACTAAATATAATGAATATACGCTGTACTATGAAAGTCGACATAAAATGTATATAGATAAAAATAAGATTGCACATCATACACACACACATACATATATATTACACAACTTACCCGTCGTTGAGAAAGTTCCAAGAGATTTGTACCATTTTCTGCTCAAAAAGACGGAACCTCTTCAGAGCGGAAACCATTGATTTATGTGGGTGCTCCACAATTATGTCGAATTCTATGGTTGCAAGTACAACACGCTCCCCGTATAACACCAATTTCTTCTCTGAAACATACACGTCCTGTGCATCTTACCACCCCTTAGCAGAATATACATACATTCACATATCTATCACACACGCACATGAAACTAAACTACATCTTAAACCAATGACCATACACAACGACTGCGCGTGCGTACGTGTGTATTACCCTGTTGGTAATTCTCTCCGCGGCCTTTGGATCATCTCTGTGGCGCAAGGTATAAGAACAATGAACGACTTCTCTGAGATAGCGATGCGTTTCCTCCACCTTGGTAGCCAGGAATAGGCACGAAGTTCCAACTACCTTCACAAACAGAACGAAAACATTCAGTGTGTGTATACACGCATAGAATAACAAAGCCTGACTATTACCATATACCTCTTTAGAAAGCTAGTCCCCTAATAATTAACCTATAAACATTACAATGACTTATATAGATAGTAATGAGAGATAAATAAATTAATATACAACATTAATTAAATCATCCAGATATTGAGGGATGACTAAACCTACTAAAAATCTGCTTCAAATGCTTAACTAGATCACATGCACAAAGGCATTCATATATAAAGTCCGACAGAGATAAATGTAGATAGATATGTACACAAGCAACCTTATAGAACAATGTAAATAGGTAGATAACGAACTTTCCACAAATAGGTAGATAATGAACTTTCCACATATAACTAAACCTATATATATTGATATAGCCACAATGTATAGTAAGTCTGGACGATACACTGTGTGTGTGTGTGTGTCTGTGTCTGTGCATGTATCTAGTCGCTCTATATACATACGCCTATCTATAGAGTGAACAGTGACACAAAGCAACTAATGACAGATAATGTAGCTAAGTTTACACACACGTTGTGTGTGTGCGTGTGTGTCTGTATTAACACACATATCATACAGCTGTATACTAAATAATCTAACACACACGTAACGATATATACACCTCTCACTCTCTCTCTCTTACACACACACACACATGTGAAGACATATATATGTAAATATATTATGAATATGAATAACCTAAGTAGCAATATTTTCCATAGAATAAAACCCTAAACCTCGAAGAAAGGCTTACCAGGCAATCGTTCCGGACATGCGATTGTCGCGTGAAGAAGCGGTGACAGAATGTGATTGCTGTAGCGATTGTCATCTGTGAGCTGCACAGAATTGAACAGATTATCAGAGATTCGAGGGGATTCTATGCAGATTTAGGGAATTTAAGGGATTTTCAAGGGATTTTCGAGAAATGAAGGGAAATCTTACACTTGAAGGCGCTTGCCGAGCTCCTGGATGAATACGCAATAGCTGTTCCTGTAGAATGCTTCTGTCCGCGCATCGATCCCGTCTCGGAGAGACGGCGATTTAATTTCTAGCTCTGTCTTGGAGAACAACCAAGTTGTCATATGCCCTTGGGGTTCACCCGCATTGAAACCAGTTAATAGGAAAAAAAACAACAGTTAACCCTGTCCCTTTAAACTCTCAGTTGCCACGCTGTCCGCTTACGCGTGCCACGTGTGGCCACGTCAGCCAGTACATCTTTATGACATTAAAAGTCAAATTGACATTCATTTTTTCACAAGAATATTCTCTTCATTCTTTATTTGTTCAAACTCATAAAAAAACTAGTTTAAATAAATTATTTTAGCATTATTATTTAATATGTATTAATACAAACCTTAATCCTGTGTTAAACTCCTTCCCAACTAAATGGCCTGTGCTTAAACAGAAGCTGCTGAATACCATACCTAGCCCATCTCTTAAGTACAGCAGACGGTGATTTCTGTATAATACCACGTAAATCGGCAATTGTTCCTTGTAGATCCTTCCGTGACTGTGGATGCTCTCCCATATTCGTTAATAACTGAAAAAACAATAATTTAAAATTAATAAATAAATAAATAAAATTATTAAAACATACGAATATACCTGAAGAATATTTAAACAGAGAACTTCATCTTCAGGAATGACTAAGGGAGGAATCAACGGCACTCCCCGATTGCTAATTAAGTGCTTCTTTTCATCAACGTTGATTGTCAAACTGTAAATAATTATTTTCTAATTAATATGTGATTAATTAAATTAAATATAGATGATTAAATACCTCATTAAGGCTGCAGCCCCAGCTGCCTGTACAATGCTTGGTTCAGTGTCTTTTATTAAGTTTAATAACTGAGCAACTGCTTTTCTCTCAACGGATATCGCTCGTGCATCCTTTGATAACCTGTTTAAATTAAATGCTATATATATATATATATAGATAGAGAGAGAGAGAGAGAGAGAGAGAGAGAGAGAGAGAGAGAGAGAGAGAGAGAGAGAGAGAGAGAGAGAGAGAGAGAACACGCACACACACACACAACGCACGCTAAGAGGCATAAAAGACGGGCAGCAGACTCCTTCACATCGACATCGGAGAAGTTTGTAAGTTGAATGCATGTGACAACTGCATTTGCTTTTAAAAGCTGTTGAATTGCTTTATGATCTAACCCTCCACGTACACACCTCGCGAGCAGCTTTAATCCCGCACTTAAACACCGATTATCATACTCTAAATTGATTGTATCAAGTATATACTTCAATGTGTCCTCCCCATACACTATCTCTTCCCTCGCTGTAATATGTAGTAAAGTTTAAAATAATGTTACATGTAAATTATTATTTAAAAATATATAAGTAAATAAAAAATAAATCTTAAGAAATTACGTAAATAAACCTGCGCGAGAGTTGCTTGCATTATAAAGAGCTTCCATCGCATTGGCTCTTAATATCCTGTCGTCGGATCGAAGCTGTTCACATATGAACTCTCCATTTTTACTGTTTTAAAATGGATTACAGCTTAATAGAGATTAAGAAGTCCATTACTTACCATCTTAAGTAAGCCTTTAATTGCACCCAGGTAGCTCATATGCCTCCCACCAAGCTCGCATTCTTATATAAATCAAATCGTAGTAACTAGTACTCTCTTCCTCTCTCTCTCTCTCACACACACACACACCTGCAGCGTGTTTGAATGCTAGAGCAAGCTGTTGCAGCATATACGGATCTGTTTCATTGAACAACTTCATCAGAGCTGGAAGGAGGCCTGATATCATAGAACATTATGAACACATATGCATAAATATATGCGTGTGTGTGTACACACACCTGCTTGAAAGCATCTTGCCCTGTTATCTGCTATACGAAGATACTCCACAGCCCATGTCATCGTCTTTTGACGAACAATGAGATTTGGGTCAGTTAAACATCGCACCTGTTACATCCTATACACATTATTAGTATATACGCGTACGCGTACGTGTGTGTATACATACGATTTTGGGAGCCATGAGATTGCCAAAGGCTTGTGTGACAACAATGGGAGCTTGGGGACGGATGAAGGGCTTGGATTGATGCAAAACGATCTGATGGGAATTGTTGTGCCAATTGGTCCATCGATTGACATGGTATATAAAGGGATCAGAAGCGTAAGCCTGGCTTGTTTGTGTCCAGTGGTAGTGTTCTTGGGAGCCCAAATCCCTTTGTTCCTTCACAGCCATGGATCGATTTTCATACGTCTTCTTGCCCACAGAAAACGTGCCCCTTGCATAATCTCCAATGGCAACCGTCCGATGCCCCTTGTTTAGGTTTTTCTTAAGATTAGAAAAATTACCAAACTGACCCTTTACTTTACATTGTCTATATATATATTATTATTATATCTACCATTATAAATATAACATTGATTAATAATGCAGGCCAGTTTATGTATTTTTCATAATTACCTGAACAATTTGAAATTATAAACGTAAATTTTTAGTAAGGAACCGTCATGTCACCATGAACCCTAAGTTTAAACTGCTGCTGATGTGACAGGTGGCGAATCATTTTGATGAACGTGTTAGAATATACGCAGTATATCTTATTTTTTACTTATTAGTAACAATTAGGGTTCATCTATTAGGGTTCCAAAGGGCAAAAAATGGGGAGACTGCAAATCTTGTTTACATCCTGCTTTCTTGGAGGGATTGTGCATACAATGTAACAGTCCAAAGCCGAAAGTATGTCACCGAAGCATACCCATGAACTATATTCAGAAAGGCTTTGAGCTAAACCCGGGACAAGCTAGCAAGGAGTTCCGCAACAAGGCCAGGGACGCCATACTCAAACAACACAAGCTCTTTCTTGTGGTGGACTTGGATCATACAATGCTGCAATCTAAAGCTTACGAGGACATTACAAAGCGAGAATTGGATTATCTGAAAGGAACACGCTTGAATGGTCTTCACATGGTCGACAACCTGGAGATGCTAACCAAGATCAGGCCTTTTGCACACGAGTTCTTACAAGAAGCTAGTAAGCTGTTCCACATGTATATCTACACAGCAGGCGGGTCGGAATACGCTTCATCGATGGCGCGTCTGCTGGATCCCGCTGGGAATCTTTTCCAGGGAAGGATCATCTCCGGTTGTGACAGTACAACTAAGAAGAAGAAGAATTTGGATATCGTGTTCGGTGCAGATCCGTCTGCAGTGCTTATTGTAGATGACACCGCAAGCGTATGGCCGTACCACAGGCAAAATCTCATCAAGATGCCTAGATACAATTTCTTCAGCTCCGAGCTAACGAGGAAGTCTCTTATCAGAGGAGGAAAAGACGAAGATGATACTCGAGGTCCTCTTGCAGTGAAGCTCTGTGTCTTACAGAAGATACATGCGAGCTTCTTCTCCCGCACAGAGCCTTATCGAGATGTTCGTGAAGTACGGCGCATGCTGTGTAGAAGGCTGAAAGAGAGAAGGAGAAAAGAAGCTGAGGGTGTGAGTTCACTCTTCTCTGGGAAGAAGAAGATGAAGATTTACATATGGGACTGGATAGAGAGTTTAACTTGTCGAAGCTATATGTAAAAGAAAGATAATAGTTGTTTTGTAATAAATATTCTGAGTATATACCCCATACGTGTTTGCATGTGTATGTGCATATGATAATGTGTGCATATGTATGATATGTATATACCTGTGCATAAATGGGAAGAACAAACTAAAATATGCTTCAGATATAATATGGAATTGTGTTTATCATAGATACCACATAGTAAGGGCCAAAGTCATACTCAATCCTAAGCAAATCCTAACCGTTGATGTTAATGTAGCATCATTTTGACGAATATTCTAGTTTTTAGGAATATACACACACGCACAAACGCACACAAGCGTTGACATACGAATTATCCATATATGGGATAAGCGATTCATAACGTGTACACTGTCTCTTATCTATTTTTAGTTGTTAAATGCGGTTCGCCGTGCACCGTCCGATCGACTCACGAACATAAACGGTCCAGACAATCCACGTGGCAAAATTTCAGTACTCCCTTACACGCAATTTTCGATTGCCCTGAAAATTCTCCTAGGGCTTGACCGCTTGCGCAGGTATGAATCGTCTGGCGGTTCTAGGCGCGCATTTCAGCTCGGAGCCGTACGAGGAGTTGCAGATCGAGCGATCTGCGGTTTCCGTACAGCCTGTTCCTGGAGTGGCACTTTACTGTGGTCGATAATCGCACTGGTAAGAAGTATGAAATCCCAATTAGCGATGGAGGTACTGTAATGCCACCGATTTCAAGAAGGTAATCTACTGATGCGCGCATGCGCGCTGCGTGCTTGTGTGTGTGAGTATAGTTCTTAATTCTATGTTGCTGCAGATTAAGGCTGGTGGGGATGAGAATGGTTGAAGCTGTATGATCCTGGGTACCTGAACACAGCGCCCGTGCGTTCTGCGATTTCTTATATTGATGGGGATAAGGAATTCTTCGTTATAGAGGTTATCCCATTGACGAATTAGCTGAGCACAGTACTTATTTGGAGGTTGCCTACTTGTTAAGTAAGTTATATGTACTTAAAATGTATATATTCTGCATACATATGTTAGTTACTATGTTATTGAGAGTGGTTTTGTTGTTGATGTTAAGTGTATGGTATTTACCAACAAAACCTCAACTCTCTGACTGGGAACAACTATTATGCAGCATCTGCTCTTCCTGAAGGAGTTTTGGTATGTTTATTATATGATTAAGAGAGAGAGAGTGGGAAGAGTTACCTACGTGACTGTATGTTTGCAGTCTGTGATAGCCGATTTACTCACGATCCCATCAAGGAAACTTGTTGGTTCCATATGTGCTCTTTCCTCTTTTCATCCTGATGCTAATCCAGCTTTGAAAGTAGTAGCCTGTGGTGTGTGTTTGTGTTATTTATTAGCTTGTATTTTATTTATTACATATGCTATGTGTCTTTTCTGGCAGGGCCAAGATATTTATAGTCGAGAGCAGTTCGTGAAACAAATTGTCGATCATTGGGAAGTATAACATTTATATGTGCATTATAGTTTCACACAACTTAGTAAACACTATGGAAACCTATTGATACTGTTAACTGATAAGACTGAGAGTTTGATATAGATTTAATGTTTCTATAAGTATGAATTTGTTTCCAGGTGCCGACTTTGGCTGCGGCCGCTTATTTACGTATGCGGACGACGTGCAGTAGCTCCCTATAACCTTCTTTGCAGAGGAATTTCCTTTATATGCTCGACTCCATGTAAGTGTCGTGCGTGTGTGCGTGCATGTGCATATGTTTAATGTAGTATATTGTAGGTGTTTTGTACGTAAGAACATGTCCCTACTAAATGTGATTATATGTGCAGGGTGATCGTAATTACCGACCTAATCCGCGGCTTGCACGAGCTTTGGATATTCTTTTTATCCTTCATGCTGAGCACGAGATGAATTGTTCGACTGCTGCAGCAAGACACTTAGCTTCCAGGTGAAAAAATTTAACTAGTATTATTTAAGTTATCATGTTAATAATGTCTAATAAATTTGTCTAGTGGAGTGTTTTTACAGCAATTGCGGGAGCGACTGGGGCGCTTTATGGACCCTTGCACGGGGAGCTAATGAGGTGAACCACGATATAATTATTAATATAGCTTAAACATGATAATATTGTGTGTGTGTGTGTGTGTGCGTGCGTGTGTGTGTGTGTGTGATTATCTATATATTACGTATTTATATATGCTATGTGTATTTATCTATGTTTATGTTCTACGTATCTATGTTGTTTCAGATGCCATACACATACATGTGACAATAACAATCAGGATATGTTTGTACTATTCGTATAAGTTTACTAGCTAGATCATAATGATATAGAGTTTACATATTAAGCTTATTACTCTTGTTTATAGGCCGTTTTGAAGATGCTGAATGAGATTGGCACCATAGAGAAGATCCCTGAGTTCATTGAAGGTGTTAAGAACAGGTACATGTGTGTAACCTATGTCCGGGTATCCGAGTTCTGTATTAAAAGATGTTTGATGACAGAAAGCGAAAGCTATCTGGTTTTGGACATCGAGTCTACAAGAATTACGATCCTCGTGCAAAGTAATGTACTCTATAAACTCACACCGCACACATCTAGAGAGAGAGTGTTTAAACGTTGCTAATTTACAGGTGATTAAGAAGCTTTCTGATGAAGTGTTCTCAATTGTTGACGTGATCCATTAATCGAGGTATGTGTAGAAACATAATCCAGAAAACATACACCAAGAAATATGTCATGTTTGTATACATCCATACATACGTGTGTATGTGTGTGGAACGAACTTACGAAAACCATTCCGTCTGAACTTTTAATTTGTTTGCAGGTTGCAGTTGCATTAGAGAAAGCTGCTCTCTCCGATGACTACTTTGCAAAGAGAAAGCTTTATCCCAACGTGGACTTCTACTCTGGTCTAATCTACAGGTAACTTACGCGCACAATATATATCCTGTGTGTTGTAAAATGATCAGAATGTATGTGTGTGTGTATTCTGTAGAGCCATGGGTTTCCCATCGGAGTTTTTCCCTGTGCTATTTGCGGTTCCCCGCATGGCTGGTTATCTTGCACACTGGAAAGAATCCCTAGATGATCCTGATACCAAGATCATGCGTCCCCAGCAGGTATTATATATCCACACACACAACACACGCACATTTATATATATATAATGGTTTTGCAGTGTTACATTGGGGAATGGTTGAGGCACTACACACCAATCTCCAGCCGTTCGGTAGAACCAACGGCGGAGAAGCTCGGACAAATCTCCGTATCGAACGCTACACGGCGATTGGCCGGCTTAGCTGTTTAACACTCTCTGAATGTATAGTGATTAGAATATCTTCGAATAATACTTCGAGTGCATTGTTGTATTAATTTTGGCGCTTAATTTAAAATATTAAAAGCACATGTTTTAGGGTTAGGGTTCTAAAGAGGAGGAAGCGATGGCGTCACGTGGATCTACTCGCAGGCGCCGCCGCAGCCGATGCATCCACAGCACATTCCGATGGCGCCATTGCAGTATCATCATCCACAGCAGTACCCGCAGCCGTATCCGCAGCAGCAGAATCATCTCCAGCAATCTGTGATGTATCCGCAACGAGCAGATGTAGGTCTTCCTCCTGTGCCCCCGACTCAAGGAATTTCTGTTCTCGCGCCTGCGGATCTGTATAGGCAGCAGCAGGGAATCCTTGTAACCCCGCCTCCCCAAAGAATGCAGCCATGGGACGATAGATCCTTCCGGCATGTCCATCAGCCTCCATTCCACAAGCCGTTAGCGATCCCAGGTTAGATCTAACAATGGTAGTGTTATAGTAGAGAGATATCCGGTAGATGCACACGCAAGTACACGGAGAATAGGCTAGTGTATCCCAGACAGCAGGAAACGGGCAGTAATGTTGTCGTCCATCGGAATGAGAGGAATGTTTACTGGCAACCTACAGGGAATCACGATGTCGCATCTAGAAGTTATCAGAGAAGCCCCAAATCGTCTCCACCTCGGGATCGAGAATATTACGTGGAGAATGATCGTTTCAGCGCTCCTTCCCGCACCAGAGTTGTGAACACACCGAGGTCTCATGAAGCTCGTAAGAGAAGCCGGGAGAGAAGCCGAAGCCCACATCCGAGAGTCCATAGATTTCCAAGGATTCCTGATCACCGGAACTACGGAAGGAGACATTATGCTCATGAAGAAGTGATGAAAGAGAAGATGGACAACTCACTCCTGCAAGGTCCCCAGAGGGAAGCAGACGAAGGTTCCAACGGCATACAAGTAGCCGCCACCTTGAGCATAATCAGAGAGTCTCTTCTTCGTCTTCACAGAAGAGAGATCGTTCAGGTTATAGAGAGTACAGCCCTGCTAAGAAGTCGAGGCTTGAAGAACGTGGTCATAAGCACTCTTACAGGGAAGAAACTTTTCGAAAAGATGTGAATTCTTCAGCAAAGACACAGACAGCCCAGAAGGAGCCTCCCAAAGCACTACCACCGGAAACTACACCAGTTGAGCATAATCGGATAGAGGAACAACCGCCGGGAGAAACGATTGGGTAACGATGCGTTAACTACTACACACAGGTGCAGGAGCTTCCCCAAGTGCAAGAAGTTGTTAACTTGGTGGTTAACCCGGAGGCTCAAGAGGTGTTTAACTGTGAAGCTCAAGAAGTAGAGACGACTCAGGTGGCGGAATTGGAGAAGGTGGTCATAGAGACGGTGGCTGTAAATACGGCCGACACAGCGGAGACAAACGGGGATAGGGTAGCTAGTAATGTAGAAAGCATTGAGCCCGAGCAGAGGGATGGCTTAGCTAGTATAGAACCTGAACCCGGAGAATTCATAGAAGAGGTGGCACCATCTAATGTGGCTGAGAAGGATAAGACCTGTCCAGCTGAGAAGACCACGACTTGCCCACCAGCTGAAGAAACCGAGAGATCAAAGAAGAATGCAAAAAGAAGACCAATTGAATCAAGCGGGCAAGGCCCAAGCTGTCTTAACTATACGGAAGAATCCCTCGATGCCGGTTGCTTTTAAGCCACGAACAGCAATAAACTCAACGAGCTCGAAGACTTGGCATAGGAACGGGAATGCTGCTCCTGGTGCTCCCAAGGTGGTTACTAACATTAATGGAGGTGTAAATGGAGCGGCTTATATCCGGAAAGGTAACAGTTTGGTTAGAACACCTGCGACATCTACGGTTGTCGGGAAGCAGCATAATAATGGTTCTCCATTACGGACCATGGTTACAAAGAAAGTAACGAATGGTTTAAGTAAACCGCCAGGTTCTGAACAGCTTAGTTCACCAGCTTGTGGAACTGGTGCTGGTTTGGACGAAGTACAGGTTGTAGGTGGGGATTCTACAAAGGGGGATGAACAATTGCCCATGGTGCAGGAGAAACAGTCTGAGAACAATAACAAGGGCGTGTACTACAAGCGAAAGACAAACCAACTTGTTCGCAATGAGCAGAGTCCTGAGGTCGCAGCCGTTATGAAAACCAAGCTTGGAAAAGGTGGTAGGAAACACACACACTCACACGCACCCACGCACGCCAGGACGATTTACAAAATTATATATCACGTTCATATTTACATCTCTCTCTAAATACATGCATACAGACATATCTACATGGTCATGACCTTTGATTTGTGGCAGCTTTGCGGTTAAAGAAGCAACGATCATCCTGGGTATGGACATTGGGCGGTTCATCTTTGCTACCTTGGAAGAAAAGGGTACGTGGGAGAACGAAAACGAAAAGGCTCAGGGCATGGGCATTGCCGAAGGGCAAAAAGGGCTCCTTGCTATCTCTAATAAGGTGATTAGCTTTGTAAACCCTTTGTTTTTTTCGTCTTTCTTGTACAGACACAAAGTACTATTGAAAATTGGCAGCAAGAAGCTTCAGGCACTACGTACTTCGCAGCCTTTGTACACTCGGTCGGCAGATGGGTTTTCTCTACGTAGATCTGGCGTGCGTAGCATCGACGGTGCAAATCTCAAGTGGACGAAGTCTTTAGAAAAACGCTCAAGAGATGCCAATGAGGTATCATGCGATATATTTGTCTATTTGTATATATGTCTGTGTGTATACACACACGCGCATATGTATTATGGTATGTGAGGTTATGTTGAAGCAGGAAGCTACTAAGGCAGTGGCAGCGGTTGAGAAGTGTTGTCGAAAAGATGATAGCTCTAAAAAGGCCAATGAGACACGTGAGCTATTTTACTGTTAATTTATGTATTCTTTTATAAAATTTATTGTTTAATAATCTATTATTTCTTTGACACCAGGGGAACGCATTGTATTGGTTGGCCTTGTTCGATATAAAATGGATCCTTCTAAACGAACACTTCAACGCATTCAAGGTAAACTATATGTTTGATGTCTGTTTCTTTAATGTGTGACGTTAAATTTTGCAGAGTCACCTGAGAACTCAAATAATTTGAGCTCCTCGAGTGGTAATTTTTCGGCCTCAGCCTTGTTAACACCTAGACGAGCATCAATCGGTGGTGCAGTGTAAGTAAACTCCCTGGATAATGCATACGGACGTCAACCTATCTGATGTTAATCATCCATATTGGATTTTACGTACTTCCTAATATACAAGCTTATATAAGCAAATACACAAGTATATGTACATGTGTGGACACATATACAGATACACACGTATGCATTAATGCACTTCGTAATATTTGTTTCTATGATATTCAATAATCAGCTATACATATAACGTTGTGTGTGCGTGTGCGTGTGCGTGTATCAAAAGGGGAGGAAAACCATGTATAGCACATGTATGGATGTATATACGTAAATATTGCATATATGCATTTGCTATATTTTACATATGTATCTTTACCAGGTATGTGAGAATGGGCAATGGTAACCAGCTGGTGAGGGATCCAAAGGCTTCAAGCAGGGCATTAGCGAGTGAGAAAGTACGGTGGAGCCTGCACAATGTACGGTCCCGTGTTGCAAAGCAGCAACAATATTGCCAATTTTTCACCAGGTACGGCAAATGCAAGAAGGGAGACAGGAAATGCCCCTATATACACGATCCAGACAAAGTTGTCGTTTGCACCAAGTTCCTCAGAGGCACATGTACAAATGCAAATTGTCTTCTGACACACAAGGTATGTGTATGCATTCTAACTATTATGCTATTTAATGGTTTATTCTATAGCAGTAATCTTAGATGTACTTAAGATCATGTATAGAATTGTGTTATGATACCAGTAAGATATGTAGAATATGTAAGAATATCTAGAACTATGTCTTGTTGTCATAACAGGTGAAACACATGTTTACTTGTGTGCATGTGCGTCTACATGTGTCATGTATATATATATATATATATATACACATGTCTTCGTATGTACACATTGTATCTGTGTTTATGTATAGAACTCGCTTATACGGAAAATAAGCGTTCTAACATACTTGTAGAAAGACTCTCTCTCACGCAGACGTACTCGTATGTGAGTTTGTGTGTGGCTGTGTGTGTCCCATAGTTTTGCTACTAAGCTGGATAGAGTACAACTAATGTGAACCATACACTACTTCATATTCACTTATTTAAAGAATGTATTTAGATCATTTATATGTTTAATACGACGAGAGTAAAACTTTAGAAACCCTGTCCATACCAGGATTATTCAATAATGTCCAGGAATGTGGTTATCTCAAAAATAATATGATAGAACAGCTTATATGAGTATTCTTATTTCAATTTATAGAAAACGCGTGACGGAACTCTGTATATGTATGCACCCATGCACATATATGGCATATGCATGTTCACACGTATTGCGTGTTGATATTAAATGTATTGTTTACAGGTTATACCAGAGAGAATGCCGGATTGTTCTTTCTTCTTACAAGGTCCCCCTCCATTCTCCGCTAGTCACTTGCTAATATGTTTTCTTTTTTCTTTCTTTTTATTTTATTGTTTTTGCAGGTATGTGTATTAACAAGGAGTGCCCGTATCGACATGTCAATGTGAATCCAAATGCTCCTGTTTGCGAAGGATTCCTAAAAGGATACTGCGCAAGTGGCGACCAGGTTTGCTTACTCACTAAGTAACATTTACTCTTTGTGTGTGCGTGTGTGCGTGTGTGTGAGTGAGTGAGGAACATATATTAAGATTGTGTTTACTGAGGGATATATAGAGTGTTTTTAACTGCGTATATGGAATTTAGAGAGAGAGAAACCAAATCAGGGATAATAGAAAGAGAATGGGGGATATATTAAGTTGAAAGTGGAGGGTTAACAGTTTATAACCCGATAGAGAGAGGGGGGGGGAGGGGCATATTAACTTGGGACTTGTAGGGCACGTATATACATATAACGGTGAGAGACCTAGACTTTTAGCTCTCGATAGTATAATATATATGTATATATTAGTGGTTAAAGGGGTGGATAAGGAGCATAGAATTCTTGTAATAAATATTATATGTTAAACGCAGTGCAACAAAAACACACATACATGTGCCCGGGATACGCGGCTACAGGGGAGTGCCCAGACGGGAAGACGTGTAAACTACACCATCCAAGGAAGAAGGAGACGAACAAGGAAGGTGGCAAACAGAGGCAACGGTATTTCTTGGGATCGGAAATCCCATCTTGTGCATTGGTAATCCGGTCGGGATCGGAGAGAGGTAACTGTTTAGCGGGAGAGTTTATTAGTATCAATGGGATTAGTGTGGATGAGATTAGTGGTGAGGATGAGATTAAACAAGTTAGTGAGAGGAAGAGAAAACGGGGTTTATTGAATTTTAGTGATATGAGTGAAGAAGAGGTTGAGAGGTTGATCAAGCCGGCATTTGTGTTTGAGTACCGGGATCAACTTCCTCTATTGTAATGTGGTTTTATGTAATCTATGGACATAATTATATTATATTCTTACTAATCTTTAATTATGTATTATTGTTTATTTATTTATTTTCTTTTATTAATATAAAATATAATCACTTATTTAGGTCCAAACTAAATTTTGTAAAACTAGAAAGTTTCAAGAATCTTTTGATAGAATTCAAAAAATAAGCCCTGAACTATCAAAACATAATCCCTGAAAACAGAGTATCTTTCAAGGAAGTTAAAAAAATACAGTAGGAGATTATAACTAAAATATTTAAATTTAAAATTGAAATAACAATGTGATTTTAATAAAGTGTACTATACATAATTAAATGTATTTAATATAATATTTTAAATTAAACTATACAGCAAAAAGTACATCACATTACGTATGTAAAAGGTCGTAATAATATATTATTTATATTAGGTGTGATAGATTTCCATTTGTATATCACATACACTTTGAGAGAGGTGTGAAAACCAAATATGATTCGATTAAGTTTGACTTATACAAGGTGTGTCTGTGCCAGGATTAGCACTCTTGGTGCCAGATAAATCATGGTGCCTAGATTAGCTAGTGCCTAAATTAGTGTGCTTAGCAGAGTATATGTGGCATATATACATAATATATACTATGGAACCTTATATCATCCCCCTCTCAAGATGTGATATCTACCTATCAAGGTTGTCCTCTTCCCTGAATGAGTGTCCGCTAGTGAAACGTTAATAACTAACACACATGAGCGACATGTTGTGACTCCCTAACACCATCACGCTGCTTCAAGCGATACACTTACGTCCCCAATTGTTCTTCAACACTCCAAGGCCTAACCCATCGCAGCTGAAGCCCTGCTACGTGTGTTTGATTCCCTAGCCTTAGAAACTTGACGAGAATCAAATCTCCCACTTGATATTGAGGTGGTGTTCGATGTCATTGATTGTAAGTTCAATGTTGATACTCTTGTGCCCAAGTTAACTGTTCTCCACCTTGAGCATACAATAAAGGAAGGACTTGGTTCAAATGCTCCAACCACATACGCCCATCCATATACCGTGCCTTGTGAGAAGTGATGCCAACTATTGGCGGCAACACAGGTTCACGACCATACAAAGCTTTGAATGAGGAAATCCCTATTGACTTGTGAAGGGCTGAAACATAAGCGAATTGAAGATATGGAAGCCACATATCCCAATCCGTATGGTTAGGACTCACATACTTGGCAAGCATGACTTTAAAAGTTCTGTTCAACCGCTCCACCAAACCATTAGTTTCATGATGATATGTTGAGGCAAAGGATTATTGAATCTGTAACTGTCGCATCAACAAAGCTATTGCTTTCACTACTGGGCCGGTCCTTGATCTGATAAAATTCATTCGGGACAACCATGCCTCAGCACCACTTGAGCTAGTAGGAACTTGATGATAGATTTTGCTGTAGCATCTGACAAAGCACACACTTCTACCCACCGAGTCAAGTAATCAGAACACACAATGATGTATCGATTACCAAAATGTGACACATGAAATGGTCCCATGATGTCATAAGTTACCAACTCAAAAGGGCGAGAAACTTGAATTGGCTCCAGAGTTGCAACAGGAGGAAGTGTGAACACGTTATGCCGTTGACACTCCGGACACATATGAATGTATTCATGCAGGTTTTGCCGCAATTGGGGCTAATACAAAAGTGTTAATGAATCCTCTCAAGGCATCATTAGAATCCCATGTGTCCAGACATCAGGTTGTCATTAAAGAATTATAATTAGGAGTTAATGTAAATTGGTGGTGCCACCACATGACACTCGGAACCGTCTCCAACAAACACAAGCATGTCATCCATCAATCAGTTTGAAAGATCGTGCATATGTATGAAAGTTAAGATCCTTGTAGGGTACCTCATTACTCAAGACCTCACGCAACCTCCTGATCCATGGCTCCATCTTTTGGGCCTCCACAATGTCTTCCCGTCTCGAAAGGATGCGATTAGGGAGAGCTTCCGACAACAATGCCACAGGGGCTGCCACTGCCATAGAAGCTCAAAATAACGCGTCCACGTCCACCATGCTAGATGAACAACCCGAAAACAATACCCTTGCAAAATTAAAGCCCACCGTGCAAGTTGTCCCATCACATTCATCCTCTTCATGATCAAGTTGACTGCAGCATGATTGATTTTTAACAATGTGTCAGAGCCATGTAAATACGCATGGAACTTCTGAAATGCCCATACTACTACCAGACATTCCTTGTCCGTGGTGAAATAATTTTTTCTATATCACCAAGGCTCCGACTTGCATAAGTGATTGGGTACTGCTGACCATCAGGAGCCTCCTGCAACATATTTGCCCCCAACCCGACATTTGAAGCATCGGTCCAAAGAATAAAGGATTTGGTGAAGGCCTTAACATCCTCGAACGCCTTTTGACACTTCTTGAACCACATGTACTAAGCTCCTTGTTTTAACAATCCTTGCAATGGGGTTATCAGATCTGAGAATCACAGAGCAAACTTCGCTAGGTATGTCACCTTCCCCAAAAAATGCTGCAACTCCACCACTGACTAAGGAGTTGGAAATTCTCATACAACCAGGGTCTTCTCGGGATCCGGCTTCACACCCTCTGTCGTGATGATAAATCCTAAGTACTTCAAAGAGGTATATCCGAACTTGCACTTCTGCTCTTTCAACTTCAGCTCGTATTGCACCAATCGCTGAAGGACCCATTTTAACTGCTGAAGGTGCTCCTCCCACGTAACAGAGTGAATTAGAAGGTTGTCAATATATGCCTATAATAGCTCATCCATCATCCGTTGGAAGGTTGCTGGGCCCCGACCAACCCAAATGGCATAACCGTAAATTTGTACAAGCCAAATGGTGTTCGAAATGCTGTCTTTGCTGCATCTTCAAGAGCCATAGGGATCTGCCAATAGACGGAAGCCATGTCAAGGATAGTGAATTACTGACTATTTCCCAATGCATCGACCAAATCATCCACCCTTAGTAGTGAATATGAATCTGGAACAAAAACATGATTCAATTGGAACTAAGTGTGGTTCTGCCGCCCACGGACTTCAGGACTTACTTATCACCTTTAACTCTAGCATCTCCCTCACACAACTATTCAGGATATCCTTTTCCTTTGGAGAACATCGCATGAGCCCCATCTTGATTGGGCAAGTTGTACCAGTCAGGATGTGATGCCGAGTAGTCAATAGGAGATTCGCAACTTCTACAATGGGTTTGAATAGGCTCGGATACCTTGCCAATAAGTCCTTGATGTCCTTAGCTTGTTATTCTAGAAAAGGCTCTTCCTTAGGCGCCACAATGCCCTGCAATGTTGCCGCCATGCCATGTAATGCATGTCATGTAGCCTGCAATGGGGGAATCTTGGGATAGATAACATGCACGTCTTAAAATCACATCTTGCCTTGACCGCACGGAGCTAATTAACACCTAGGATGATGTCATGAAATTGGCTCAACATCACCCGCAATGGAAGTATATGATGGTATCCTCCTAACACCACAGGCACGTGTGCAATTCGATGTGATCGAGCAAAAGACTTCTTATCAACAAACACTACCTTCAAAGTCCGCTCGGTTGGTACTGTGTATAAGTGCAAGGACTCAGCTACCGATCGATTGATAAAAGATATATTGGATTTAGAATCCACCAGGACTGAAACAGGAGTTCCTTATACCATGTCGGAGAACACAAACATAAAACGCTCAATGTCCAGTAACTCACTCAAGACCCTTATGCCTGCACAAGCATGGAAGAACAAAGGTGCTTCGGGGAAGTGTCAACCATGCACAAGAATCAAATTCTTCAGAGGTGGTGCAATGTGCCTAGTGCATGGGTCCTCTAACACCCCATGCACTACTCCCCCATTTTCCAACTGAGGAAGCGTCTCAACTTCTTCTGCAGTCTCGATGGCAGCTACTTAATGTCAACTTGCACATGCTCGTGCAACATGTCCCCAACCTTGACACTCATAGCACTAAATGTTTCGCCCACGACCACGACCACGACCATGCCAACCAAAAACTTGGCCTGGGCCCTTCCTGCGGCCTAAGGACTTGTCCTCCATCTGAACAGCACCCACTTGCATCAGAATAAGATTGGATGTTGAAGAAGTTCTAAGAATAAGTGCTGGTACAGGATACACACGTTGTGCTGTACATAATGAGTTTTCAAATTGCTGTGCAATCCGCAAGGCCTCCTCCATAGTTGAAGGATCAAATCCCTCCATCAAGCCAACCAAATTAGGGCGAAGAGTCGGCCACAACAAGCCCAACCGTACCCATTCTGTCATGCTTGGATCCACACGATTGACCAAGTTTCAAAACTTGATCTCAAATCGTTAAATGGTCTCGCCCAACACTTGCTTCAAATCATGGAGCTCATAAAAAGCTGTAGCGGAATCCTTGAACTTACCAAAAGCTTGCTTGAATTGCTAGGACAAGATGTTCCAATCTTATCGATCAAGAACAGGGACACCATTGTACTATTGCAAGGCAAGTCCTTGCAGACACGTTAGGAACTCTTGCAACTGCTGGGATTCATGGTAGTCAACAATCCCTTGAAAGTGTTCCCATCAATGGTACACGTCTACTCCAACCTCTCCCCTTGAAAAACTCTGGACAAATAGGTGGATTTGAACTTAAAAGGTGTGAATTGGCACTCTATAGCATATTAGCATTCTATGGCATACCTTGGTAAATTTTCCACAGAAGAGCAATGCTCAACAGCAATGCATCAAACAATTACAACCACCTTTCTTCGTTCACCATCACGAACAAGAACACAAGGGAGAGAGACAAAAAACACAAAAAAAAAACTAAACTTTTGAAGGACCGCCCAATGTGTCCACCAATGAGAGAGGTGTGAATATCAAATATGATTCAATCAGGTATAACTCATACAAGATATTTATACTACCAAGATGATTAATTATAAATCATGATGCCCAGATTAATGTGCCTAAATCCAAGTGCCACATGACACCTCCATGGCAGAGTATACATGGCGTATATAAATAGTATATACCATAAAACCTTAGAACTTATAATCAATAATATGTATGGTTGTTTGTGCGTATGTGTTACGTACTTCAATAATTGGACATTATCATAAGTTTATATATCCATAGGTGTGTGTTGTATAAGTTTACACACATCTGCAGTATAACCATTAAGTTATATGTATAATATAAAAACGTGCATATATATGGTGTATGGTGTGTGTATGAGAGAGAGAGAGATCACTGCAATAACCTGGGCGCATGGTGCTTAATCTGGATTATGTATTAGTGAAAATAACCAAAGGCGGAAATCCTGCCCCTTCAACAACAAACGAAAGAAAATATCCCAACAATGAGTTTATAGCAAAGGCTAATAATACAACATTAACTGCCTTACGCTATAAAGACCAGCGAATTAATGCCTTTAGCAATAGTCCATTATCCACAAGAGTTCATCTGTAAGAACAAAGTTATTATGTAAATTCTTAATAAAATTAATCATAGTATACAAACAACTTCGATAAACAATCTCCATGTGTATGTGTGTGTGGAGTGTAATAAGATACTAGCCTATCAATCACTGTGTGTCCTTCTGTAAGGACATATAAAGACGGTCGCTGTTATAGACACGAACTGTATGTACACTAGAATCGTATGTCTATGTATATATACGAGTGAACCTGTCTATATGTACATGCAGGAATATATTTTTATCCAAATACATATTTATAGTGATATGTTTATCTATGTATATCTTACCTGAAAGAATGTTAGAAGTTCAGTATTTAGGAGTGGGGTCTTTGATGAAGGGATGTTGGAGAGCTTGAGAGACAGTTAACCGCTTCTCAGGATCCAAAATGAACATCCGCTCCAACAGATTCTTAAAGTTCCCCAGCATCTTCGGATCTTCGTCCGTCTTCGATATAAGCGTTGATATATCTCTCGGTTTCACATTGCTTATCATCTTCTTTATCGGCTGTAAACAAACACCATAAGTATGCTGCAATATATGCATACCTACACATACTTATGTCTATGTGTGTGTGAGAGAGAAAGAGAGAGAGATATTTGTAAATACTTCCCCCTCAATTTCAAGTATAGTAAATGCATACGTTTAAGCATAATATCATACATGAGTTCCCTCAACTACATATGACTAAGTCGCCCTAATATAGATTGATACCAAAGTATATTAGTGCAAGAAGTAAGAATTTCCACAATCGTACCACATACAGATACCTAGTAGAGGGGGGGAGATATTACCTTCTTTGTGACGGGATCCTCCTCAACAGCATGGAAATTAAAATCCGGATCGAAATGTTGATTAGCAAATGCTGCCTGTAAAAGCAAACAGCTGTTAGCACCTACAGGTTTAGGACTAACATTTTGAGGCGTATATATAACGATCTATCTATATGAGCAGGCCAACTTGCTATGTATATTTCACAGCAAAACTGCACAGCTCACCCAAAATAAGGTGCCTAATCCCATCATTAAGCTGAAGCTTTTATAGTCTCCATCTGCAAGAATCTCAACATTCCTACAAAACGCCACAATAATATGGGCCATTCTTTCTGCTGTATCAATACATCTATACATTATTAGATAATATAAAAAAGAGTTCCGTAATATATATAGTAGACTAAGAGTTGAGAGGAAGGGGTTTAGAGTATTACCTTTTTTAACATCTTCTTTGGAAACGGCCCCTTGAGTTCCATATGAAGCCTTAACATGTCGTTATTTGTTGCTCCAGGGAATAGAACCTTGCCACTGTATAGCTCGTATAAACAGCACCCCACTGACCACATATCCAATGCATGATCATAAGGTAATCCCAAAACTGCATAAAGTAAACCATATGTTAGAAAATTACATGCACATGTAGTATATGCATGCATACGAAGGAACAATATATATTTGTAAGCATAGATATATTTGACTCGCTTACAAACAGAGTTCACAATACACCTGAAACATATCATACAACAAACCGGATATATGGTTGTTTATGCCGGTAAATATATATACCGACATGGATATATGTGCGTGTGCATAAACATCAATACATTTCAAGTTGCTAACAATCACTATGTTATTCATCAATAAATAAATGAATAAATAAATAAATAAAAATAATATTAATATATATACATATATATATCACATACATGTGTGTGTAATTATCTTACTGATTTCAGGTGCTCTGTAGAAGCGGCTGACAAGGTATGGAGTTATCTCGTTCTCTCCAGCAAACATCGCAGAACCAAAATCGCAAAGCTTCAGTATGTTCTTATTCTCGTTCACCTGTAACAGTTGACCATTCAACACTAAGATTCTGGAATTGCATAATGTACTGGGATACAAGGGAGATTTTCACACACACAAGAACTACTTACCAGCATGTTGTCAGGCTTGATATCGCAGTGCAAGACTCCACAGTTCCTGAGATGCTTGAGAGCGATGAAGAGTTGAGTAGCATAAGATTTTATAGCAGCAAGGCTAATACCTATATTGCGACCAAACTTCTTCAGGATTTCACGGAGGTTCATGTGGAGAGACTCGAACACCAGACACAAATGATTCCTGTACTCAAAGCTGGACAGAAGACGCACACAGTGCCTCTTGTTCTCCAAATCAGCTCCAGCTAGCTTTCTTAATATCACAAGTTCCATCTGCCCTGCCTTGTACCTGTAACATATACAGTTGAATACACATGTCCTGTATATCGTAGCATACATTACATATATTCACTATATGTATGTAATTACATGCATACATGTCTTTAATACCATCTATTTATTTTCAGCCTATGTATGCCACGTATCTAGATCTCATTCTCATATCAGTATCTTTGAATTAGATAACGGTATATATCCGCCTGTGCCGATACACAATGAGGACACTCATTTATCGACTTGAACATACACACGGATACATGAATGCATACATATTTACTAGCATATATATGTATAAAGTATCACTAAAGGTACTTACATGGTTTCATTACTTCGAATAATCTTAATTGCCACTTCTTCTGGTTCACTTTTGCTTGCTTTAGTATCTCGTGCACGTACCACTGTGGAAAAACACTCCTCGGCCGTGTGAAGATGCTATCTCATAGCGGTTATCGAGAACCTCACCAACCGGTAAGCTGAAAATTCATTACAGATAAATACAGAACACACACACAACACATTCCTTTAATACGTCACAATATATTATACTTACTGTAGTATCCATCAGGGTCGTCCCAATTATCAGTAAGCCCACTGGTATTAACAGCCAAAATTTCTCCTTTACCTCCCTGAAATTTAGCGACTGAATACTAGACCAAACGAGTAGTAAAGGGGCTTACCATTTTACGTATTTCAGGAGGTGACTCTCCGAATATATCACAGAACATATCAGCCGGTGCTGGTTTCTCACTCTATTAAAAAAGAAAAAGTTACTCGAATTAATATATTTGTGGAAGTATAAATTTGCACATATAGAAGCAAATATTTACGTACCTTTGGTGGAGTGCCTTCACCAAGACCACCAGTACTCTTCTTTAAAAGGGCTCCATTTTGTGGAACGGGTTTTCCGAGTGTTAAGGGTGTTGAAGGATCGACAATTTCTTCCCCACTGTCCGACTCCTTCACGGTTACAGGGGCAGAAACTCGAGCTGCATTATCTGTTGCCAAGAGTTAATATATGTATCCATGTAATCTTATACGCCTATTAATAAGACAATGAGATCCCACCTGAATAGTCTGTATTGTGTTGTTCCTGTTGTGTGTTGTTGTTTGTATTTTTCCAGAATAGCCTGTCTTCTCCTACGACTCTCCTCCTTGACCTTTTCAATGTCTTCCTCCTGCTCAGCGAGCTGATGTGCAACACGTTCCAGGTAATCTTCTGTATTCTCCTCCTCTCTACAAAGTTTTTAAAAAATCAAATTATATACGGACACACACACACACACACACATCCTGCATTACACAAAGGTACTTTAACTGAAAACTAACCTTTTCGATTCCTCGGTAGGCTTATTCTCTTTTTTTCCACTCTCTTGCTTGTTCATAGCATCGCTTTTATATCTCTCTTGCCGATCCTCCTTATAATTCCGGTCACGGATTCACCTCTTCTTCTATCATACTTGTCCCGCTCATCGTAATCTCTCGACTTAGAACGACGCCTCCGATCTCGTTCATCTCTGCTTCGGTCGTCCCTGTTTCTCTCCCGGTCATTCCTGTTACTTCGGTCTCGGTCATCCCTGCTTCTATCTCGGTCATCCCTAGCGCTTCGATCACGGACATCCCTGTTGGTTCTATCATCTTTAGATCGTTTTCTATCCGGACTAGCCACTTGATGGGCACGATCCTGTGACCTTGACCGACGCTTCCTATCAATACTTACATGTGGGCTCTCTTCCCTGGACTTCACTATCCGTTTTATGTCCGGAGTGGGAGATTTATCCACCTGTTCTTCAGTATCCGAGCTGATAATTCCATCTTCTTTGAAAGAACTCACACTTGGGGTATCCAGAATTTCCCCATCTTCCGTCTCCTCGGGCGGATTCCGCTGCTCCACGGCTTCAATTTCAGAAGAATCCTTGTGCTTCCTGTGGCTTCTATGCCTGTGCTTCCTGTGCCTGTGTCTATGGCGCTCATCTTCCTCAATGCGGCGCTTCTTAGATCTATCACTGTGTCCATCTACCTCCTCCCGCCTCGCCATTGCGGAGCTACCCTAACATCTACGGACTTACCCGATGACAATGGAAATGGCGACGACCTCGCCGCGATTGCAAACCCTAGAACAGAGATTATCGGGACTAGGTCCCAACTTTGACACGTGTCTAGAAGTTTTAGTTATTTATATATACAAATATTCATGACCTCATTTTATCAAAAAAAATCTTTAATTATTTGTGAAACATTATTTAATAATTTATATTTAGTTAAAAATTTAAATCAACGATATATAGATTTGATTTTTTGTTTTATTTAATATATTTAATCCCTTAACATTTTAAAATCTTATTTTATTTACATAAAAATCTACTTAATATTAACTTAATAATATAAATAAAAATAGCATTTCTTATTTAAATAATAAGTTTAAAAATGTGTTTGACACACAAATGCTAAAGTCCCCATTTAAGCTAATAGAAAGAAAAGGGCTACACATTCATTATATTGAAATTACAATTGTAGATAATAAGAAATACTCATCGATATAAAATATGTACTTTAAGAGCATGGGTAATAGCTATTGCATATATTGTATTTTTAATATGAAAGATTGTAATTTAACTGTAAGTAACTAACTTGATTAAGGGTAATTATAATCTTATAATTTTTTAATGACAACTATAACCTTAAATGTAAAGTTAATATGATATATCGATAACTTGATTAATAGCAACACCAATAATATAATTAATATTGATGCAAGCAACTTAACAAAAGGCAATTTTGACACAAGTAAGATTAATTTAACCATAAATTGATTAAAAGCAACTCTAATGGAAAAAATATTTGTACATAACACTCAATTAAGAACATCTTAAAAAGGTAACTTTGGTAAAAATAATTTAATTAAAGACAACTTTAACAAAGATAACCTTAGTATTAACAACTTAATAATGAGTAATAGTAACTTAAATTTGTCATAAACAAGTTAATCAAAACCAATTTTAACAAATATAACTTTTAATATAAATAGCTTTAATGAATTCGTCATATTGTTTATGAAAGTTTAACATATCGAAATCATAAATTTTATTTGAGTAACCTTATAATTTAAGGCATGTATAAATATAATAAGTATGTTAATATGTTTTTTAAGCAAACCAATTAAGAAACAATCAAAACAAATACATTACTCACATGATCAATTATTTCAATAATTGATGTAAGTAATTAATTATGGGTAACTAACATTCTTATGGGTATATTCTATAAAATTTATAAATTTTAATCAATTATTCCCTATATGGATTTAATTTATCATGTGGTGTATAAAACTTTTAATTAAATGAATAACTATTGATATGGATTGATTTATAATGGATAACTTATATGTCAAGTTTTATTAGTTATTTACATTAGTTGTTCAACTTATTCATATGGTTAACTTATAATAAAAGATATGAACAATTTGTTTTTAGCATTCTTTAAACATTATATTACTAGAGTTAAAAATGAATATGAAATTCTCTATAAAAATTATGTAAATTTAAAATAAGATAAAAATGAAATTAATTTTATAAATAATAAAGAATACATTTATTCTTCATGAGCTGGTACCATTAATTAAAATTATAAAGGCAAAACAACAAGTTTATTTTTTGTGTATTGTGAATAAAAATGTGATCATACATAATTGCTATAAAAATTAAGTTTACTCATTCAACCATCAGTTGCCCACTTTTATTATATATTAACTTATACATACATAAGAATAAATTGTACATTGTCTTTATATATTAAGTAATACATACGTCAGTTACTTACATTTTCATAAACATTAAAAGAAATTAAATTTTAAAATCTATAATAATAATAAGACACTTATTTTTTATGGCTTAAGTATTGTTTTTCACTCCTTTATATGTATAAAACTCATTTTTTAAGGTCATTTTTTTATAATTAATTTTGTGCACTTAACATTGTTTATATTATTGCAACAAAATTTATCAAAGAGTCTAAATTAAATAAAACATGCTTATTATTTATGATAAAGTGAGTTTTATATTTATATTAAATTCAAAAGAAGTTGTGCAACTTTTATTGTTATGTAATTAATTTAAAACTACATCTTTAACATTTTAATTTATATTTCAGTCCATTTACCTTCTTTGTTTTTGTTAAAATATAATATTAAGTTACTTACAAAAATGAAATCATTCACATTATTTTTTTTTTTTGTGAAATTAAACATCAATAACTTTATTTTTATGAGTAAGTTTAATATTATAGGTAATTATTAATGTTAGTAAAATTAAAATTAATTATACACAAACACATAAACATAGCTCATTAGAATTAATGCTCACTTTTTCTTTTTTAAATTTATGTTTTTTATTTTCATTATTTTCAAACTCATTCTTTTTCTTTTCATTATTTTTGAACTTGTTTTTTTCTTTTTATTATTTTCGAACTCTATAAAATTCATATAAAGTTTTCTCGTTATTAATAAGGAATATTTCAAAATATTTTGAATTATGCAATGGAAACAAAGTTAAACGTATAGGATGACACCATGGAAAATAAATGAGAAAAATTTATTATTATACAAATAAATGACTAATTTCTATATATATAACTTAATTAAGGCCAACTAAAACTTTGGTGTGAGTAATTTAATTTTATATTTGAAATTCTTTAAAATAAACATTATATATATATATATATATATATATATATATATATAAGTAGATTAAAGATAAATTTTTATAAAAAGGCATGAAAAGATTTCTTCCATGTTGTGTGTTAATGTTTGCTATATAATTTTATAAGGCACATATATGTCACATGTAATTATAAGATTAAAAATTATTTAATATGTGAAAGCTTTTAATCATAATAAAATGACTAGCTTGCAATATAATGTTGTAAATTGTCTTTACATAAAACTAACAAAAAAACAAGAAAATCTATTTTAAATTCAATAAGAAAAATAAGAAAATTATATTTATTTTTAAATTTAACACTAAGTGACATAGATGTTTAATTACTCATCGATCTAGAATAATTTATAATTCAAGAGTGTGAGTAACTAATAGATGTTACATATATTATTGACAAATTAAATCTTCAATATAAAAAATTACTTGTTAAATATATAATTATGTTTTTGATTTTAATTCTTAATACTTATGATGAATCTTTATAAATTTGTCAGTAATCTTTTATTTTTTAACATAATTATTAATCATTCCCTAGGCTTCTCTTTAATGACATGTTCAAAAGTTTAACATCATATACAACAATTAAAAAATCATAATATATCCATATACTTTAACCCCATAAACTTTAATATGTTCATAATCAACTACAAAATAAAAATAAACATTATAATAATCAATTAAAAAGAACTTAAGAAATCTTATTTCGTATTCACGAACAGTGTTATTGTAAAGAAATCAAACCCCATATTATAATGATTCATTTACCCTCAATTAAACCACTTTACAAATTTATTAATTACAAAAGTTAAATTGTTAAATTAAATGCATAATTTTATTTATTAATACATGTCAAATTCTCATATCCTACATGGCACCTTCTGATTGGCCCAATGCTAGGGTCAACTTACCCCTCATATCCGCCCAAACAAGAGATACCAGATAAGATACATTTACAGATACACACATTGTATTGTGTAATTTTAACATATCAACATTTTAGATTAATAGCAAAAATTAAGAATTTTAATAGAAATCTTGTGGTTCCTCACACACACACACACACGCACACACACGCACAATATATTGTCGGAATGCGTGAAAAGAGACACTGAGCTACAATAAATCCTTTTGGAAAAGGAATGCCTTAAGAACCTTATGAACATACATTCTCAGCTGGCCCATGGAGAAGTCACCACAAGCTTTCAAAGCCATCACTAAACCACATTTCTCTCCCATACATGTAACGCACCATTATACCACACACATACGTCTATGCGTAACACACAGTACCATAAAGCTTGCCAATAAATCTATGGCAAAGCGCAAGGAGACATTCTGATAAATCAGACACTCTGCCACATCACTCTCTCTCTCTCTCTCTCACACACACACACACATGGCACACACACACACACACATGGCAGATACCTAGTAACATCAGAATAATACTTAGTTATTAATCTCAGTTGATAACGGGTTGTATATACATATCACATAGATAGATACAGCCACGCAAGTTTGTGGTTTATACATATGCATGTATATGGTGTGTGCCTATAACTCAGATACACGAACGAACGAGATAATACATGGATTTAAATATATTGCAATTACAAAAAAATAAACTACCTGACTTTGCTGTTATCAGGCATACCCCACATACCAGGATTTGGAGCACCACGGGGAGGAGCAAATCCAAGCATCTTCTGCAGATTGGTCCGAATACTAATCGAGCAGAGGAAATACAGAAATGTCATGGAGCAGTCAGTCGGATCATCCCCGGGTAAAGCCCTGTGTGTCATCCTCTGCAGGAACGTAACCGGCACAAACGGCAGCTTTGCAACCGGCTTACCTTCAAACAGCGACGACAGCAGTCCAAACACTACCAGGAGTACCATGGCCACCACGGCTGTGGATTTCGCCTTGAAGAAGAACAGATCTCGACTCAGCTCTTTCAGACTCGTCTCGAATCGGTCCATTTTCTTTGTCCGAGATGATTTCTGTACCGGTGTCGGTCCTCCCGTGCCGCCGCCGCCGCTTTTCATTGTTTCTAGCTTCTTGCTTGTCCGATCTATTGCGTACTTCAGCGCCTTGTATGACGGCGAGCGGTAGATCAGCAGCCATGAAATACCCTCGCAGATGCAGGCAGAGACGAAGGAGATCGCCAGGATCAGGAGAGAGTCCCCGTAGCGCAGCTGCTCGTACCCCATTTTATTCCGCAAAGCCCTAATTAGGGCAACTCCAGCCCTGTTTTCAAAAACCCTAATTAACAAAAACCTAATTAGGGCAATCTAGGGTTCATGGCAGGAAGAATCAAGCTCCACAGATACATTTTAATCCGGTAATTAACGAAAACTCCTGTTGCTTATATAATTTATATATTTATTTTATATAGTTTATATATTTATTTCCTGTTATTAATTAATTGTTGAAAAATATAGATATATGTCTAGTGGGGATTCAAAATTCCAGCATTATGAGCCCTGTCCCAAACCAAAATCAAAGTTTTCCAAATTCAAGTACAATGTGAGGCCATCTTGTGGCAAAGAACAAGAGATTAAAGCTACGGATAAACAAAGCAAGTCTAATGTTGAGGAACAAACTAAGCATAACAAGTAATTAAACTCGTTTCATTAAATATATATATATATATATTATGAAATTTATATATTATCCATCTGTGTTTAATATTTTATAAATTGCTATATAATCATTACATGCAAATATGAGTTTACATTGTACAATGAAATCCTTCATTATTATTATATTTTAGGATTTACACAAACCTTACAAGTACTGCGCTATATCCCCCAGTGTTTTAGGAGCTTCCATCCCTGCACGTAATGCCTCCCTGTCTTCCCTTGGAACTTCAGTAATGACAACTTCCGTTGTGGTTAATAGTGAAGAAATGCTGCCACAGGGTAACACGTTTAAGGACATATGTATGTGTGTGTGTGTAAGAGAGAGAGAGAGTTCATGGTGTTTAGGTGCAAGTACATAATACACGCGTTTGTTCATGTGTAAAGAACTTAGTATATTAATTTACCTTGCAGCGTCAGTAAGAGCAGTTCTAATGACCTTCAAAGGGTCTATAATTCCTGCTTTTATCATATCAACGTACTCACCTGAATGAGTAAAGTTGTTTATAATGAGCACTAACACGCTCGCGCACCACACACCTGTTGCTGCGTTATATCCAAAGTTGGGGTTCTTTTGCTCCAATAGCTTTCTTATTACAACTGACCTTCAACACCAGCATTTGCTGCTATCGTATATGTGGGTACCTAGGAAGAACAAAATTTAGTACCGTATATATGTATATACTTGGTAGTATATAATGTAATACATGTAGCAAAATTTACAACACACGCACGCACGTGCGCACACATATATATACCTTCAAAGCGTTCTGAACAATTTGGACACCAACTTTCTGATCAAAATTAGCAGTCGATAATTTATCAAGCTCCTTGCCGCATACAGTAAAGCCACCCCTCCACCTGTGGTAAAAATACGTTATACTTTGCTAAAACCATATAATTAACAGATTCTTAATATTAAATTTAATGTGTTTATCTCTGTTATGTATTTAATAATTTCTTATTATAAAAAATTCAGCTTTGCACGTATAAACTCGAATTATATACTTGATAAACAAGTTTCTAATATAAACATTTATTCACATTAAACTAGCTCTGATTACGTTTTCATTCAACTGTAGAAATCCAACAGCCACAATCACTATGCGCAAGTTCGTCGTAATATATATCATGGTGTATAGATATTCAAATAGAACGTGGATACTATATACAATAAATGTATTACACAATATATAGCACATGTATATCATCAGAGTGCGTGCATTTATATGCACGCATCTAGGTATTGAAGACCACACACACACAACACACACAACATCTGCTTACCAGGAACGATTCCCTCATCTATAGCTGCATTTGTTGCGTTCAAAGCATCCATCACACGGTCTTTCTTTTCATTAATCTCAGCTTCACTTCCCCCACCAACCTGAAAGTATACACACTTAACTACACACCCACAATATATACATATATACATACAAAACACACACATACACAAGTAAAATAGAGGACCTTTAACATGGCTACACCACCAGATAGTTTACCCAAACGCCTCCTCCAGTTTCTCCTTGTCATACTTTGAAATAGCTTTTGGAATTTCCTCCGTATCTGTTAAATCTTATAAACTTAGAATTTATTTACTTAATTACTTAAAGATGAAAAATGAGATTTATATGTATATAATGTAGAGAGTCGACCTGCTCACAACGTTGGTCAATAGCTCTTTTATCACCACCGCCGTTTAGAATGATTGTATCTTCTTGAGAAACTGTAACCTGAAAGAGAATATGCTATATAAGTGTGTGCGTATGTGTGTGTGAATATTTGTGCAGAACGTAGCATGAGTGTACCTTCTTTGCAGATCCCAACATGTCTAGAGTTACCCTCTCAAGCTTTAAACCCATCTCATCTGCAATTAACTGCACAGAAGTATATGCGTTTTTTTTATAAAGATTATATATATATATATATATATATATATATGTACTATATTATAATTTGTATAGTTATGTACATTATATTAACGTACTGACTTGTGCACCAGTTAAAACTGCAATGTCTTCTAGAGTGTTCCTCCTATTTTCACCATAGCCCGGAGATTTAATAGCTGCTACCTATGTAAAACCATGTCATTTTTACTAATATTTCATAATGATATAAACTAATATGCATAATTGAATATATATGGTTTAAATTGTTGAAACGTTGCTATTACCTGAAATCCAGCCCGCATTTTGTTTACAATCAGTGTTGACATAGCTTCCTTCTCTATATCTTCGGCAATAATGAGAAGGGGTCGCTGCAGCTGCATATGAACACTAGTTATACCCCACACACACACACACACACAAAACTTACTCTTTTGACCATATTAAGGACAGGCGTGAGTTGGTTCATGCTAGAAATCTTGTCAGGGTGAATGAGTATCAAAGCATTGTCAAATTCCTGCGACAATGTTTACAATAGGAATGTTAATAATGCATAACACACACCAACACACACACACACATACACACGTACTGCTTTCTGTGTTTTTGCGTTAGTCACGAAATATGGAGATATGTACCCATTGTCGACTTCCATACCTTCTACAACCTCAAGCTCATTGTGAAAAGTATGGCCATCCTACAAAACGAAGAATTGTAGCATTATGATTTATAAAAAAAATGTTAATGATAAATCATTGTATTCTAATCATAATGGGATGGATTAGTGTTAATTGTGCTAACCCAGATAGTAATGACTCCGTCTTTTCCGACTTTCTTCATGGCTTTGGCTACTAAATCACCGATTTCCTTGTCTCCATTTGCTGAGACAGTTGCAACCTAAACCATACAAATGTTTTCACACACTCTCTCTCTCTCTCTCTCTCTCTCTCACACACACACACACACACACACACACACACCTGTGATATTTCTTCGGATGTACTAATCATAGTTGCTCGACTCTTGAGATGTTGAACAACACGATCAACGGCTAAATTAATCCCACGACGAAGCTCCATTGGGTTCATTCCTGCTGCCACTAGCTTGCAACCTTCCGTGAATATGGCTCTCGTCAATATTGTTGCACAAGTGGTACCTAGGCCAACAAAAGGGGAAGTACAAATACTATACACATATGTTGCACACACACACACACACTTTTGTGTAAAAATATGTAAGTACAAAGAGAGTAAGCAGAAGAAGTCATACAAAGGTATATACAAGATCCAATAACAAGATAATATGCATATTCTAACATAAATGTATGTATCATATATCATGTTGCTGAGCGTGTGTGTTACATGTAAAGGTTTATTACCGTCCCCAGTATCATTGGTAGATGTTGCAACACGCTTTACAAGATCAGCACCTATGTTCTTCAATTTATCCTTGAAACCAATTGCCTTTGCAACTGTTACACCGTCTTTAGTAACTCTAGGAAACCCATTGTTCTGCTGCTCTATAATCACATTTCTTCCCTGAAAACACATAAACAATAAATATACAAGTATAACGTATATGTGTGTGTATATATATGTGTATGTGCATATGTATATGAGAGAAAAAAGCCCACATTTTCTTGACCTTGGGTCCCATTGTAATTTTTACACAGTCAGCAAGTTGTTCCACACCTTGGAGCATTCGAAGCCTCGCCTCAACCCCAAATTTGGTCCGCTTTGGGACCGCATAAAACCGCACAGGCTGTATATGAAGAAATTAAACAATATGCAAACAGAAGACAGAAAGAACTCACAGACCTGTCCTTGAATGTTCCATCTCTGGCGCCTGAATCAGATTTGTATAAGAAATACGAGAGTGTATGTGTGTGAGAGAGAGAGCACACCTGATGAAGGCGCCCATTGCCCGGTTCATTTCTTCCCCCGATGATAAACCCTAGACCCCGAGCAACCCTAAACTTAGATAACAGAGTACATATGTCGTAGCATATATTATTTACATAATATTTTTAGATTATAGGAAATTTAATTTAGAAAATAAGGTCAAATAGTGGAATTTTTTTTAAAACATAACCATTTAAATATAAATTACAATAGTTATATTAAAAATTAATCTGGTAATTATATATTTATTAGAATTATCAAACTGTACTATTAAATTAAATTTATTGATTTCTAAAACTACATTTCACTTTGAATTTTATAATGAAATTCTAAACTGAAGTTCCAGGTATATATTCAAGTATGAAAAAAATCCGAGGGTTTATATGTAGTCAGTTTAGCGTGTGTATATATATGCATATATAGATACACACACACACACACACATGTGTGTGTGTGTGTGTCTCTGTATGAAATTGATATTTATATACATGTCTTGTGTTCTGTAGAAATTGCTAAGAAAATTGCGGATGGGCACGAGCTGTCACAGGTGATTACGGAGATAAAAGACGCAAATTAATTATATATATATATAGAGGAGACACACACACACACACACATAAACTGACTACTTAAAATTCCACATAAACCCTCGAAGATTTTTCATACTTATATATGTATATAGATAGATATGTATATATGTGTGTGTGTGCATAGACACACACACACACACACACACACACATATATATACATACATATATGTGTACGTGTGTGTATACGTACACAATACAGCGTGGAAGAAAATTGGGTTTTCTATATTAATTTTAGCTAAAAAAACTACAAAAACATATCTATTACTAACTCATTTGACATCAATGGACTTCACCCCATCCGACTTGTGCTGCTCCATCTTTGGAACATTCACAGTGAGGACTCCATTCTCAACCTTGGCGGAGATTTGATCAACCATGGCATCCTCAGGAAGCCTAAACCTCCTCCTGAATCCGCCATGTGCGCGCTCCACACGGTGCCACTTGTCAGTCTTCTGGCTCTCTTCCTTGTTGCGCTCCCCGCTTATCTGAAGAACCTTGTTGTCTTCCACCTGGATCTTGATCTCTTCCTTGGTGAGCCAGGAAGATCTGCCTTGAGAACATGCGCCTGTGGAGTCTCGCACCAATCAATGCGTGCGTTTGCCACAGCACTCACCTCCTTTGCAAGCTGCCTTGAGTGATGATCATCCAAGAGGCTGTTCCAATGTGCGATTGGATCAAACACGGACTGGAATGGATTGGAGAAGCCCAATTGCCTGTTGAAAATCGGAGCCAGTGCCATTATAAGATCTCTGAAAAGAACTTGGAACACTATAAGAAGATGAAGATTGTTCGCGTCGCTATACAAATCCTTGCCCTGTACCGGTTGGATTTCAAATTTAAACAGAAAATGGCGGGTTCCAGAAATGCCTAGGATATTCCAGAACGTTCTAGAAGCTTGCTTGGGATGCTTCCAGAAGATGACGTGTCCGCATAAGGTGCGAACACGTGTATTACCTAGCACATTATGAATATCATTATAATAATTAAAAATAGAATAGATAGTGTTTTAATATAGTGTTCTAAATAATTAAAATAGACGAGATATAGTGTTTTAATATTTAAGCCTCCTAAGTTGAGTTTATAAATAAATAGTTATATTCTTAAAGAATCTCTAATTTAAATGTCTTAGTAATTGATAAATACAATATAGATTAAAACAAATACAACATAAAAAATTAGAGGCAAAGGAAACACATTTTAAAAATAATTAGATTAAAATCAATAGTAATGAATTCACAAAGACGTTAACACTATTATTGTCAATTTTAAAATTAAAGTATAAATTTATAAATTTTAATATTTAAATTAATATATATGTTTTATGTTTGAAGATGAAACATTCTGGAGGTAAACTTTGTATAGGTGTACAGAAGCTTACCTCATATAATTATCAATCTAGTTAATACATTATATTTATAAGACTTAGGATCGTTTTCATAAGTCTTAAGACATATATTTTTATTTAACAAAATACAAAATATTCTTATCTTAATATTAATTATTAACCTGAAAGTTCTATGTCACAAGTAAGAAATAATATTAGTATATTTTAATTTTTACATAAGAAATTTTTTAAATGAAATTTCGAATATGTTACATAATTTAGTTTTAAATATTATTTAATTATATTACAATACTGTATTAAAATCGCACTGCTGATTTTAAAATTAAATTTATAACGTATAAATTTAAATATTTTAATTTTAATTTAAATCTATAGTTCATGTATGTATATATATTTTCTCGTATACACACTATATATGCATCGTATTTTACTAGTATGAGAGAAAGTACTCCCCATTACTTAATAGCAGCATTCCCTTAGGAAACAAAAATTGACTTATTTAAATGACGATTTATGTTTCACCTAAATGTTTGAAAAATAAAATTAATTATTAATAAATATAAAATTTATGTTACACACGCATACACATAAGCAACATGGCAAGCACGCACGCACTTACTCTGCTCTTTGTAATCTCCACAATTGTAATTGCAACTGCTCTCAAAGTAATCGCAAGGTATATTCTTATACATTTTATTAAGCTTTCTCAGTTTTGATGAGATATCCTGGTTGAGGGAGAGATCTTCCTTAAACCCTGCAACCAAAACGTATTGCGTATTAAATAACAGAATATAAATCAATAAACAATACTAACGACGTGTAACAAATACATACATACATACACACACACCACATATGTAAGTTATATGTTAAATTAGACTACTTATGTACCTTCAAGAGCATGTTTGACAACAAGCCGGCGTGAATATGCTTCATGAAAAACTGTCTTATATTATGTGTATAACTAAGAGAAAACAAAGAATTTTAACCAAGTTCATAAGAGATTATGAATATGAATATATAGAAGTGTAAGATATAACTAATAAAAAGAGATACATATATAATCTGTAAGACAGGATAAGGACTAAATCGGATGTCATTTACATACTTGGAAGCGTCAGATGAGAAACCTCGTGTGAATCCTTCTCTCCATGTAGTTGAACATGATAACTATCTTCTACCCTATAACTCAATTAGTGTTATATATAGCCTTATAAACATGTTTAATGGTAATGCATTTAAACTAAATCGATGTGCGCAATAAGACGTTTAAAGAAGTGATAAATGTTATGAGTGTGGTGAGTTTCTTTGGTGATTTTACTTCTTTTTTTATAGGAAATTATGAAAATTTAAATTTTAAAATTCAAATAAACATTATATAATATTCCAATTGTGTATTACAATATGCATATATACCAGTGCAACGAGGCGCAGTCATTTTTAGTGACAATTCAAAATTAACATTTATCATAGTTAGTTAAGTTCCTAGAGATCCAACGGTGTATATTAAATCCATCCACAGTGTTAAAGACAGTGATGAAATATGTAGTCAGAAAATGTTACGGAAATGTTTAATTATTAATTTAATTATTAATCTAATTTAATTACTAATCTTTAACATTTTTTTAATACGGCATATATCACTGGTTCAAGATGTTCTGTTCTCTTGTTAATCTAAGAATTTTATAATTCTTTTAGGCAAATTCTTGTTCATAGCTTCCTAAACACAATTTACGTCCGATAATCACACGTCAACTATTAAAATTACATTTATAATAAACAATATAATTCTTCTTTATTATTATTATTTTTAACTAATAATTGTGTAATTTCCGACAAACAAAATTTAAGCTGTTTCTAAGTTGTAATTTGCCATGTATAACACTTAATTCACTGTAGAATTTTTTATATTTCACGTATCAAATCATTTTGTAGCATATGTAATTATATGATAGTATATACATTTGATAAATGTTTAAGATTTCATAGATATGCTATTAAATATTTGATACACATGTATATAATTATTAAATATTTGGTATTATATATTTACTTTTAATATTTAAATATTTAGATTATTTTAAATTAAGTTAATATATTAACGTGTACTTAATTATAGTTAATTAACTTAGTGATTCCAACGCAATACTTTCACTGGATAATTAGAAAAAACCATAATAATTATCCTTACTTGTTACGTATTGCTCAAGCTCTGGACACGGATTACGATTGGAGACCATTGCAGGTTTTAAATAATGAAAATGTGGCTAATGATTAATTGTTCTGGAGTCAAATTAAAGAATAATATTTTTATTACATATTGATAATTAAAAAAATTCTAGAAGACTACGTATATATGCATATACATATATGTTAGTTGTATACATGACACACACACACACACAAGATATATATATATATAATATTTGTCTCCATGGTGTTTATACGGAATTTCAAATATGTCGTCTACCATATTAGTTATATTTCTTTCTATAATAATATGTGCTAATGGAACTGCTGTTAAAGCATGATATTTGAAGAAAAGTTTTTTAACAGAAGTTCAACATATTTATATTATACATATTATATATATAGTTAGACATTTTTCTTTACATATTTATTCTACCAAAAATGTGGTTTAAATTTCGAAATAAATCACTAAAAATTAAAAAATGAAATTTTACTTATATAAATAAATATTTTAAAACAGGAAAAAAGAGAAAAAAAGTAATTAAAGGTGGCATGACCGTGTCTATAACTATGCATATGATATGTTCTGAACTTTTACAAAATACATAAACCTTACATAACATATACTATATAAACTATATAATACTTCTATAAAGTGCGTGTGCGTGTGCGTGTGTGTTAAAGTGAATATAAGCTAATATTTTCAATTTAAACTTGATTCAATACAATATTCTTTACATAGTAAGCATTGCTCTAGCATCAATATCTATGCATTTTTAATTGATTATGTACATTTATAAACGTTTACACACGCAAGTGCCTCTAGTTCACAAAGCATACATTACAGAATTTTCTAGTATTTACAATAGTTAGTAGATTTATTACTCATATTATCATGTTTACAAATGAAAATACTTGTTATATAAAAATTGATATTTATAAAATTTAAACAATTTTATTAAGAAACACTAGAGAATATGCACATGCAATATTTACATCATATGTTTCCCACTCTTAGCTGCTGTCTTAGTGACGTTTATTTTAATGACCACGACCCCCCAATGGTCATCGCCATGGTCCTTCCCGTGATCATTCCCATGATCTCCCGAATGATCACGCCCCTGGTCTCCCCAGCGGTCATGGTCACCCCATGGTCCCCTCCATGGTCGCCTCCACCGTACTTTGAATCACCGTGGTACTTACCGTCCTTAAAGCACCATTTTTAGTAGTTCCAGATGAATGAACCATTGGAAAAACCAAAAGAGCCAAGAGAAAAACAACTAAGAATGCACGGGAAGCCATTTGCTGTGTGATGAATTCTTCTTCATTACAACACATTTTATACTGAAATATAAATCGAGATTTTCAACACGTGGACAAAACTTCTATTCGAAAGTCAACCCAGTGACCACGTAATTAGGTCTATTCATGCATGAGTTGTACGTGCAAATATCTAAATATATATATGATGGTCCTAATCGGTCAGGACCATGGTTTGTTATTAAATGCACAAAACCCTAGGGTTTTTTTGGCGATGGAGGAGGTGGACGATAGCCTTCGGCGATATGGAAGACAGGTTCGTGAAGCAGTAGTGGGGGAGGACAATGTCCTTAAGCTGCCTGAGGGTTTCCTGGGTGAGCCGGAGCCTGCTGAATTATGGGTCCATCCAAATTATGTCCTTCTGGAGGATTTTCTTGTCCGGAGAACAACAGTTCCTGTGTGCGGACGGATGCCGAGGAAGGCCAAGCGCCAGTTTCACTTGGTGGCAACACCTGGGATCGGGAAGACGTTTTTTGGGCATTACTGGTTCTACAGGCAGGCCAAGGAAAAAAAGCGGGTGATCTGGAGGACCAGGGCTGGTCTGTTCTTATATTATGATTTCTCTCTGGAAGACCCGCTTGTGCACGCATTTGAGAAGTACGTTGGACAGATTTGGGGGGAAGCAATGAAAACAATCTGGCTGGTGGTCGATGGCAAGTGCAAGGTCATCCCTCACCGTGGGTTTGTCCTTCAGTGTGTTTGTCCCGCACGCGACGGCTACCATGAATTCGCGAAGGATGTGGGCGTCGTCTGTCACCTGGAAGCATGGAACTTGGATGAGTTGATGGATTGCAGGGATAAGCTGGAGCTGGAGTTTACGGACGCACAACTTGCAGAGCGTTTCTACTACTGCGGTGGCGTCCCAAGAGAAGTGTTCGACGACACCAAAACGACGGAGGATCTTAAATATCTTATGGTACAAGTGGTGGACCGGACTCCAGATTTGGAAGCCGTGATAGGACAGGCAAGGCACGACACGGACATATCCGATTATCTTCTCCATTATCAGCTCCAAAGGCCCGAGCCAAATTTGAACAGGCCTGCTTCTGACTGCGTGTTGCGGTACAGATTGAAATTCGCATCAGACTTTGTGGAAGATTTGGTGGTCGATCGGTACCGGCACGAGAAAGTCAGGGAGTTTTTCAACTCCTGCCAAGAAATTTCAGTAGCCCACGGATTGTGTGGGAAGTTTTTTGAGAGGTACGTGCACAGGACACTGCGAGAGGGCGGAGGTCAGTACAAAGTCAGGGACTTGGTCATACCCGGAGATGCAGTATCCACTATAACTTTGAAGCCCTCGAGCACAAAAAGGCTCCGTCGGTGGGAAGTGGCTAAAGACGCGGCCGAGCTGGGGAAGGGAAAAGCCAAACGACCATCCAAAGATGAGAGAATGCGGGGGGAGCTTGAAGTCCGGTTCAAGGTCTACGACCATGAAGTGGCGTCATACAAAGAGGAAGCCATGGGGTTGGCGAGCCTTGACAAAGGCTGCTTTGTGCAGCCATACTCAGCCACATTCAAGTCCCTGGATTCTTTCATAGTAGCTGATACTATGATCCAGGTTACATACTCCCTGGTGCACAAGCTTTTCTGGGCGCCGGTGTTGGAGATTGTTCAAGAATTTGATCGGTGGTATATGTCCCGAGACGTTGCGCCACCAGCCTACTATAAGCTGTTCTTCGTAGTTCCGGAGTCCCAGTTTCGCGACTTCAAATTTCAAGGCTATAAAAAAGAGGATGGAAGCGATTACGTTGAGCTGCAGCCTGAAATGAGCAGAGTCCGACAGTTTGTTCTTTCTTTCCCGTGATAAGTGGTAAGAGAGGTGATAGCTTTAGTTTCTGCAAGAGTTTCCACAACGGCCAAGCAATGTAGACAATGCTTCACAAACACCCTGGTACAACAACAGCTTACCTTTCTGTTCGGCTTCCTGCTTGATCTGCAAAGGAGCTGGATTTGAGAAATTCACGACCAATGCAGTCTCTGCGATAAAAGTAAAGGAAGTCAAATGCCTTCACTTTCTGTAGCGTGAGCCAAAATGGAAAGATGGAAAGAAGGGAACAGCGACAAAACGGTGAACAACAGTATGGAGACAAGAAGCTTTGAGTATATTGGAACTCTGAAAATTGGACGCAACCAGAATGAAATGAAAAGAAAGAGAAATTACCACGCTTGCGCTGTCTGGTGATGAAGGTGCCTCCAGGCTGCGATCTTGTCTGTAAATCCAAAAGTTATGTACATTACATGTTTACAGACGACTGCTCATCAAGCAAACAAGCACCATTTCTCTCTCTCTCTTACCTCAAGTTAGATACTTCATGATCCATGGAAGCTCAGGGCTGTCTTTCCAATGCAAATGAGACATCGTCACTGAGGAAACGAAGAGAAGTCAGCAAACACATTCAAATTACAAAAATTTGCCATCAACCTGGGAAAATTCAGCCGATAACAATTTGCATTCTCCAAGCCTGCAACTGAATGAACTTGGATGATGCGATACAAAAAAGCAACTACCCTATGGACATTAAGGCATCCGCTGCTCGCCAATGCAAGTTCACCTCAGCGCAAGTCTGATGGAGCACCGCTCAGCTCGAGTTGGCCACCCGGCTCCAGATAAATGCTTGAGCCGAGCCCGATTATGTTGTTGCCTTCCATGACTTTCTGCCAGTCGAATCTCTCGGCGACCCTCAAGCAGAGAAGCAATCTGCTCGTACCTCGCCGGCTTGAGAGTGTCAACTTCGAAGCAGAATTTTTCGTGCTCCGTGCCGATTCTCCACTCGGACTTCGGCTTGCAACCAGATGCCAGATAGTTGACCAGGTCGGTTCTCGTCAACGGCGGGCTGCAGATTTTCGTCGTCGTCTCCCGCAGGGGGGCTCGCCGCAAGAATCGCTATTCCTCTTCCGTGCTTGCTCGTCTTCCAAGAACAGCACCCTGTTGAGGTCCTGCTTATGCCGATTAAGAAATGCGCGGATGCGAGGCGCTCGGGCGATTCAAGCAAGCTCCACACGCGAATCCGTGAAAGAGATCAATCTTCCGCATTGTAAATGCAAGATGAGGAGCCGCACGAGCAGCTCCGAATCGCTCCGGAAGCAGACAAACAAGGAGAAAACGTACCCGCAACAAAATGCCGCCCAAGAGTGAACAGCCGTCGATTGAGAGCACGGTTAAAATTTATTGTATAGTATATACAATTGGTTACTATACTATTGATTATTCTTTTTTATTTTCTATTTTATAAGTATGAATAATGAACTTCATTTTAAACTTTAATTAATTTATAAATATGACAATTTGAAATTATGTACTTGCTGCAGAGAGAGAATAAATATGTAAAGAAAGAGTAAAATTTCTAGCTTTATAATTTTACAATACGTACGATAGACAAAAAGTATAAATATGTTAAACTTATTTATTTTAACTTGAAAGAATCTTCTCAATCGATTATGCTTAAACACATATCGCATTGTTTTTAATTAGCCATTGAGGAGAACTTTGCCATGTATTACCAAAGTGATCATGTATTAAAATATGTTCTTAACAAAACATTAGATAAATACATATTTGGGTTAAAGAATGTTATACTTAATCACAGCGTGTTTTGTAAAAGCTCATGTTATATAACACACTGCTACTTATTGTCTAGTTTGTATGAATAATGAGCTATATTTCAAATTTTAATCGATTTATAAATATAGCATTTTGAAGTTCTTTCGAGTCACGTCTGATATTAAATTTTCTAGTTTTATATAAAAAGCATAAATATGTTAAACTTCTGTTTATTTATTTTAACTTGAAATAATCTTCTAAATGAATATTATAAACTCATAGACTAATACACACACAATAATATGTCATATATACAACTAATACATCTCTATATGTTACATATGTGAAACATGTTGTTTTCATTACACTGTTTAAATTTGTGGTCATGAAAATGGACATTACTCATACAGCAGCTAAGCTTGGGAAGTATATAATGTAAATATTACATGCACATATTAGCAAGGTTTATGTGTTGTTCATGCACATATTTAACCTTATAACTATTAATAAAAATCATAATAAAAAAATTATTATTTATTGCAAATAAAGTTTCCCACCTGACTTATTACAAGAAATAAAAGATTTATATCTCATAGTAAAATAAAAAAACCTTTCTTCATAATAAAAATTATACTCATTAATAATTTAAAAATTAAATTATGTTATTATATTTGCTTTTTATATAATTTTCTTTCGTTATTTAAATATTTTATTTAAAAATTAAGTGATTTTAAATTTTCTTATATAAAAATTATTGTAATGACAATGTAAAGTTAAATGATATTGCAAATCTTTGTCGCTTATTTATATAATTTAAACATTTAAAAATAATATATAATTTATTTTATACTTTTCTTAAATTACATAATGTATATAATAGTTCTTTTGTGGTATATCAATAATATATGATTTATCTTATAATTTAATTAAATTACATAATGTACATAATTATTTATGTTTTATTATCTTAGTAACATGTTTAATTTTATATGTACATGCTTATGCATAAGTGTAATATATGCATCGTTATGTATCAAATATAACCATCAGAAAAATCAAAGCTATGTCACAATAATGATAATTCCCATGTTCAAAGTCATGAATTTGAATTTAAAGTTATATATATAATGTTTCTGTTTTCTTTTAAAGTTTTTAGTTTATAATCTTATAAGCTTATGATGAATAATTGCTTTAAGATCCATGTCATTACTAGTAGAAATTTAAATTATTCTAGAAAAAAATTAAATTATTATTTAATTTAATTTTTATTAAAATCCTGAAGTACACACACCTGGGTGGTTAGGATAGAGAGACAAATCTTTAAGAATATAACTTTGAAATATAGATTCTTAAGAAATCAGTTCCCTTCTCGTTGTACGGATGCACATTCATATGTAGAAACCGACGACTAATATAAACACACAATAGTATATCATATGTGTCATGTATACAACTCATATATTTGCATATGCATATATCAATAGCTTATCATATAAATCTAATTGTTTTAATTATAATTCAAAAATATTCTTAAATTAGTTATATTCAATATGTAATAGAAATATTATTGCCACAGCTTGTAAGATACTGTATATATGTAAGATATTGTATATACGCATGTGTATATACACACATGCGTAGTGACACATGGGTGGTGATCTGGCCCCATGTGTCAGCGCCACTGTGTCGCATGTGTGCCACGTGGCAGAGGTCTCTGTATATAAGCAGGGTTTTTGTAGCTGAATATCTGACATTTTTAATATATCTGCTCTTTCATTGGTGGAGAAGTTGGGTATTCCTTTCTTCCGCCTTTTCCTTTTCTTGTTTCCATGACAATGAACATGGAGACGGCTTTTAGCATTATTGCTACTGCTATTGATGCACAAACTAAGTTGTTGGAGCGCTTTGTTGAGGGTTCGTCCTCCTCTTCCCCGTCTGAGCCTCATGCCGGGGGATCTGCTTCTAGTACTCCTTCATCTTCTTCACAGGCCACAAATCCGAGGGTTCGACCCCGATCTTTTTGTGGTGATCCGGGAGATGATGTATACCACTGGTTTGATCATTTCCAAGTCATTGTTCGTTACCATGGTTGGGATGAGGCCCGTGCTCTCAGAGAATTCCCTACATGTTTGGAAGGCCCTGCGCTCAAGTGGTATAATGGATTGGCTGCGGAGATTCAAGCCAATAGTAATCGGTTAACGGAATGCCTCAAACGTACGTTTGGCAAAGTTGAGGATTCAGATGATGCTTTCCAACAACTGCATGCGATACGACAACATCCTGGTGAGTCTGTTATGCGGTTCAGTATTAGGTTCGGGGATTTAGTTCGGCGTGCATATCCTAACATGCCTGAGCCTATTAAGCTCGGTATGTTATGGCCAACTATGCGACCCGAACTTGTTCGATTCGTTCGGGCTCTTCGTCCTACCACATTGGAGGAAGCTTTTGCACTAGCTCAACGTTTTGAGTTGGTGCCTGGTGAGGGCCGTGTTCCCCTTGGGTTACCTGCTCCTCTTGTTCAGCGTGCTGATCCAATGGAGGTTGATGCTGCTGCATATGTGCCCGCACGGCAAGCCTTTCGTGGTCGACCTCGGGGCCCACCCCGTGGACCACCTCCACGAAATCGTCCTGCACCTGCTCCAGTACCTGCCCGTGGTGGTCAAAATCCACGGATTCGTGACAGGAGGAATCGGAACAATGCAGGTCGACCCAATCAAGTTCATTGTTGGGCCTGTTGGGCACCTGGACATACTTGGCGGGCATGCGATGTGTATCCTGATTGGCGTCCACCACATCCAGGCTGGCGACCATATGTTCCGGATGGTGTGCCTGTGGCGGCCATTATGTCTGATGATGAGCTTCCAGATGACGAAGCCTCTCTTGCAGGTGGATCTGTTGCGGAAAACCAGTAATCGTACGGGCGACGGAGGGATCCCGTGCGATGGAGACTTCACCTCCATGCTTTTTCCGCTATGCATATCAAGGTTTGCAAGTTCCACCATCATCCAGTTTTCACATTTTCTGCACGAGTGAATGATCTTTCAGTCACAGTGCTTGTGGATACAGGATCCAGTATGTCTTCCATAACTACTTCTCTAGCGCATCGGTGCTCATTACCCTTAAGACGTGCAGATAAGGTCTTGCACATTTTATATGGTAATGGGCAGTCTCGTGCAGTATCACAGTACACCACTTCGACTACTGGTTTGGGTGCCAATGTAAGTTTCCCTCTGGGTCTCTTAGGGTTGTCCCTTCCCAGGTCTTTGACATTATTCTGGGATGTGATTGGTTAAAGCAGTCGAAAGGTACATGTGATTTTTCACTCTCTCCTCCTGTATTACGCTTGGAGTCTGTGTCTCTGCAGTCTGTTCCTTTACGTCCAGAGAAGCTTGTTGCTGTTTGTATCACATACAGCTCCTTTGATTCCGGTCTTGGGGTGGTGTTCATCTCAACAGGTTCAAATGCCGGATCCGTCACCTGAGTATCGAGCACAATGCATCGAACAACTTAAGAGCAGTATGCAAGTTTGTTCAAATTTGATCTGTCCCAAGGTGCACGTGTGAAGACTCGACACTGTATACCCACGGCAATGCAAAGCCTTTCAAAGTCCCGGTTCGACGCAGGTCACCAAAGAGTTATCAGCCATGCGAACAGCTGTTACTGATATGATTGGTAAACGGGTGTCGTCCATCACGGAGTCCATGGGCATGTGAACCTCATTTGGTTCCCAAGCCTGATGGATCTCTGATTTTGTGTGGATTACCGACCTCTTAACGATGTTACCATCAAAGATGTCTATCCACTTCCGAACTCTGCCGATCTATTAGATCGTTTGGGTCAGAGTCGATGGTTTACTAAGTTGGATTTGGCATCAGGATATTGGCAGGTTCCTATGGCTGAGGAGGATATTCCAAAAACGGCCTTCCGGACACCATTTGGTCTTTACGAGTTTTTGGTCATGCCTTTTGGATTGACTTCAGCTCCTGCCACCTTTCAACGCATGATGGATGAGCTTCTTTCCGATATGCCTGATATCACTGCCGATTTTATCGACGATGTGCTCATTCATGGGTCTGGTTCTTGGGAGGATCACATTCGTGATGTACGGCGCGTTCTTGATCGAAGTTGGCCTGAAGTTGAAACTTGAAAAGTGTGTGTTTGGTTCGACCGACACCACTTACTTGGGTTACCGTATATCTCGAGAGGGTTTACAGGTGGATCCAATGAAGTTGCGAGCTGTTCGAGAGTTCCCTCGTCCCCGTACAGTACAGGAAGTCCAGCGTTTCTTGGGCACGGTGCAGTACTTGGGTCGATTCATCGATCATCTCACTGATCGAACTGCCCCTCTTCGGGAGTTAGTTCATCCACAGGTATCTTTCAGGTGGACTCGCAGGTGTCAGCAGGCATTTGACCAGTTAAAAGAGTTCCTGACAACTCCACCATTGCTTCAATACCCAGATTTTACTCGTCCGTTCATTTTACGAGTAGATGCCTCAGATGTTGGTATTGGTGGTGTATTGATGCAAACTGATGCTGTGGATTCTTCAATTCGACACCCGGTGGCTTACATTAGTCGAGTACTCACGCCGGCTGAGCGGAATTATTCCACTACTGAAAAAGAATGCCTTGCTGCTGTTTGGGGTTTTGAACGACTTCATGCCTACTTACATGGGAGTGAAACACTTTTGGAGTGTGATCATGCTGCTGTCACTTCCTTATTAAAACGGAAGAATTTAGTGGGTCGCGTAGCCAGATGGGCATTACGTCTCCAGTATATAACTTTAAGGTGGTGCACAGGCCTGGGCGAACATGGGTGGTGGATGCGGATGCACTTTCTCGAGCACCCCTCTCCGATTCCACTTTGCCTGCTCATGCAGTAGCTGTGCGTTCGGTTTGATACAAGCCCCTCAGGTATTCGATGCCGACTTACCATCCTTGGAACAGTGGCAGGATGCTAAAAACATGAACCATGGACGAGGCAATTACGCATGCGTTTGCAAATCCGTCTTCCGAACCTCGGTTTCGACAATATCATGCTCAGTTTCGACTTCAGGATGGTTTATTGTATTTTATTGGGACAAATCCAGAGGACAGATGGCGTTTGGCTGTACCCTCTACATATGTTCCACACCTTCTTCGAGCATATCATGATTCACCTATTGTTGGAGGTCATCTTGGTCACCAACGAGTGTTGGAGAAGCTGCCGATCATTTTATTGGCCAGCATGCGTGGTGATGTGATCAGGTATATTCAAAGCTGTCCCACTTGTCAAACTCGGAATTCCTCTACGACTCGGGCCATGGGGGTGTTGGAATCCATCAATGTCTCTCGCCCTTTTGAGTTAATTGCAGTGGATTTAATGGGACCTTTTCCACGTTCTTCTCACAAGGTAACCAGTACATCATTGTTGTATCGATTATTTAACTCGATGGGTGGAGGTTGGTGCTCTTCCGGATGCAACTGCCATGTCAACAGCTTTGTTTCTGTTCGATAATGTGGTTTTGCAGCATTCTTGTCCAGAGCGGATGTTATCAGACAATGGCCCCGCTTTCATTGCAGAGGTATTCCGAGTGTTGTGTGAGAGGTTAGGGGTAAAACATTCATTTGCCTCTCCGTATCATCCACAAACTGATGGTTTGGTGGAGCGATTGAATCGGACCTTCAAGGGTATGATCTCGAAGTATGTGAACTTCAATCACACGGACTGGGATTGGTATTTGCGATGTTTGAGATTTGCTTATGTAACAGGCATTCAGAGTTCGATTGGTATCTCTCCATTCAAGGCATTGTATGGATATGATCCTAAGTTGCCTAGTGAATTGGGGTTATCATCGAATCTGCCACGTGCCGAGGATGCAAAGATGTGGGCTCGACATTTGGATGCTGTTTTGCCTCTTCTGCGTGCAGAGTCTGCTGAACATCTTGGTCGAGCTCAAATGCGGCACAATCTTCTTACAATGCACGACATCAAATTCCACCAGATTTTGCTGACGGTGACTTAGTCCTGGTACGTTTTCCCAAGCTGACTGCACCTGGGCTTGCAACTGGTTTATTACATAAGTGGCTTGGTCCCTACCGAGTACTCCGAAAGGTTGGTCCTCAGGTATATCAAGTACAGTTGGTGGGATCTCATGAGGTTGAGATAGTTCACGTGGTTCGAATGAAACGGTTTGTCGTTCGAGACTCGTTGAGTACATTTGGTCATACCTTAGATGGCCCAGCTCACACGGATCCAGGACCATCAGATCATCACCATCTACAGAGCCACCGAGGGGAGGATAATGTAAGATATTGTATATATGTAACATACTATATATACGCATGTGTATATACACACATGCGTAGTGACACATGGGTGGTGATCTGGCTCCCATGTGTCAGTGCCACGTGTCACATGTGTGCCACATGGCAGATGGTCTCCTGTATATAAGCAGGGCTTTTGTAGCTGAATACATCTGACGTTTTCTGAATATATCTGCTCTTTCAAGCTTTTATTTGTTCAGACATGCACATATATTTGATACGTATATGTATGCATACATGCATGTATTACACTTACGCATGCATGTGTCCATATACTGTACAAAATGTATATACACATGTACAGATGTATGATATGTATATGCCTTTTAATGATTTCTTAAAACAGTTGAGAAGATGTCATATATGTACCATATATATATATATATATATGTATATATTTCTGTAACACGGGTAAAAACAGATATATATACATATATGACATCTCAACTGTTTTAAGAAATCATTTACACGTACACCACATGCATGTATGTATATATATTATATTTGCTAATTGTGTCATACATACAACAACGTGACTTTTGAATAGAAGTTTTGTCCACGTGTTGAAAATTTTGACTTCAATTTCAGTATAAAAATGTGGTGTTAATGTAAGAAGAATTCATTACACAGCAAATGGCTTCCCGTGCATTCTTAGTTGTTTTTCTCCTTGCTCTTTTGGTTTGTTTTAGTCTTTCTTCATCTGGAACTACTGAAATTGGTGCTTCCAAGGACGGTAAGTACCATGGTGATTCAAAATATGGGGATGGTGACCACGATGGACACCATGATGATCATCATGGTGATTCGAAGTATGGCGATGGTCACCATGATAGACACCGTGGTGATGATCATGAAGGGCACGATCATCGGGGAGGTCGTGGTCATTAAAATGGACGTCAGCAGCTAAGCACGGAAAGCATATAATGTAAATACTGCATGTAGTTCCTTAATAAAATGTTTTTAAGTTTTATAATTTTATGTAATAAAAATTTTCATTTTTAAACATGGCAATATAAATAGTGCTTTAGTAAATCCATTTTGTTATTACAATTACTAGGAAATCCTGTAATGTATGCTTTGTGTTTGTGTGTGTCGTTCGTGCGTCTGTGTGTGAACGTCTGTAATTAGGATTAGGTAAAGAGGAAAGAATATGGTACTTAATCAATTTATTCTTAGAATATCCATTTGAACACACTTTATAGAAGTGACTTAAGGATGGTTCAAATAAGAAACATTCCATATGATAAAATATAGTTTATTAAGTATAGGATATCTATGGTTTATTTTTGTAAAAGCTTAGATTATATTATATATGTTTGTTTTATAACACCATTTTGTGTCAGCTTAATTTCTCTTTCTTCTCTCTTTCTTTTATATATATGCACAGAATGTCATATTTTATTCAGTTACAAAACCCCCATTATATACAAGAGACCTTTAAGCACGTAGCGCACATGTGACAATGGTGCTGACACATGATACCAGATCACCACCCATGTGTCACAACGCATGTACATGAGTATATACAGTAATTTACATATATATAGTATCTTACAATATCACGTATATATTATATGCACATTCAACGATGTGAAGTTATATCTATAGAACATGTTAGTTGGGAATATCACATACATTCTGTTGATAATGCATTAGTAAATACATGTGGATGCATGTATGCATGCATATGTAATTAAATACGAGTGTATGTTAGTAGACAAATAAAACCTGTGACACTGACATCAATATGTAAAACAGTTCAGTTGTATACATGCCATACATAATATAAGTCGTTGGCGTGTGCCTACGTACGTAATGGAGTCTAATTTTAAGAACCCTTTAAGCCACCATGAAATGTTGTTTAAGCATGACTGATTGAAGTAAATAAACAAAAGTTTAACATATTTATTTTACTAATTATACAGATTATAATATTATAAAGCTAGAAACTTCATATTTGTTTCACATATTTTTTTTTAGCAGCTCATAAATGTTATTTTAAAATCTTATATTTGTAAATCAATAAAAAGGTACAAATATATCTAGCATATTCTGAGCTCTATGTTTACTAATCTACTACTGTGTTAAATTTACCCTAAGTTAACATAATTATTAGTTTTGCTTCACACAGACCGATGTTAAATTAGTTAAGTATGTATTAGAATTTGAAATTCCGAAGCATGTTAAATTATGAATCATTTCTCTTCACTTTGATTTTGTGTTATTTAATGGCAAGGATTCTCACACCAAAATATGTTATTTTAAGTTACATAGTTTAAACTTAAGTTTCCACAACTTGGTTTGCACGATCCTTGGAACTAATCGACAGTTCTTGAATAGTATCTACAACCTCCTGCTTCTTCAATTGAACAAGACAAAGAATCTCCGTGACTGTTTAATTCCTCACTCACACGAGGAGAAAGAACCCTGTCGGGGGGCCATCCCCGCTCTACTGCAGCAAATCAATCCTGCCGGACGCTTGTGTTTTTATTTCCTAGCTGCATCTACACTTTGATCCCTTCCTAGAATGCAGGATTATTGTGAATTGCAAATTTAGAAGCATGATTGAAGATTTCAGGGATGGCAGCAACATTTTCGTCCGGTGCTCCAGCTCCACCCCCATGCTCACCTTGCCGTGCTCACCCACGGCCACCTCTTGTCGCTGTAGCCAAAGCTTCTGCAAATCCCAAAGTGCTTATAGATTCTCATGTGTGAGAATTTTTTTTACTACAATATAAAACTAAGTGGTTCTACAAATTTTGTGGTTCATTTGTACAACATAAATATCTTAAAACATTATACGATTCATACTTCACTTTTCTCAATGCATGTAATTATTTTTTTCTTAGTACATTAATAATACGTTTAATCTTGATTTATAATAGGCTTTTAACGTTTGAATATCATTAACTATTATAGGATAAATGTTTTCATTATAATTTTTTATTTTATTTTCATGCTCATTTTATATTTTTACATAAAATTGTTTTCAAATATAAACCAAAGCTATCACTCTTTCATTATGTATAAGTCCTCAGTAAATGCTTGGTGTCATAGTTCTTACTTAATTCGCTAACTTTGCCTTTAGCCTATTTATAATAATTAAAGTTGAAGAGTGCAAACCAAGATAAGAAATTGTGCCGTGTGATTTGAAAATAAGAATGACTTTGTACTAAACTTTATAAAAACATTAAACTTGATTATTGTGCTTGCTCCTTATTTTTAATTGAAAATGAGTTAAGTTAATTAAGTTGTTTTGTTCAAATATGTTAACTAAGACACCCATTAGTTCATGGCAAACCATGAGAACCACATGTTGCATTAATTAAGATTGATGATAAGTTAAGTTATCATGGGGTAGGGTTTTAAAAAATTATTAGTTTAATATAGTTTAACTTGCCAATAAAGATGTTTAACATTTCAAAAAGATATAAGAAGAGGATGGTTTTGCCGCCTAAATAGTATAAGTATAGTGTGGAGAAGCACATGACCACAAATTTATTTTTGTACCATCAAGACATATTTGTTATGTTGCTCATTCCTCTCGCGTTTGTTATGACATACCCAAACCCAACATGCACTAAAGATATGAGTAACATAACAAGTATGTCACATTCTAAGGGTTAATTTACCTTTATAATTTATGAGTTAAAAAATAAACACATGCACATACATTCTGACTCATTACGTGAGCATTGTATGTGCACTTGGCTAAGTTTGTGTAAGGATTATCAAGAGTTGGATTTTCAAAAATGTTTCTAAATGAGAACATTTAAGGTTGGTATTTAAGAAACCATATTCTTAATATTATGTGTAACTCTTGATTTGCAGGGGCTATACTGATAACTTAAATTTTGAGAAATAATGTCATATATTACACGTGATATTAAACTTTTTGTATAAATATAACATCTAAGGTATAACATTATGTCATGGGTCACACAAAAGAACTGGTAATTCTAACAAGTATACATGCTTGTACTCACATAAAACTATTAATTCTTGAGCATTTGCTTAAGAAAGGTTAAATATTTATTTTTTATTGGGTGTGCTCACTTACGCACTTGGTTAGGGGTGTAACATATTTCAAAATTAAACAATTTAAATTCATTAATGGTACTTAATGGTGGTGTATTTAGGATTGTTTAATCTTAACTTTGAAATTTTACTTAGCATAACAATTGTGTCGTTAAATATTAATACTAAATTTAAGATATAACATGGCCACACAAGTTAATTGTGAGTCATGTTACTCTTCATAATTCTATAATGGGGTCATGATAATTACTTAAGGTGTAAGAATATCAATAATCTTAAGTAGCCTTCGTCATGACGCACATAACACATGACTCTAGGGTTAAGTGTGTTATAGATTTTAAGAGTAAGGCTACTTAAGCAACACAATTAGATCCTAAGAGTTATTAAAGTGTTATTTACACAAGGTAAATAACACCTTGTTTTTAAAGTAATAACTCAGCCTTCAAAAGTTTTATTTTAATTTGTTATATAAAATAATTATAATGTTTGATTAAAGAAATTCATATTATAAATTCTTAATCTTACTTCTTACTTCAAACACATTTTCACACTATATAAATAAAATAACATATACAATTTCTTTAGATGCTTTGTGTAATCATTTGTTTCCTCCTTAGAACATTGTCTAATGCATTGAGGTTGCTTATGGCATTCTAGAGCAACTCTAATTGAATGACATTCACGATCTTACAAAGACGTGCAAGCCAAAATGATTTACATATGTTGGTGCATGGTTGTGTGTAATAATGGACACCATATATGCACATGAGTATATATAGTATCTTACAGTGCATCATTACGAGGCCTACTAGTTATTGTTTCTCAAGGTTACTTTTGACGATGTAGAAGTTATAAATCTAGTATATTGATTCCTTCCTTACTGGTTACTTTTGACGATGTAGAAGTTATAAATCTAGTATATTGATTCCTTCCTTACTGCTTCTTCCCCACACTGGCCCATGTGTTCCCTATCTAAGGTTTCATGTCCTCCCAGTTATTGTTGATCGACTTGGGCCAGATAAATTTATAATCAGAAACTCATGCATACGTTTCCCTCCCCATGTTCATTATATGTTTATTTAAATTTTATACTCTTTCAAGGTCGTCCTTACGCTTGGGATTCACCTCGTGGGAGTATGATCATGGGACGTGGTCATTGGGGGGAGGGGGCATGGCCATGAAAATGGACATCACTAAGACTGGTTAAACGTGGAATGTATATAATGTAAATATTGCATGCACATATTTATCAACATTTAGGATGTTGCTGCTTTTTCTGCTTCTTAATAAATTATTTAAGTTTTATTTATCAATTTTGATGTAACAGATATTTTCATTTTTAAACATGGCAGTGCTTTAGTAAAACTACTTTATTATTAAAATACTAGGAAAGTTTGTAACGTATTCTTTGTGGTCTATATAGGCACACGTGTGTGGGAACATAATCAAGGAGGACTAGATTAAAATACATAGGAGACCAATGCTGTTATGATGTGTTCAATATGTAAAGAATATTGTACTTAATCCAATTACTTTTAGAATACTTATATCCACTTGAAAACACGCACGCACGCACACATGCACACACACATTGTAGAAGTGCTCTAAGGCATTGAGGCAAAATCACTGGATCATTCAAATAAGAAAAATTCCATACTAGATGTAGTAATTATTGTTTTACGTATTTTGTAAAAGCTCAGACTATATTAATATAACACAGTTCTGTGTCAGCTTTATTTTCTATCTTTCCTGTTAGTGATCTTTTTATTTTTTATTGATTTTATAATAATATTTTCAAAATTTAAACCACTTTTTAGAATAAATATGTAAAGAAAATTTCTAACTTTATAATATATTAATATATTAAAACAATAAATATGTTAGAGTTCTGTTCATATAACTTTAAAGAATCTTCATAACAATCATGCTTTAACATCAATTCCATTTTCATTGTGAGCACATGTTATTATAGAAAGAAATATAATTAATATGGTAGACTATTAATTTGGAATTTCATCGATACATCGAGCAGACACACGCATATATAGAAACCACTGACTTATACGTATATATATATATATATATATATATATATATAATATATATAATATATTAATATATATATATATATATATATTATATATAATGTCATGTATACAACTAATATATCTGTATTTGCTATATATATATATATATAATACTATATATATAATCTATAATTCTTTTAATTATCAATATGTAATTGAAATATTGTTTTGCCACAGCTTTGGTGACCTACCAACATGCACGCACATTTAATCTACATATATATTACACTTTCAAATGCCCACATGTACATAATGTATATATGTAGAAATGTATATATATATAAATATATGTCCATCAACAAACGTAGTCAACATTCACCAAGGCACTTTTCGATTGTAACGTTTAATATATGTATTTAAATACATTCATTTATGGCAACCGTTCTAAACCTCTGCTTTATTTAAGTTTATGTCATACAAAGTTATAATTTACCAATTACTAAAATGTTTATTAAAAACAAAACCATTTTATTATTGTAATATAGAACCGGATTATATATTGAATTAAAGAACTATAGCACAAACGTCAAAACTAATGGGTTAACTTGGAAATTGTGGTTGATGTAGCCTTTTTATTTGATTTACATTGAAAAAATATTATTTATCTTTGTCAAGATGAATATTTCAAATTTGAATGAACGAGACTGTTTCATTAATCATTACATTGGTTCTTTAGATTGATCTATATAAATTCTAGATTGTTATTGCTATGGTTTAATTAGGGTAAGAAGAATATAAAATAGAAAAATAATAAGAATTGTTGAGTTCAAGAAGGTAAATATTTAATTATTTCTTTTTTTATAATGTTTTTCTTCAGTTATTAGGAAAAAGCATGGCCTATTATTGAAATGGATTAGGGATGAAAGGATTCTAGATGTCATGGTAGTGCCACAAACAATTAAAGAAGCAGTTAGAAAAGTAGAGGGAGTATAACTATTACAAAAATAATGGTTACTTAATTTTTTTTAATGTTATTGGACCCTTTGTTATCCTTAGGCTTCTACTAAAACTAATAAGAAGGAAAAAAAATTGAATTTTTAACTTTTTTCTTTTCTTTAACCTAGGTTTATTATGTATCCAAGCTAAGAAAATAAATGTTTTTATTGAAGTACAATCAACAACTATTTAAGTGGGAGGCAAAAATGATCATGATAATTCAATTAATCATATCACAAAGGATCGAGATTATAAAATGACATGTTGAAGAAGACATGTTAAACAGAATAGGAATAAGTGAGTAATTGGTTTCACAAGAAGAAAAAAAGATTATCTAGGTTATGAAAGTGAGTTATACTTGTGTTGCTTTAAACATACCTTTACACATGTTTTAAAGGTTTGATGATAGAGGTTGGTGCACATGATTTTTCAAATGGTGTTGAATACAATTGCTATATGAATTGAGAGGATTTTTAACAACATGAAAAGTTGTTAATGAAGATCCTTTTTAGAGTTATGAGGAAGTCCTAAGTTTATTATTGCCTCTTCACCATGATATAATTGAATCAATCTACAATCCTAATTCACGCAGTAAAAAGTTTAAACTTTGATCATAAATCATTAGCTTTGTTATAAATTCATGAGGTTTGATGGCTATCATGAGGGTAGGTTATGAAGTAGTTTATGGAAGTTATGTCTGTGATCCTCCAGCTATGGTATATTGAATTGTCAAAGTGGTATGACATTAAGAATTTTTCATATATACTTATAACTACTTCAATTTTTAATTGTTTCACTATTTTATAGGTGCAATTCTTTATTCACTTGTTAGCTAACGTGCTCGTTGAGTTAAATAAGTTCAATCTTATATTTTCAACACCAGAGAACATTGTTGGTTATGATTTGCAACTTTTTGAATTTAACAATACACAAATTTTAAATAGATATTGGGTAGATTGCTAGACATTCAACCTTATTATCAAGTTTTTTTTTTTGTTGGTGAAGCTAAAAAGTTAGAGTACCAGGTAAATGAATATATTATTTTTCATGTTTTAAAATATAAGAAAATACCTTGGAAGGCCATGGTTTTAGACTTGAACACAATAATAGCTATATCACCAAGATTACTTCAAGACTGCAAAAAATATTGTAAAGCAATATATTCAAGAAGTGTTTAACAACCTTAACCAACAATCTGAAGATTAATAATATAAAGATTTTGATCCTCATTTAATTTTGGATGATTTAATAAAGAGGAGAAAGCAAACTTGACTATAGTGGAGAGACTTTTCAACAAGATCAATTATGACTGAAATGTTATTAATATAAAAGCTATGCTAGAGCTAGACGATTTTACTAATTAGATGCAAGAAAAACTATGGATAGTGCTTGGCATGACTACAAAGATAAGGAGCTTTGGTAAAACACGTTTTCAAGGAAAAATAAATAAATTATTTTAATTTTAACTTGTGTAGTTTTAGATTTTATGAAACTCTAATAGCTTTGTACTAATATTGTCCCATGCGAGAGAGTATTTTCTTTGCAAAATGAATAAAAAGAGCTTAGGAGTGAAAATGCTAGAGATTGTGATGAATAATATTTATGAACACTCCAAATCAAGAAGAATAAAGCACTGAAAATTTAAAATTCAATGAAATAAAGACATCCATGTAACTAACATTTCAACATTGATTTTTTTTTTATATTATGAGGTATATTAAAAAAATTTCCTTTCATTTAAAACTTAAACCCTACCATGCAAATTTATGCCTTGATTTGTATATGTATTTATTTGCACATTCAATGATGTAAAGTTATATTAAATGTATTTATAAAATATGTTAGATGGAAGATTGTATGTCTCTACATGTTTGTTAGTGTTAAGTATAAATACATGTAAATGCACATATGCATACATATGTATCAAATGTGTTTATGCTAGTAAGTAAATAAAAGTTATGACACAAAAGTTAAGAACATAATATGTAAAACAGTTTCTCAACAACTCATACACACAATAATATGTTATATGTCATATATCTATATTTATATATCTATATATATGTATATAATTCTTTTAATTATAATTCAAGAATATTCTTAGGTTTTTATATAGGCATGTGTTGCATTTTAAACATGATTAATTAAGAAGATTCTTTCAGGTTAAAATAAATAAACAGAAGTTTAAATATCATGCAGATTATAAAACTATAAAGTTAGACATTTTACTTTTCTTTTACATATTTATTCTCGGAAACAAGTGCCAAAATGCTTTCTTTTATAAATCAATAAAAAACAAAGTTCATTATTCATACTTATATAAATTAATAAATAGAAAAGAAAGGAGAGTCAAAAGTAACGAATTGTTTAAGAAGTTGTAGAACTATGTTATGTATGTAGCTGTTCACATGGGTAAACTTTTCTTTGTGCAAAAATCACTGTTCATCAATTAAAGGATATGGGATTTTGACCTAAAATAGCTTTATATATATACCTTATCTCATCTCTAAGGTCAAGGATAGAATTTTGTTTTGGCCATTGTCATGTTATAACACTTATAAGGTAGCCTTCTCATAGGACAAACATATATTCATTATATATATATATATATATACTAAATGGTTACAAAGATAGTAAGTGTGGAGACTTACTTCTCTCATAGAGATTCTCTCTCTATGTATTGCTCTCCATAGCTTTCCATAGCTCTCCATAGCCTTCATAGCCTTCTCTCTCTCCCCTCTTGCCCTACTTGCTTTAACCAAATCCTGTCCTACTCCAACTGTCATAACTATGTGTTTCCTGCATGCATAGGATTTTTCTATTGCACCTTTCCTATGAGCTTTTCCTTCACCGTAGGAAAGTTCAATGTATATAATTCTTACATGCTCTATTTTTGGTCCCTAACACTATTCCCCACTTGATTCCTTATAGTGTCTTCACTGCATCTATCCTATGCCTTTTTTATGATGTTGACTTTCATGATACTCTAGATTTTCCTCTTTGTTTTTTTGAAAGTTGTTCCTCTCTTCCTTTAGTTCTTGGTTGGAACTTGATACCTTGACTTGTAGCACTTCCTTAGGAATCACTATTTACTTTCTCTTCCTGTTGCTGAATAGTTTTCTCTTCCTGTTCTTGAATTGTTTTTCTTTCATGTTCTTTAGGCTCATCCTTTATAAACGAAATAGAAAAAACATCTTTCTTTGTGGCATCATTTAGTTTCTTATAGTTTAACACTACTCTCAATTTTTATTCTTTTTAAGAACTATCACAAGTGGTGATAACCATTGTGCACCTTGTAATAGGATAAATGAAGTCAACATTTAACTGCTTATCTATCTCTCCTTAACAAGTTGTGCATAATTAAGATTCATCCTATATGCTCTTTGTTTTATAGGTTCACTTGCTGGTAATAATTGTATAGTGTGTGTTGTTAAGCATGAAAATCCTACAGTCTAAAACATAGTAGTGGTCGCCATCGACAAACCCGTATTAAAGAGTCTATTGAAATATAAAAGACAGATATAGAGTATAGATCAGACTTCAGAAGGTCGGGAAAGGGTAAGGATGGCAAGGTATGTAGCATGTAGAACTGTGGATCCCATCACAATAGAAATAAAAGGAAAAGACTAAGATAACATGTAATATGGGTATAACACTAAACATACATGTAATAAGGGTATAACATATAACATACCCGTAATAAGGGTGACAGACTCTCAAATAGACCCGTAATAAGGGTAACAGACTCACAAACAGACCTGTAATAAGGGTAATAGACTCACAAAACAACTCGTAATAAGGGGTAACAGACTCACAGACTAGAAACCGATCCTCAGATGGTCAAACGGGAGTGAGAAGAGAAAAGATATAGCAAGTAGTACTGCAATCTCGATGCAGTAAGAAATGAGAAGTAGAATCAAAGAATCAAGTAAGATACCCTAGAGAAAGTAAGAAGAGTAAGGATAACATGTAGTACTACAGATCTCGACGCAGTAGAAATCAAGTAAGATACCATAAAGTTAGTAAAAGAGAATAGATATAGCAAGTAGTATTACGGATTCCCGAACGCAGTAGAAATGAGAAGTAAAAATCAAGTAAGATACCGAAGAATGAGAGTAAGAGGAGAGTATATATTGTCAAAACATAGTACAATATTCAGTATACCCCGGGATGCTTTCCTACCCCTAACTTCATCTATTTATACCCACACTTCAAGTCTAGTACATTCAATTATTGTAATTCCTTTGAATCTTATCCAGTAAATTCCTTAATGTCGTTATGATAACTACTCCCTTAGACGTAATATGCTGAAATCTGGAACTGCCGTATTCCGGTTCTCTCTGGAACTGCCGTATTCCGGTTCTCTCTGGAACTGCCGTATTCCGGTTCTCTCTGGGAACTGCCGTATTCCGGTTCCCTCTAGAACTGCCGTATTCCGCTAATGCCTAAATCATGTATGTTCTATGTTCTTCTCTAACTCTCGTATTTTTCACTATATATATTGTTTTTGGTATTTTCCCCGTTATTCTTTCCTAATGAAACACGTGAAACTTAGAAATTCTATGATGCCTAAGTACTACTTTAACAGTGTACACAATTTAAGAGGTATGCCTTTAAGATCTCTATAAGACCAGGCAAAAACATCCTGATACCTTTGATCGATTCTTTTTCTTTCAGAATTCCTTATCTAATTCTTGAGCAATAAATAAAACTTTAGGCTCATTTTCTGTGCCTATATTCACTTGCTTTAAAGGTTCTGTGGTATACACATATATATACTTTACAAGCTTTTCCTGTAAATCAATCTTATACGGGATTGGTTTAAAACTTTTTCTGTAGTCCATGCCTATCATTATCCTTCTACTAATTTATACTTCTTCCTGATCATCTAATCCATTAAACTAATCATATCCTTCTAGTCGGTTTCCTCTTTAACATACCTTTAGTATGATTATAATTAATAGTTTCTTCTCCTTCTCTTAGCATCATCTTTTATGTTCCCCAATCCTATATAACTTTTGCAAATTTCAGCCAAGGTCTGCCATAACATGGTATATATAGTGTCTTTTCATTTCATTTGGACAATGAGTGACACTTTATACTTAAGATCTTTTATGAATATAGTTACTCCTCTCACTATACCTACAGGTTTCACACTTCTTTGATTTGTCATTTTTAAATTAAAAGGAGCAGGTTCAATGGGTCTTAACTTATTTTCTTACAAGCATGTTCTTCAATAAAGTTAATTCTTGAGACTCCATATACAAGTGCTCCTTTTATCTTATTTCTCCCAATATATACTATGACATACCCATTATAATTACATTCTTTTTCATAATGTTTTTCTTCTCAGATAAATTCATGTCCTGTATAAGTAGGTAAAGATTTCAAAATAATGTTTAATATTTGCAGAATTTAATTTTTAATATATAGGGTAATATGTATTAATTGTTCCAACGTGATTATGATCTCTTGACTCAATGCACTTTGAGTCATTGATTCTGCCATGTCATCATGATTGTTTTACAGGAATATTCTACTTTATAAGAATATTTTATTTTATAGAAATATTCTTTTCTCATGAATATTCCTCCCTAAAATAGAATCAATTATTTTTAGATCTTTAAATATATCTGTATGTTGTTTTTCATCATCTAAGATATACTCATGGAGATCTCATTCTTGGAGATAATGTTCATTTCTCTTTTGTCTGCATACTATCTTATGACAAATATACAAAAACTTCCTTCTGAAGTAAGGTATTCTTTCTGATTTTATTTTCTTTTGATAGTTACTGCTCTCACGGCAAGATGATTTTTTACTTCACTCTCTCTACATCAATTAATCTAGTCCATACTGAGTTAGGAGCATTATTTGAAGTAAAGGTTGATTCCTATGACAATTTGGAGAAATATGTCCTTTCTCCCACAATATAACAAGTAAAATTACTTGAATTTCTTCTTTGTTTTCCTTGTATATATCATTTTGATCTCCATAAACTTCTTTTCTTGGATAGGACCTATCTGGTCCTCTGTAGGAGTCTCATTCCTTCCCATGTTAAGCAACATAATTAATTTGATTCCTTTCATATAGCCTATCATTTCCTATGTAAGGAGCATCCCTTCTATTATTGACATGATTTCTGTTTCTTCCTTCCTACCAATTTTCAATATTTGTCCTTAATAGAGCTTCCTATTATGAGATGAGAATGTATTAATAAAAGGTTGTCTCATAAGAAGCGGCCTATTATACTGACCTTCCTTCCCTTCTTCATTCCTCCTTTCTCTTTCACATGTGCTACATTTGATTAAGAAAATACTTATAGTCTTTTGTCAAATGTCCTTCTTTATCACATATTTGACATTTTGGCAACTTTAGTCTACATTTATTCACTGTATGCCCAAGATTTTTACACTTGGCACTCCATACCTTAGCATCCAATTCCTTATATGTAGGACTGTTTTTTAAGGATTTTACCAACTGTAATAGCACTTTTCTTATCAGTTTTATAGTCCCGAACCTTAATAGTTCTTCCTCATCATTTGAATTATCCTAACCTTCTCATTGAGGACTTTATCTTTCCTTCAGTTATATTCTTTATTTGTTTCCTCTTTCTCATAATATTTTAAATGCTTTACAAGATCTTTCTTACTTATTTCCTAAATAGTCATTGCATAATGCCTATATGACTTCAGTAATCCTTGTTTATACCATTGAAGCAAAACATCTTCCTTCACATATAGCATGCATTTCCTTTTATGCTTCTTAAAATGGTGTGTATATTCTTTTATAGTTTTAATTTTTCCTTGTAGGATATTCTTGAGCTTTTCAAAGTGCTCTTCCAGCAACTCTTTTTTTTAAAATATTCTTTAAAAGCTTTTGTCACTTTCTTATAATTTTCTTTCACATCTTTTTCTAACTCATAATACCAATCATATGCATTTTCTTTTAATGTATAAGGAAATATAAACAACTTATTTGCATTGCTTACTTTATACAACTTCACAACTTTCTCAAACTGTAATAAGTGTCTTTTAGGATTTTTCTTCTTTCTTGCAGAAAATATTGGGTACATCAATGTACCTCCTAACATTCCAGGGAAAAGTGTTATATTAGACATTCTCAATGAGCTTTCTTTACCACCTTTCTCCGCACTAAGACGGGAACTTCAAGGAGATCCTTCTTCTGGTCTATTATGAAATCATGTTCTCTGAGGAGTTCCTTCTAACTCCTCTTCTCATGTAGTTTGATAATCACCGCTTCCACACCTTAGTAGCACTTTCGCCTATTTGATTAATGAATCTTATAAGAGCTTCTTACCTATTAGCAAGATCTATTTACTCAGTAAGGGTAGCCTCTCTCTCGACCTACTTATTATTTCTTTCTCTTGCTAGAGATGGATTAGAATTATGATACCCATTCATCATCATATATACACATTTCTTTTTCTTACTTAAGCTTTACTTCTTTCAGAGTTATCTCTTCTCACTTAGGAATTTCACAAATCCCTCCATGGTTGCCATGTGTTAATATGGAAAAACTTTCATGTGTGTACAAATCATTGTTCACAACGCAATAAAAGCTTTCCTAGTTAAAGGATATGGGATTTCAACCTAGAATAGTTATATATATTACATTATCTCGTTTCTAAGGTTAAGGATATGATTTTACTTTGGCCATATTGCCATGTTATAGCACTTATAAGGTAGCTTTCTCATAGGACAAACATATATTCACTATATATATAATCATGCACTTGCATTACTAAATGGTTACAAGAGATAGCAAGTGTGGAGACTTACTTTTCTCTTAGATATTATCTCTCTATCATGTATTGCTCTCCATAGCTCTCCATAGCCTTCATAGCCTTCTCTCTCTCCCCCTCTTGCCTTACTTACCCTAACCAAATCCTATCCTGCTCCAACTGTCATAATTATTTATTTCCTACATATGTAGGATTTTTCCAATACCAGTAAGATTTTTTCTATTGCACCTTTCCTATGAGCTTTTCTCCACCATAGGAAAGTTCAATGTATGCAATTCCTACAGATCTGTTTTTGGTCCCTAATAGTAGCATATAGTAAGCTTTTAGAAAATAGATTTAGAATATAAACCTAATAAACTGAGTGAACTTTTGAATTAATTTAAATGTTTTTTGTGTTCTATGTGTTAAAGTGGGTATTATTAAGTACAATATTCTTTGCATTTTAAATACATTATAGCTTTTATCAATTATGAAGTACATGTTAAAGAACTTTATCTATTATGGCCTTGTTCGAGGAGTATAGACATTTCTTCAAAGTTTTTCACATTAAGTCGTGGTTTATAATGACCATAAAAACCTTACATATTTCCAAATAGCTTGAGTGTTGAGTTGTTTATAGTTTCATTAAATTTGGTTCAACTTTATTATTATATATTATTCAAGTTTTCAACAAGATAAAGAGATGTTCTATCTCAATGTTCCTACCTTGTTCCTCGATTAAGCAATTTAGCATTCGATCAACAGTTATATGTTTTTTTAGGATTAAATTGTCTAAAATGATGGTTCTAAGATAACACTAGCTCTAGTAGACTCCAACATTTTAAGAATGGTTTGCACATTTCTATTAATTAATGCCATTGCTCAAGTTGTTTTGAACTGTATTATTCATGATTGAGTTTTGAGTTTTAGTTTTGGTTATGACTATAAGATTAGAAATGGCTTGTTATTTTATAACGAATTATTGTATATACTAGAGGGTTTATGTCATCTCCACGTATTACAATCTTGCCAAGATGTCATTATTATTAGAGATTTTAGGGTCTGCAAAACACTTGAGCTTGTTACTCGTTAGTACTAGTGGCTTTAACTTTGTAGGTAACCAACTTCGTACAAATTTGTACGTGTGTTGTAGATTCAAGGCTTCTCATCATCACTTGTATGGAATGCTTTAATTATTACTGATTTTAAGTGACCCATGGGAATTGGTTTTTCATGGACTTCATCATAATCTTCTCAATTCTAAAAGATTTGGCTCAACTTAATTATGATGGATAGGTTTTTTTAAGATTGTTCACTTCATACTATGTACCAAATCCATAAAAAAGAGATTGCCGATTTAATGGTACAAAAGGTATTTGGCTATAAGTAATATAAATTAAAAACATACATATTTTATAAGAATATGCAACTATTTATTTTAAACATTATAAAACATTATCCATAAGAAGCAACTCAAAAGGTTTTTTTAAATTTCAAATGTAATTCATTAATCAAATTGAATTTTAAGTTGCTTCCCATGGACATAGATTAATGTTTTTATAACGTTTATAAATAAATATTTAATTATGATTCTTTTAAATATTATTGATATAAAATTTAATCTACAAAATATATGTAACAAACAAAAAGATTTGGGAGACACAAACATGTGGGCACGCAGAGGTCTTCTATCTACGGGCGTTGCATCTAATCATTATTATGAATACACTTACATATCAATTAACAATGAGATTGACAGGTTGTTCAGAGGGTCATCGAGCTGCAGTTCAAGAAGAAGGAGAAACCCACTCATGTCCTCTGCTTTGGATACCAACAGGTTCTCTCTCTCTCTCTCTCTCTTTATATTTATATATATATATATATATATATATATATATATATAACCCTCTTTCATTGCAGAACTTGGAATGTGCCTTTCGAAGCACAATGGTGGAGATTGTAAATTCGATGGCATGGTGCACGCTTCATTATAGAACCAATTAAATGAATAATAAACTTTAGATTTTAATTAAAGTCATTGTTTTTAATATATAATTTATAATACTCAAATTAAAATATATTAAAAGTGTACGCAAATGTGTAATGTGTGTTTATACATGTATATAGCCAACACAATATAATAATCAATAATAAAATTTAAAATATAAAAATAAAAATTATATAGTATATAAATATAAGTAGAAAAAAAAAATCTCTTTATAAGTTTAAATTTTAAGTGAAATATAATTCACGTAGTTAGAATATACTAATATATTTACTTATGTGTGACAAATATAAAGCATTTCAACTGTTCATCAATCCACCCCCAAAAAATATACCATATTAGTTATATGCTTTTTATAATAATATAGGCATTGCTATTAAAGCATGATTAGTGAAGATGATTCATATTTATTCATTTATAAATCACTAAAATTAAAATAAAGCTCATTGTTCATACTTATATAAATAAATATTAAAAAACAAGAAAATGGAATGTTTGCTATTTCAACGATTTATCTTAATGCTTTAGAATACTTCTATAAGGGTGTGTATCTTTAATAAAAGTTCAATTCTGTATGTACTTATGTAAATAAAGAGCCAAAGTACAGACCGGACATGATCATAGACTTGAAAATTTTATAAACAACCGACCTTAGCTCAGTTGGCAGAGCGGAAGACTGTAGTGTTTACGGATATCTTTAGGTCGCTGGTTCGATTCCGGCAGGTCGGATGAGATCATTTTGAAAGCGTTACTTATATTTGCCATGCTTAATTTATTTGTTTAAATTAAGCATGGCAAAAACACGCACACACACACACACACACACACACACACACACATAAATGAATATATAATATGAATATTCCATATGAATATTCATAGAATATTCTAAGTTATGCTTTTCAATCAAAATTAACTAGTGAACCACAAGCTAATTTTGATTGAAAAGCTAGCCAGTATCATTTTGATTCGTTGATTGAACCACTAGCTTAAGCATGTCACATTTATTAATTTGGACTTTAGTGGAACACCATAAGAAGTAGCACGTTACTAAGATTAATTAAAAAAATAATTGCAAAGCCACTTTAATGAAATAACATAAGAATAGCACGTCATCAATATTCATTAATAAACGTTGCACTCAATTCACATCACCAATATTAATTAAATAAACTTGACACTAAATTAAAATTCATAAGTCAACCGCATCTCTATAAATGTACATCGCGTATTACAGTACTTACGAACGTGTTGTTGAATTGATACGGGTGCATGTGCATGTTGTGAGCTAATGCAAAAAAGGTTACTAATGAAGATTATATTTTGAGCTTTATAAAACATATTTGCACACATATTTTGGAACTGTAATTCTAATAACCCTTCTTAAGTCGTGAAATATTGTTAAATTCAATTTAAAATAAATAAAAAGTTTAACATATTAATATTTTATAATATATTTATATTCAATGGGTGTATGTAATTAACACCTCATTAACGGCCATCTTGAATCTTAAAATTGTGTGGTTCCATCTTAATTGCTAAATCGTGCATCTGTTGTGGTGACCATATATGACATATGTGGCATATATCCTTAATTTATAAATGTGTGTTATTAACAGTTATTTTAAATATTATTTAATAGCCATTTTGAATTCCAATGGATGATTATTTTAAATTTCATTTAATAGTTGTTCTACATTCAATTTAATAATGAAGTTAAGTATAAGTTAAAAATAATAATTAAGTTAAGGGTTCAATTAATAATAATAATAATTAAGTAATAAATTCACTAATAACTAAGTTAAAAGTCGAGTTTAAAGGGTTAAGAATAACAATTGGGTTAAAGATTTAATTTAATGATATAAAAAAAAATAATTAAGTTAAAATTATTAAATAATTAAGCCAAGGCAAGAAGGTTAAAGATCTAGCTTAGTAATACACTCATTAGATTAAGGGGGTAACAATTGAGTTAAGAGCAATTTAATAGTTAAGCCCAAGGCATAAAAATTTAACAATAACAATTGTGTTAAAGATCCAACTTAAGAATAAATTCATCAAATTAAAAAAATAATTAAATTAAGAATCCACTTTAACTTATTAAGTTTATTTATAAGTATAGCAACTAGGTTAATGGTTATTAAATAATTACATGAGGTTAATTACACCAAGTTAATAATAACAACTTGATTAAGAATCTATCTTAGAAATAAAACTTATAATAATTAAAAATAAATTCATTAGGTTAAGAATAATAATTGAATCTTAATTACGTTAAGGATAATAATTAGGTTAAGGGTTTAATTTACATTAAGTTAAGGATAAAAACTAAATTAAAAGTCTAACTTAAGATTAAACTCACCAAGCTAAGAATAATAATTAAGTTAAGAGTCATTAAATAATTAAGTTTATGCATAAGCACTATAATAATTACAACTTAAGAATACTATATTAAGGATAATAATTGGATTAAAAGTTTAGCTTAGGAATAAACTCATCAAGTTAAATATAATAATTACATTAAATAATTAGCCTATGGATGTGTAAACTTAAAAGCTTGATAAATTCGCAACAATTGGGTTAAGAAATTCAACTTAAAATACACTAAGTTAAGATTAATAATTAAGTCAAGGGTTCAATTTAGAGTAAACTTATTATGTTAAAGATAATAATTAGGTTAAGAATTCATTAATTAATAAATAATTAAGCCCACGAACAATGGGCATGTGTACTAATATTTAATATATATTTTATATATTATAAACTATAAAGCATGTGTGTATTGAAATGGATATAAATAATTTGAAGAAGTAATATTCTTTGCATATTGAACACATCACAAAAACTTTCTTCTTTTTGCCTCATGCACACACACACACACAAGTGCCTTGGTAAATCTTATATTAAATAAAGCAAGTCTTTGTGATGTACCATGCTTTAACAATAAACAATATAATAGAATATTAATGAATAGTATTTTTATATAAAACACATCTCAAATTCATAACATTTTTTAAATAATGCATTTGAACTTGTGAAAATAACAAATTTTAATGATTACATTACATATTTTCCACCCTTAGTTGATATTTTAGTGATTGGAATATTCATATTGTACATTTTGTAGATGTGTACTAGTAAAACATCTTGCCACATCCATTTTTTATTGATTAATATGACACGTGTCAATTCTTAATTCATTAATAAGTACTTCATGTTATTTTCTCTTTTTTTTTTTCTTTTTTTTCTTTTGGTAGTTGCCATATAAAAGTTATCATTGTCATCAAGAAAACTTCTTAGTGTCAAAGCAAAACTTAAAGATTTTTAATATATTATTATTTCATTTATGATGAGAATATTTCAATTTCCTTTTTAAGAATTAATTTGTATATAATATATGTATAGTTTTGTGTGTACATATATATGTGTATATATCTATATGTATATGTGTGTGTGTGTGTGTGTGTGTGTATATATATATATATATATATATATATGTATGTATGTATGTATGTATGTATGCACACACACATGTATGTGTATGATAATCCTAGTAAAAATGATAAACTTTCTTTGAAATTAAATGTGATAAGGACATATTTTTATAACATGTGTGATTGAAAGTGATATGGTTTTGTTTTACTAATGGTTGGAAAATCATAGTTACATATGACATGTCACTATTTAGAAAGCAAATAAAAGTTGTGGTAGAATTCTTTTTATATATGAAATGTAATTTTTTTTGTATTTATTTTAATATGGATATGAATGTATGGGATTTGACTTATTGTGGCTTGAAAAAAAGTTGTTTTAATTTTTTAAATGATATATTTATAATTTAAATAAAAGCTCACTATTCATATTTACCTTGCAAAAGAAAGAGAGTTTAACTTGTATTATAGTACACTACTCTTTATCTTGAGTTTGTCCAATTTATCATCTCCAACTTTGGCTTGACTTTGTTGTTTAAATTTTCATTAAACTTGTTAAGAATTTTGAAGCGATTGTTCTTACTGAATGGCTTGGACTCTTGGGACAGATGTGGTTGACTGTACGTTTCAACTTGTTGGAGGAATTAATTGCAATGTGGCTATGGCCACCACAATAAAGACACAGATCATTGATTTTACAAAATTGCTTCTTGATTGCAGTTAAAGGCATAGTTACCAATTAACGCGTTCAAGTAAAACTTTGCAGTTAGTAATGCGTTCGTAACGTGACGTTTGTAACACACGTTTGGGTTCGAGTCACGTCTCTTTTATATTCCGAATTTAAATTAATCTTTCCGTTAGGTTCATCCATTATGCTTCCACTTTCTTTAGGGTTTTTCAACGTTCGGTTGGTCTGAACCAAACGTTGCGTTCGGATGAAAATTTGTTGTTCATAACGCCGTTTATAACACATACATATGCAACGTTTGGAAGTTCGGCAGTAACTATGGTAAAAGGTTTACAATGTCAAGTCTGTATTATATTCAAAATTGAAACTTTGACCGAAATTAAGCCATGAGAGGGTGGTGATGTTACTATTGCCACATAAGTGTACTCAAGACTTGATTAAGATATCTGGAATTGCTTTGAAAGGTTGTTCAAACATTCAATTACTACACCGTATAGCATGACTAATAACTTCAAAATAAGGGACTCCAATTCCTTCTGGAATGTCAAGAAGAGGTCTTTAACATTATTATATAGTCCTTACTAATATTAATTCATCAAGGTTTTTCATTCCACGGTACCTCACATGTTAAGAAATAAAACTTTGATGCATAAAGATGTAGGACAATTACTTTAGATGAATTAATGAATTTTGTTAATTGTTGTGTGAATTGAACTTTTAAACAAATTCTTCAAAATTGTTCAATAGGGAGAACTTTTCTTTGAAAGGGGGGAACTATAAATGTATAGTGTTAGTGAATCATAAACCGGTTAAGCCTACCTTTGATTGGTTGTTCGAGTAATAATTAAAACTCATTTAAATAACCAAGTAGATTTAGTTCATGAATCCATGAAACTAAACTTTAGTATTGTTAAATTTCTTAGTAAGTTATTAGTAGTACTCGTGTTGGAGGGCCTTAGTTGCTGTTCTAATAACTCTTTCATTGCCTCATTAACTTTCATTTGAGTGTATTTTTTTTTATCACTAAATACTATAATCATATACTCTTTAAGTTAAATTGCTTACATACTAGGTTTATGAGCCTGGAACACGAGAATCAATAATTGATGAGTTACAATTATTGCCCAACACAACAAAACTTAATTCAATTTTTGAGATTTCTATTCAAATTGTCAAACCTAAACACAAGAACAAAATATGAATAAAAAATTAAAGAGAAATAAAGAATAATAAGAGAGATTAATCAAACATGAGAATTAATCACAACCTATGTTGAACCAAAATAACCTTATTTATATAGTGATCTTGATTTAAAATGTTTTTATCATTGAGCTTTTTGAAAATTCATATAGACCAGTAATTCCTATGCATGATTATCCCTTGTTTGCATGGTTGCTTGCATAATTGTGTGGCATTTGCTAAACATCTTATTGGAAATGAAATGTTTTTAAACTATTTTAAAACATATTTTGGTAATTTTGGTATTGACATTACAGCAGCATTAACATATTGTAAAGCATATTTTAATATAGATATCAACATATTCTAATGGTAGGTGTGACCAACACAATTGAAGATTATATCAAAGGGTTGAAATAAATTATATATTGATGCTAACTTGGTAAAACTTGTCATGAGATGTGAAGCAACTATATACTATGATGCAGGATCCATTATGAAACCCCAAGATGGAGATGATATATAAGGAAGTCGTGTGAGTGCGTGCATGCCTATGCATGCACGTGCTGCATTTGTGTGAGCGTGCTTGTCTGTGTTTGCTTGTTCTTGTGATAAGTATAAATATCTACATATTAAACATGCATTTTAAAATGTACCGTGTGTGCGTGTAATTTTCATTAAAGCATGGTCTTGAAGATATGGTATTTTATGTTTAAAGAAAGTGAATCCTCCAAAATACTATTTAACAAGAGAGATCTCATGCTACAGTTTTATATAAGTACATTGATTCCTCATTATCAAAACCTAGTGTGTGGCTTCCTCGAGAAAGAGGAGTGTTCTGAATCACAGATAAATGATAAGGAAGAACTAGAAGCAGCTCTCAACAGGAAGATCAAAGTTTCAAGTGAGAAAGAATTGACCAGGAAGGTGAAGATTGAACATATGAAAGTTGCTCAAATCACAAAGAAGAAAACTGCAGAGGCTACACCGATTATAAATATTTTGAGTTACAAGGAGGAGCAACCAAGATTATACCAGCTACAAAGGAGCAGGATGAAAGATTTCCAATAGAGGAGAATCTTCTAGGAATACTACGAAATTGTATACAAGAACAAGCATAGGATGGATCCCTAGTGACTGAATCCGTAGGGAAGTAGACTTATGTAATAGACTCATAACTGATAGGTGGAATATTCAAGAATATACTAAAGGTACACAGTCCATAAATAGAAGAATCCATATATAATAAGGACATGTGTACATAGATTTAAAAGTCCCATAAAGGTACACAGTCCATAAATAAAAGAATCCATAAAAGGATATAGACTTATGGTATAAAGGGGACAAAAGTATTTTAGGGTGATTATGGTCCTTAGGACGAGCTAAGTACTAGCGAAAAGTATTGAACTTGTGTGTTAAGCACACAATATAGTCTGTGTATTGCTCAAGGGAGAACACTACGTGTTCTTTGCTTGGGAGGTTTAAGTTGGCAGAGCTTGTGTGCATGTTCATACACATGTGTTAGGAGCGTTACAATTGGTATCGAAGGCACACGATCATGAGAAATAACCATATGGTTGTGCCTAGAGTGATTAAGGTAGAAAAAGGTGAAAAAAGTTAATATGGAAGTCAAACATGAAGAAGGGAACAACCTTGTTCTGAAGTATGAGTTGTTAAATCCACTCTAGAGACACTTGTGAAAGATGTTTATGAGGTCTTGACTTTTTCTGTGAGGAGCTACGAGGGTTATCGAAAGCTCATGGTTTTAAAGGTTCCTCTTTCAAACAGATGGCCATGGTAGGCCGGTGATAGCTATTGCTTGACTAGCTAATGTTGAAAAGCTAGTGGAACTACAAGATCTTACGTTAAATGAAGCTTTTCATACAATGACTTTTACCTTGACAGGAGATGCACTTAAGTGGTGGCATTGTGTGAGTGTAGAAAGAGGAAAGAGTGGTCGATTGGTGGACTCACTTGAGAAGTTTAAAAAATTGTTTTCTTTTGAATACTCTCTTGCTAATGATTTTAAGGTGGCACTGCTAGCACTACGTAAGTGCACACAATGGATAGCTACATCAAGGAAATGACTGATTATTTCTTAAGAATTGTTTTGCTAGTGAAAGTCCAAAAGACGTATTTTTTGGATGAAAGTCCAACTATGAAATCTCAGTTGGAGGCTGTTGACTCTATTGATGTAGATCTTGAGGAGATGTTTAAAAAGGCATGGAATATTGATATCTCCTTAGGCAGGGAGCATTGTAAATATAAAAGTTATGGACGTTCTTATCATGATAAGGGAGTGTTTGATTGTTGTCACCACCCTTATGATAAAAAGGGGGGTTTTAGGAATAATAACCCATATGACATGAAAGAAAATTTGAGAAAAAATTCAAATATACATGTCAAGTCTTATCAAAGGATGCTTTAAGTGTGGTCATGTGGTTAGAGAGTCCTTAGAATCATTAGTAGGAGAGTATTCAAAAGAAAACAACTTCTTAAACATCTCCTGTCAAGACAAAAGTCACTGTATGAAAAGCTTCATCTAATGTAAGGCCTTGCAGTTCCACTAGCTTTTCAACATTATCTAGCCAAGCTGTAACTATCATCAGCCCGCCACGGCCATCAAAATTCGACACAAGACTTTTCTCAAAGTGTTTGGAAGAGGAACTTTTAAAACCACAAGCTTTCGATAACCCTCGTAGCTCCTCATGGAAAAAGTCAAGACCCTCATGAACATCTTTCACAAGTGTCTCCAAAGTGGATTTAACACAAGCAAATTCAACAATAAAAGTTTTATCAATCCACTCATACTTCAGAATAGGGTTGTTCCCTTCTTCATGTTTGACTTTTATGTTAAATTCTTCACCTTTCTCTACCTTAATCACTCTAGGCACTGTCATGCCACGATCCAAGAACCAGGAAGAGAGCAGGATTCCAAGAACAGGAAGGCTTGACTCAGGAACAGGACCGAGAGCAGGACGGAACTAGGAACAGGAACAGGACAGATCCAGGCAAGACAGGATTAGGATAGAATCCGGGAGCAAGACAGGATCCAGGAGTAAGACAGAAACAGGACAGGATCCGGGAACAAGACAGGAGCAGGACAGGATCCAGGATCAGGACAGGAAACAAGAGCGAGACAGGAGCAGGACAGGAAACAAGACAAGACGAGATTGATCGTAGTAAGACTGGTGTTGATAGTAACTAATTGTACAACAATTAGGTCGGAGCTTTTATGCTCACAACTCCAAGAGCTAATCTAGGCATGAGTGCTAAAAGTGGTTGCATGCATGCAAAGTGACTGCATGCATGCAGAGGCTAAGATGAGTCCACGTGTCCCTTATCCTCTAGGCATATCATGTGGCATATCCTGTAGGAATATCCTGCAACCATATCCTGTGTCCGAAATCTTGGTAGGAATATCCTGTAGGAAAGTCCTGCAACCCATATCCTGTATCCGGAATCCTGTATCCTGTATCGGGTCGTGACAGGCACAACCACAGGGTTGTCGCTCATGATTGTGTGCCTCCAATACCAATTAAAGTTAAGTGTTAAACTTACAACACGTGAAAATAAAGACTTGTATAATGCTCAATTGCAATATATATTGAAGGAATATACAGATGTATTTCTTGATACTTTGCCTTCCCCCACATCGAGAAATTGAGCATGACATTGATCTTGAGAGTGGGACTAAGCCCATCTCTCAAAGTCCTTATCAATTAACTTATTTAGAGGAACTTGAGGTAAAAAGCAAGTTCAAAAGCTTATATCTCAAGGTTTTATACGACTTAGTAAGTAGCACTTGGTGTTGTTTAAGAAAAAGATGAGTCTATAAGATTATGTATTGATTATTATATGCTTAATAAGGCAACTATAAAAAATAAACATCATGTACCACAAGCTGATGATATTTTTGATAGATTGGTGGGGTGCAACCTATTTTACAAAGATAAACCTAAAGAATGGCTATCACCAAGTGATTGTTCGAGAACAAGATGTAAAACTTGACAAGGTCATTATGAATTTTTAGTAATGCCTTTTGTAGGGATGCTAATGGGGCAGGTCGGCCCATGGGTTGACCCGACCTAACCTGTCATGGGTTGGGTCTGGGCGGAGTTTTCTGACCCATGGGCTGGGTCGGGTTGGTTGTTCTGACCCGTTTAGCAAATGGGTTGGGGAAGAGGCCACACGTGTGCGACTTGGCCCAATCCAATGACCTGTTTACTTAAGATTGAAAATATGTGACCTAAAGAACAGACATAATGTGGCAACCATGTGGCAAAACGTGGCACCACATTCTGAAACCCTAGTTAAACATGACTAATCAAGAACAGACAATGGCTACCAATGCAGATGATAGCTATGGGGAGTCTACTAACCTTGAGAAGAGGAGGAGACGGTTCCTCAAAAGCGCCCAAGGAAATCTACATCATTTGTCTAAGAGCACTACACACATGAGCAAATAGGTATTTCATTACAAGTGTGCCAAATTGACGATGAATTGTAATATTTTTACACTAGATGGAAAGCCAAAGGCGCGCTACCAATATTGCAAACATGTGTTCTCCAATGAGCCGACTACTAGAACAACACACCTTCACCGTCATGTTAATGAGAGGTGTTTCTCACATGGACGGCAATTAGAGAAGGGGCAGAAATACTAACGATTGGCAAAGGAGGAGCAGCTAAAAATCCTCTCAAGTCATGTGCTTTTGACCAAAGAGACAAGCCGATGTGATCTTGCTAAGGTTCTCATCATTCACGAGCTACTGTTCAGAATGGTGGAGTATCTAGCATTTCACAAGTTTGTTTTGGGGCTCAACCCACAATTCAAGATGCCCGGCCACACAAAAGTGCAAGATGACTGCATGAAATTGTACACCAAGACAAAGGTCGACATCAAGGTGGAGCTAAAATTATTGCCTGGCCAGGTATCATTCACATTTGATCTTTGGACATCAAACTAGATAATTAGGTATGTTGAGTTGTACTGCATTATTTCCTTGGTGCTTGCATGTAGTGCCATAGTCCAGTGGACTACAACATGCACTTTATTATAACCATGAGTTTAATTTTTGATTTTGCATTTCAGTTACATGGCATTCATAGGGCACTACATCACAAAGGATTGGAAGTTGTAGAAGCGGATCCTCAACTTTTGCAAGCTTTCCTCACCACACACCGGCATCAACATCATGGACAAGGTGGAGAATTGTTTATTGGAATGGGATTTGACTCCACATTAGGTGATTGCTAGAATGATTCCTTTTGATGCTAGTTTTTGTTGTGATTCTATGGACTAAAGTATAGTATTGTGAATCTAGTGTATGTCTATTACACTTGACAATGTTACTACCAATGATGTAGCTACACACACACTAGTCACAAGCATGCATTAGACTTAGAGGGACCACGTTTTGCGGGGTAGGCAGCCCACTAATAAGGCTTCGCCGCATTCTGTCCTCGCTTCTACCTTGGCGAGTTGCCACTCAACAGAAAACATTTCCATGTCCGTTGTTCTGCCCACATCCTCAACCTAAACATACAAAATGAAATCAAGAGTGCTGCTGCAATTGTGAGGAAGGAAAGTCTTTGTTTAGGATTCTTGTAGGATGGATGTGGCATAACATTGCATAATCTAATTGAATTTGTGTTTGCATATTCGGGAGAGCGTCAAGTTTGTTACTAGATCTTCTGCTCGCAAGCATGCCTTTCATGATATCAGGGAGCATTGTGGTATCACTATTAAGAAGTAGCCAATGCTCGATGTGTTGACACACTGGAATTCAACTTTTATCATGCTATAATCCACCATTCCATACCATCAAGTGTTCATCACCTAAAGACTAGGATGCCCACTACAAGTCATGCCATGACAGTGATGAATGGTCACGAGCTAAGACCCTATGCAAGTTTCTTCAACCATTTTACAATGGTATGCATCATTTGTTTATTGGTTAGTTGTGTAAACGTATAGCTCACTCAACTTGTTCAGTTACCAATCTTTTCTCTGGAAACCAATACCTGACCGCCGACTTGTTCCTTGCTGAGGCATGGAAGGTCTACATCAAGCTTCTTGTTGCCAAGCCGAAGACTAACACCTTCATCTGCAACATGGTGGAGCCAATGAGGACCAAGTTCAAAAAGTATTGGGTTGACACGAACATCATGTTCACCATCCTAGCAATCTTGGATTCTCGGTTCAAGTTTCAAGTCATTGAGTTCAACTTCAATCAAATCTATGTGCTAGGAGCGAGGAGGCTAAAAACATTAGCAAGATAAACTTAAGGTTCTTTTGCTAACTTGTATGAAATGTATTACTTGAGTGGTTTGATAGTCTCTTCGATTTCTTTGCCATGGAGTATGACCTTGACCCACCTGCTTTACAATCTGAACAACCTAGTTTAAATTATGCTGCCTCACTCGCCTTCATTATGAACAAGGAGGATGACCTTGACAACTTCAACAATTACCTGGCCTCCACCTCCACCACCTTCGCTTCTATCCACAAGACAGACCTTGAATGATAGTTGGATGACCCTGAGACTTCCTAGCTATGCCTGCAAGCACTGTTGCAAGCGAATCATAAGGTGTGCTACTCTTTTCTTTTTCTTTTGTATACGTCCATTTAGTTGAATTTGGCACTACATTTGAACATTTAGGCTTTCATTACCAGTGGACGTGTGCTAGATGAATTTCATAGTTCACTGAAACTTGAGACCTTCGAGGCACTAATATGTGCTGCAGATTGGTTGTGTGCAATAGTTCAACAGTAAACAAAGTATGTGTGACACCTTGATTTTCCTCCCCAGTCTAAAGTGCAGTCTACCTTTTTACTCTCTTTTATATTAAAAAATACATCAAAATAGAAGTTCCTACTCCACTTGCAAATGGTCGGAAAAATTGTAAATGGGTTGGGTTACTGAAGAAAAACACTGGGCCGTGTTATTTCTGATCTAGGTTGGGTTAGGCCAGGGTCAGGGCTTGCAAGCAATGGGCCAAGTCAGGTTAGGGCCAGCACAAAGAGCTATGGGTCAGGTCATGACCCAACTTGACCCGCCCCATTGGCAGCCCTAGCCTTTTGGGTTGACTAATGCACATGCTACTTTTATGACATTAATGAATAACATTTTTTCATGGTATATTGACCAATTTGTACAAGTGTTCTTAAATGATAATTTAATATATAGTAAAACTCCCATCGAACATTTGTTACATTTAAAATAAGTGTTAAAAGTTTTACATAAACATAAATTATATGTGAAAATGTCTAAGTGTGAATTTTTTAAACCCAAAGTAGAATATTTAGGTCACGTGGTTTCTTCTGAAGGATTAAAGGATGATCTTAAAAAGGTGGCAGTTGTAAAAAACTAGCCAGTTCCATGTGATGTGAATGAATTACATAGTTTTATGGGTTTAACTAATTCTTATAAATGTTTTATCCTTGGATTTTTAAGGGTGGCTTTGCCTTTAACAAACCTACTTAAGCAAAATGTACCCTTTGTGTGGGAAGTTAGTTAGAATGATAGTTTTGAAATGCTTAAGTCTTTGTTATGTGCTCGCTATAGCAAATAATGCAAAACCTTACGTGGTTTATGCGGATGCCTCTGGAGTAGCACTCGGTGCTATGCTCATGTAAGATGGGCATGTAATTGCTTATGAAAGCAGAAAACTTAATGATGTGGAAAAGCGTTAATAGTTCATGCATTATGGAGACATTCTTTCTATAATGGCCAGTCGTTTAAGGTGTATATTGATCATAAGCCACATTATTTATTGTTATAATTGTAGTGGCTTATACATGTGGCTAACTTCTCTATATGTACAACAACATGTATATATTAGGAGAGTCTATATTAGCACTTAAACAAACAGCCTGGTTTTATTAGACTCTTGAAGCATCAATGGGGAGTTTGAATCGACAGATAGGACAAGTATTGTGCTTCTCTAGCCAGGGGAGGATACATCTTTCGTGATACAGATGCTTGCATGGCATTTCTCGAGCTGCAGTTTCTAAGTTAAACCTTTCCAAACAGACGGCACACACTGTATCCTCTTGTGAAACACTTACGGTAGGTTGATCATGCATCCAAGACAATGAAGCATTCTTTTTACCATTCTGTTCTACCCGGTTTAGAATATCCTCCAGGGAATCCACAAGCCATTGGGCATTATCTAACCTCCGTTCCAAGGTTCTAAACTCATTTATTGCTAGCAAATTAGTTAAGTTCCTTGCTTGTGCCGGATCCATTTCCTATACTAGGTAAACCTAGCACTTCAAGAAAGAAAAAAAAAAGGTTATTTTACCTTTACATACAAAGCAATGCTCAGTAATAAATTATCAATTAAAAGGTAATGGGGATGAGCCCTTATCGAATATGTGAAGCTTGAGGAGTGCATGTAGCTCAATGTCCTTGGTGTTTCTGATGGTGTAGCATCTAATAAAGCTTTATATATGTATATGTATACATGCATATATATAAACATAATCAATTATACATATATATACATATATATATATATATATATATATTATATATATATATATATATATAATATATTATATATATTATATATATATATATAAAAATTTATAAATACTAGAAATATGCACACACACACACACACACAGATGTGTGTGTGTGTGTATTACTAAAGTTGCATGCTACATGTAGAAAGAAATTTAAATTTAAAATGAGTTTCAATATATATAAACATAATCATTCTTTTGCATACATATATGATTTATTTATTTATATATATACAATACTTTACTATTTTAATATATGATTTACATATATTTTAAATTTATTTCAAAAATAAGTGTGAAACATTAAATGTATGCACACTCGTTTAAAATTAACTTGTAAAATTGAACATTTTTATCTATTAAAATTTATAATTATAATAATTATAAATTTAGTTAATTTATATATATAAGATTAATAGTCTTTCTTAATATATATAGCAGTTTATTATTTGATATGTAATATAACAGTATTAGTTTTCACACGAATGAGTGCACCCCTGGGGATTTACAAGGAAATCATGCCGATTATGTGCGCGCGCGCGGGTGTAGAAATCTGAATTACATTATACATGTTAAACTGCTTTACAATCTTTTCTTATTCTTCTTACGGCTTCCATCGGGGGCTCTGGACCTCTGGGGTTTGCCATAAGTGAACCTCTTGGGACACGAAAGGCACTTGTACCTTGGTGAATACGGCCTGTATTGATTGAAGTCATAAAACTTAACGGTTCCACCACATGATTCACACTCTTGTGTATCAGGTAGTATCTCCCTCATCTGATTAAGCCATTCGGCGTCCATTCTATGCTTGTTCCTGTACGCAATCTTATAGAATTCCTCTGGGGACCTCACCTTGTCTGGAAGATCCTCCTCAGATGCATCTGCTGCTGGGAAGCCTCTTTCTTCTTCTTTGCAGCTGGTATACTCTCCTCTGGAGGTGCCCGGCTCCTTGTGACAGGCGCATTTGGAGAAGGTAAATTCTCTGCCTTCCTCTTCTTTGTCACTGGTATTATTTCGACCTCCGGCTGCCTGTACACGGCTGCTTCCAGTTCTTCCTCGGTTACTTCGCACTCTTCTTCGTCGTCGGAAGGAACCCATGGGAACGGTATATTTTGTGAAGAATCCATCACAAAGGGAAATGCGGTGTACCGCTGTATGGGCTCCTCAAGCTGCTTCAAGTGTAATACGTACGGCGGTATGGGCTCCTCAAGCTTCAAGTATTCCAGTAAGGGCTCGTCCCAGTTCTCCCTATTAGACATTGCTTGTGTCACTAGAGCTGTGGACATCATTTTGCTAATGAAACCCTAGCCCCTATAACGAGGATTTTATATGCCTTTAATTAATTTAGATTTTAGTTAATTAATTTTAATTTTACCTAAATATTCTACGGATAATTAATTAGATGTATGAAGTTTTAATTAAAGTTAATTATACTAATCTGGTTAGTCACGCCACCCCAATTGACTCATGAAGTTTTATTTAAGTTTGTTACCAATTCTTTGTTAAAAATAAAATAGTTTCTACGAAGTTGGAGTATTGAAGTCCTCTATTTAAACTTATGCTGTTCTTAGAGGCTAAAAATATTATTACTATTATATTATGAATTCTATTTGACATAAAAATATTAACTTAAACTATATATATTTATTACCAAAACACCTGGCATTAAATATTTCTTACATGTACACCATATATATGTGCGTGTGCGAGTGTGTGTGGTGTGTGGTGATGCTTCTAAGGACGCGAAGTACCATGGTAATCCAAAGTATGGAGTCCCGACAAAAAGAGGGCTTCCGGGCTTCCGGGCTTCCGGGCTTGGACCCGGAATATTCTAAAGAATCTACCAGAATATTCTTAGAATATTCCTAAATATTCTTAGAATTTAGGATTTTGGCTCAGTCGGCAATTAACAACAAAAAATATTTAATCATAGCCATGTTTATACTGTATTATTAAAGTTTTATTTCAACACCAAAGAGTACAATTCAACACTTGTCACTTCTTCTTACGATTGAGCAATGCTGCAATTCGTGAACCACCAGTCCTACTTGACGTCGCTATTGGTTGGGTTGGGATTTCCTCTGGCTGGATGTTCTCTTTAATCCTGTTCATAGCAATTCTCCCGAGCTCAGGGTTCTTCTCAGTCCCAACAATGTTTCTCCCCAGCTCGATAGCTGCAAGCATTGAGGACCCCGTACCACTGCCTATATCCCAGATAAGATCACCTGGCCGGGTGAGTCGTTCTATCACGAGCTGCATCAATCGAGTGCTCTTCGGTTGGTAGTCCATCCTGCATGTGAAGATAATGGTAAATACTTAATTTGTTGAAATGAAATGCCTACCATGCTTCTTGGAACCGCTCAGGATTATCAACAAGAATTGTTGATGACAAACGCAGTGGATTATCGCGCAATCCTCTAGATGCATCTTGGAAGACAAGAAGGAGCAGGATGCTCTCCTGTTAAAACATCAAAATCATTAATGAACTTCATGAATAAAGAAAAAAGTACCTTCATCTTGTTGCGGTAGCCCCAACCACGCCCTCTGTAGATGTAGTACGTTGCAGCAAGTTGAAGGTCCACCACACTTGCAGCTCGGACAACTTGATCCCAGGTGTTTGCTGCAGCAAACACAACCAACCAACCATTTGCAGCCATATGCATACCTGCAAACTGGAGTGCTTCATCGAACTTCACTGGATCAAGGTAGAGGTATGGCGTATCACTCGTTGTATTTCCTGGCAAGGTCCCATTTGGAAGGTCGAAGATCACCAAGTTGAAACCATATTCTCCCGCAATATGCTGGTAGCGAGTCTGGCTGTCAGCTGTATGGTACCTGGCCACCTGTGTCTGAACTTTTCTATAAGGAACCAGTCTAGCGTCAGGAACCTCCTCTTCCTTCTCATCCGTGAGCACGGCCTGTTGCATCTCCTCGATGTCATCAATCGCCAAGAAATTATCACCTCGAGTTGTAGCAAGTGAAGGGACGAATGTGACCAAGTCATCCTTGATGTCCATGGTTCCCTGCGATGGTAGCACTTCAGATAAATTGAAGAAGGCAGCTGGATCGCGAGTAGTGGAGGTGCCAGCTACTGTATCTGAGGTCTTCTTTGACTGCTGCACAGGCTGACGCCGCTTTGCCTTGGCCTTTGTCTTCTTAATGAAGTCGACCTCTGCCGGATCCCATGAGATGCATGGGAGATCTTTTGAGTGTTCATTGTAGAGATCCTTCTCCCATGTTGGTGGTTGCCCAGGTGGATAATCAAGCCAGAACGGTACGTGTACACGCTCGAACTCTGTCAGGCCAGATCTTGTCTTCGACCACATGTGTGGTGCTTCCATGTAATCTGACCAGAATACCATAGTCTGTGTGTGAGGCACCTTTCTCGCTGCGACATACCTGTAATGAACATATAGTAGTGTCAGAATGTAACAATGTCAAGAAGATCATCCTTACCTCCAAATCATCCTTCTTGCTGTCTCTTCGTGTTCGAGGAACTCTTTCGGCTCTATGGAGTAAGTGAACTTCACACACTCATGGAATGGCTGGAACATCACGTTCTTGCATTTTACCCGCACTTCATCGCACCAAGTCGTGAAATCTGTAACCGGCCTGCTCCACTCGCCATCCTCGATGAGTCCCGTGAGAATCTGTACTGCCTCCTCTCTGATTGCCCGCCAATACAAATCGATAGTAAACCACCTTATCCACTCCTTATCCTGAACACCCGGCAATCCAAGTGTCTCTTGCTCTCTCTTCAGATCGAGACGTACCAGTTTATTGAAGTACATGATTCTCGTCTCGTTTGGAATTCTCGCCCTTGAAAGCGCGTACAGCTTTTCCAACCCCATCCATCTGCATTGTTTCCATGTGATTTGGGTCACCTTGTCGAACCACTCTTCACCCAATGCAGGATCGATGATGGCTAAGATCTTCATCATGCGCTTGTCATGCTTAATGTAGACCTGTTGTTGCTCCTGGTATTTGTTGCCTTTGGATGCCCTTGCAGCCTTCTCAAGATCATCCTCAATCTCACTCTGTAATTCACAGACGTAATCAACTAAGTGATATAAGTGTGAGACATGGTACCTCAAAAAAGATCTTTGCACAGATCAAATTCGGAAGTGGATGCCAAGCTTGTTGTCCAGTCGCGCTTTCCTTCCACTTTCTTATGTCATCTCGTTCCTTGTCACTGAGCCTGGCCAAGATCTTCGCTGTGCCCTCCTCACTGGTGCAACATGTCTTCACAGATAGCAGAAGATGTGGCAGTGTGGTTTGCACTGCCGTTGCGGAGGAACTGCATATTTGAAAAGCTCGAAGTTAGTTAATCCTATGATCTAGAGGTCACTATGTTTACCTATTAATTTGCTGAAACATTGTCACAAGCTGAAGATTATCCATGACCCCAGCACGGATGAAGCCTGAACGCACTCTCACTGCCCACTGAATCTTATCTTCCGTGTCTTCTGTGTACAGCTTCTGAAGCACCTTTAGCCTGTGATTACCATCCCAACAGATGAACTTCTTCATCGAAAGCATTGGTGCCCATTGCCGGAACATGTCGGACTGAAGCTCCTCCTCAAAAGCCAAATGCTGAGCATACATCGCTTCATCGCTTCTCAATGCTGCCAGATCTGCATCTGTCATGGGGTCCCCAACTTGAAGGATGAACTGAGTGGTGTTGCGCAAATAACCAACTGCCTTCTTGAAACTCCTAGTCAAAGATTCCAGATCCGCTGGATTGACTCTCCGCACCTGCTCATTTCCCAGAATTCGGCAAATAGGGACATCCGGTGCCTCTCCATATTCTCGGATTGTGATCTTCGCGAGAAGACGCACTGCACTCTCCGAATGCATGCTGGCTGCAATGTTGTAAACTTCCTCATTATCTGGCACTTCTGCTTTCCCTTCTTCTTCTTCTTAGCAGCCTCTGAATCTCCAGCAGCTTTGCGTCGTCTCTTCTTGCTCTTGGGTTCATCCTCTTCGTCACTCGACAAAGTCACTGCGCATGAGGCTTGTGTGCCTTCTGTCTGCTGCTCTGTCTCCTGTGGTAAGACATCATCCTCAACTTCTTCAACAAAGTCTGATTGTTCTTGTTGGGGTTGAACTACATCCTCTTGCTCTCCTGACCAGTCCTGCTGGCTTGCCTGTTCAACTGGAGCATCACTTGAAGGTCCTTGTTCCTGAACCACAGCCAGCTTCCTACTTCCTCTCCCACGACCCCGACGCCCTCTCTGAATTGCAGCTCTAGCTTCTGCTTCTCTCTCAGTAGGCTCCTTCATCTTCTTTTCTTGTAAACGTTGTGAAGAGCGCATCTACAAAAGCAATAAGGTTTAACAAAAAACTGTAATAAATGTTCAAAGATGTTTAATAAAAATTAAAAAAAATACTAGCCCTCACAGTCGGCGTGCCGACTGAGAGAGCAGTTGCTGTAAGTCCCAGTCGGCATGCCGACTGGGCTGGCAACAAAGGGAGTCCCAGTCGGCATGCCGACTGGGACTGGCATCAAAGGGAGTCCCAGTCGGCATGCCGACTGGGCTGGCATCAAAGGGAGTCCCAGTCGGCATGCCGAGGCTGGCCTCAAAGGGAGTCCCAGTCGGCATGCCGACTGGCTGGCAACAAAGGGAGTCCCAGTCGGCATGCCGACTGGGCTGGCAACAAAGGGAGTCCCAGTCGGCATGCCGACTGGGCCTGGCAACAAAGGGAGGCCCAGTCGGCATGCCGACTGGGACTGGGAACGAAACAAGGCCCAGTCAAAATGCTAGGTGGGACTAGAACAGTCAACCCTAGTCAAAATGCTGACTGGGGCTGGAACAGTCAACCCCGGTCAAAATGTTGACTGGATCTGGAACAGTCCACCCCAGTCGGCCTGCCGACTGGGACGGACAACGAAGTCAGTCCGAGTCGGCAGGCCGACTCGGATTTCTTGCAACTGTGAAGAGATGTAAAAAGATGAACAGATCATGAAAAGATCATGAGCAGATCATGAAGAAATCAGAAAATACTCACCCCCTCAATGGAAGCCTATTGTGATTAATCCCTGGAGCCACACTTGCTCCACGCTATGCCCCCAAATGCGCCGCTGCTCCACGAAAACCTAGCCGCCCTCGCTGCCCTAGCCGCCCTAATTGCAAAACCCTAGCCGCCCTAAATCAATTAAAAACCAACCTAATTTCTGTAAACATATTGCATGCATGATCGCCACTTGTACATAGTAAAACTTTTTAATTTACAAAAAACCTACCCAGACGCAGTAAATTAATTTCACTCTTCTACCCAGACGCACGCAATTAATATTATTTTTAATATTTGTCAATGAAATGATTGCCTCACGACTGACAAACACATTAACCATCGTGTGTAATATGTTCATTGTCTTTGAATTTTAACTTTTGTTTGTTCCATTTTTGCTACATGGCAAGAATCAGCTACAATGGTGTTGACAAGGACTTCCCTGCAGATGAAGATGGTATTGCATTTGTCTTTGAAACAGATCTCAGGTCTGCATTTGACATTCCACCTTGGCAATCTTTTAAAGTGCTGCATTTGATGTCTGTTGTTGGTGGAGATGCTGCGAATGTTGAGGTAGAACCAGAAGGGGCAAGAGCTAGCAGTTTTGTGTATTACACACTTCTTCCTTCCAAAGGACCGCTATTCCGGTTGGAGACAACAGATCGGGACAATTCTATGGTAACAATACTTCGCAATAGTCAGAGATGTAGGATTGGGAAGCAACTGGTGGTCTCGTCATCGATTCAGCAAGTTGCTGAGGTCCCAGAAGATTGCAACGGAAATGTGATTTACGAGTTGCCAGCACACGAAACAATGAAGGACAAGTACAAAGGGATGAATAGGAAGGATGGGTGTGATTACTGGACTCAACGCTGCACAACACATTGGAATGTTCCAGCTCGTGTTAGTCGCAGTTCATGTATTGGCCACATGAAATGCGTAAAGGAAACATGTCCGTTCATCAGCTTCAGTAAGAAAGCAAATGACTGCCAATTTAAGGGCACCATTGATAAAGTCCAGTTATCTTCAGATGGTAGAGTGCTTGGAATGAAGTGTGTGCATTGCAACAATGAGCCCCTTCTAGTGCAGACATGCTCCGTTGTTGCATATTACATAATTCCAGATGATATCACATGCACGAGGCTTTCATTCCATCTTGGAGAACATCAACACCCACGTAGACCACCCGAATCCATGGTCTCTAAAGACAGAGCTAAGGAGACAATCAACAAAGCAGTCGCTGCAATGTGAACTTTGTGGGTTCATGTCAGATGAGTCAGGTGCAATTTGGTTAGCATTGCGTCAAGTTTTCAACAATGGGTCAAAGATGAGAGGAAGAGAAAGGAGTTGTTTGTTCCATTACATGCAGTTAGTGCGTCAAGTTACAAAGAAGTGGATACTTGAGGAACACAGGGAGGAGCACATGAACCTTGCACGCTCATGGCCTGCAGCACTAACCAACCAAGATAAGTTGGAATGACGAGTAATGTTGGAGTCATTTTGGAAGGCAGGTCCAGTAACGTTAGCGCTTTGCAAACATGGCTGTCATGGTGGGCAAGACATGAAGATCATATTTCCATGACAGAGATAATTGACTTGACAGAAGATGGTGTTGCGAATGTGCCTACCACTAACAACTCCAAAGTTGTTCATGCAAGAGCACGAAGAGCAAGGCTGACGAAGCGTGTTCCTTTGTTGGAGGCAACAATGTTAGATTTAACAGATGCTGTTTTCCAAAGTGCAAAGGTCAAGGCATCATTTGAAGGGAGATATTCAGGCACAGGTCCTTCCATGGAAACTCTTCTGAAACGTGCACAGCAGAAACTTTCAGCGGGAAAATCAGTGTCTCCAACAACTTTTGCAAATCTTGTTAGTGATGAAGAGCATCTTGCAAGTCCAGAGTTTGCCTCTACAACAAATGTTTGTGTTCGAACCGTTCGTCAACCGTCAACTGGGGACCATGGGATTGATGCACTTCGTACACATAGACATGACACACAATATGCAGAACAAGTCATCCCAAATGCACGCAGGAAAAAACTCAAGTTTCAAGATGTCAATGTCACTGAAAGAGAGACGTTGATGACTCAGTGGGCCATCAGACGCATTGGGGAGGCAAGTCAGGTGAAATGTCTAGGTCTCACTCAAGACGGTAACAGCAAGTGTGGCAGACCCATAGGATATCCACATCGTGTACCGGCACCAGGATTTCACGGTAGATGGCAATATACAAATGCATTTGGGAACATTGAGTTCACTCATCAGATGCTATGGTTCTGCCCACGCGATTCTTGTTGCTTCAGACGACCATATGCAGGGATTCCTCCTGAGAGTATTCCAGAAGTTCCAGAGGTTTGGCCAGTTCAAAAAGGAATAAACTTGAATGCAAATGAGGTTGAAGCTCTTCTGAAAGCAGGATTCAAGTTGGAGGGATTTGAAGAAATGGTAGACGACAGTAGTAGCCGAATGGATCGAACACCATCACCACCAAGAGGAGAGGGAGCACATAGAGTACCAACATACCATGGACGGAGTGTGTGAACACCAACAAGAATGTCCAAGGAACATGAGAAACATTACAACCAGGCAAAGATTCTTCAAGGTCGGATCAACAACGTGGAGGTGGTTCAAAGAGGGAAGACTGAGGCCTTCATTGTCTCTGCAGGCATGCAATCTGCTAAGGTAACAATTTCTGCTGTTCCGTCATGCACTTGTGCAACTTTTCAGAAAGTCAAGAACTGGAGCCCCTGCAACACATGTATTTTGTGTACACTCATGTTTTTGGATTAGCCCAACGATTACTTACTTCTTACAGAGGCGGACCCTTACTCCAGCAGAAGTGCATCGGTTATTGGTTGGTTGCAAGCGCAATGTCGAACCTGCAACTTTTTAAGTTTAGTCGGTATAGTAAAGTCTAGTCGGCAAATAATTAGCGTTTTTCACTTGTTGGTCGGCATTTTATAATGAAAGTTAAAGATAATCTACTTGGTAGAATATTCTAGAATATTCCCTTTTATTTGACAGAATATTCCTGAATATTCGGGAATATGCAAAAAGCCCGTTGTACGAAGCCCGGTTTTTGCCAATCCTCCAAAGTATGGGGTAGTTACCACGACGGACGGACGTGGATGAGGTAATAATCATCCACACGCGGGAAATATATAATATAACATTGTAATGCATACTTGATGTTTTAGATTTGTTCATGCATCTGCTGTTTTTAATAAATTAAGTAATTAAGTTTTATAATCATCAATTATAATTTGTTTTAAACAGTCGTATATATATATATATATGTAGCAAGTTTGAGTTTTCAATTTGTAGAATATACTTTATTTTACTAGGAATATGCTTTGTGATGCTAAAGTGTGTGTGTGTGTGAACAGCTGAGCGTTTGCTAATGTATGTAATATAGATATAAATGGGAGATAATGTGTTTAATATGTTATGAAAATTGGTATAATTAGTATACTTTTCACAATATCCGCTTGTATTCACTTAAACACGCATGCATATACTTTATTAATCCAAGACTTTTATTTATGTTTAATTTTTTATTTATTTAAATCAATTATTAAATTTTATTTATATGAATTAAACCGTTTATAAACTGAACTTGCAGCATGGAGGAAACAGATAATTTAACATTAAGAATTTAGCCGTTTTTAAATATATTAGAATATCTTTTAACCAAGTTAGAGTATACTTTAATTAAACAAAATAATCTATCATATTCAACATTTAGTTTGACTCTACAGGCGAACATTAATTTAAAATTTACATTTAAATTAATAAGATGCTTTTTGAAAACTAACAAGATTGACCAGTAGAAGGGCAGTACCCTTTTGAAAGTTTATTGCAAATTAAAAAGCTACTGTCTGTGCCCTTAAGGGTAAATTGAAACAGCTATCCATGGCGAGTGTTTCAGGCAGCTTAGTGCCTAGAAATCTGTTTTGTACAGAAAAGGGCGGCAGGAAAACGCCCTTGAACAGAACAGCAGTCCGAATTGGAGTCCGATGTGAGGCCTCGGAGAATGTAGCGGTTGATCAAGGGTTCGATTCGAAGATATTCAGAAAGAATTTGATGCGGAGTGACAATTACAACAGGAGTGGTTTTGGGTACAAAAAGGAGATCCTCGAACGGCTCGCAGAGGAGTATAGCACCAGTAATTCTTATAATTTCATATAAATTTAGCATTTTCTAAACAATTTACACATTTTTTGTCATGTAATTACTCTGTCATTAATTTACGTACTTACACGTGTGTGTATGTCTATATGTGCACCTATATGTTCATACGTTTGTACGTGTGTGTGTGTCTCTTATGTTCGTATATGTTCATATGTGTGTGTGTGTGTGTGTATGTTCATATGTGTGCATTTCTGCTTTGAAGTACACACAAATTCACAAACCAGCCGTACAAGCACACACAAATAACACGAACAACGACAAAGTATAAAATCATGAACTTGTAATGGTTATAATTGATGTGTGTTTGTGTGTGTGAGAGAGAGAGAGAGAGTAACGTTTTTGTAGGTGATATGCTCAAGAAACTGAAGGAGAACAACTACAGTTACACATTTGGGGATGTTACAGTGAAGCTTGCGAATGCCTACGGATTCTGCTGGGGTGTGGAGCGTGCTGTCCAGATTGCGTATGAAGCTCGTAAACAGTTTCCTGACCAGAAGATATGGATCACTAATGAAATCATTCATAACCCCACAGTCAATCAGGTGCGTGTGCGTTGTGTGTGCGTGCGTGCATTTTATAACTGCTATAAGAAAATTATATCTATCTAGCTTCCTTGTTGTGAGTTTTTCATTGTTTTGATCTTGAAAGAACGCACGCGCACACACACACAATTTAATGTATTTTATTTTTTTGTAATAGAGACTTGACGAAATGGAGGTTAAGATAATACCTGTGGAAAACACAGTGAAGGACTTCTCAGTTGTTTGGTGAGAAAGATGTTGTTGTGTTTCCAGCCTTCGGTGCGAGTGTGCAGGAAATGCAGCTCTTGGCTGAGAAGAAAGTCCAAATTGTCGACACTACATGTCCATGGGTAGCAAAAGTAAGCTGTGTGTGTGTGTGTATGTGCATGTGTTAAGTATTTATAAGGTCATTTTTATTGATGATTTTATACATTATAAGGTTTGGAATTCAGTGGAAAAGCATAAAAAGTCATCTTATACTTCAGTTATTCATGGGAAGTATGCTCATGAAGAAACAGTTGCAACAGCGTCTTTTGCAGGGATATATATCATTGTTAAGAACATGAAGGAGGTAATCTCTCTCTCTCTCTCTCTCACACACACACACACACACTCATTGATGTGCTTTTGCTTAGGCTACGTACTTGTGTGACTATATCCTCGGTGGCAAGCTTGATGGTTCAAGTGGAACAAAAGAGGAGCTGTTAGAGGTGGAAATCTTCACATAAACCACATTATTGTTGTTGTTATTGTTATTATTATTATTATTATTTTACTAATATTTCATTTTACAGAAATTCAAGTATGCAACTTCTAAAGGTTTTGATCCAGACGAGGACCTGATAAAGTAGGGATTGCTAATCAGACAACAATGCTCAAGGGAGAGACAGAAGAGATAGGTACGTTGAAGGTGTATATGTATATATATAAAACACACATACACACACATGGTATATGATCAACTTGTTCTACGTATTGTTTCAGGAAAACTGTTGCAAAGAACAATGATGCAGAAGTATGGAGTAGAGAGTGTTAATGACCATTTATGAGTTTTAACACAATATGTGATGCTACTCAGGTATAATAAGATATATGTTGTACATACATAAATTGTTATATATATATATATATATATATATTACAGGAGAGGCAAGATGCAATGTTTAATTTGGTTAAGGAGAAAATGGACCTCATTCTGGTTGTTGGTGGATGGAATTCAAGTAACACTTCGCATTTACAAGAAATAGGAGAGCTAAGTGGCATACCTTCTTACTGGATTGACAGTGAAGTTCGTATTGGCCCCGGAAATAAGATTGCTTATAAACTACATGTAAGCCTGAGTACATATGTATATATGTGTGTTGTAAGAGTATGTGCGTGTGTGTGTGCATATATATGCAGTTCTTAAAACTCTATTTTGATGCAGTATGGAGAGTTGGTTGAGAAGGAGCATTGGTTGCCATCGGGGCCTGTAACAATTGGAATAACCTCAGGTGCATCAACACCCGACAAGGTACACGGACGAACACACACAACACGTGTGTGTGTGTGGTCTCTCTCTCTCTCTCTCTCTCTCTCTATATATATATATATATATATAGAGAGAGAGAGAGAGAGAGAGAGCTGTTTGTGTATGTCTGTGTATCTATATGTATACACACACACCTTCATGCAGGTAGTGGAAGATGTCTTGAACCGTGTGTTTGAGATAAAGAAAGAAGAAGCGGTTGCTAAGGCAATGATGGTATAGATATTCATAGTTCATAATGTGTTTATTTTAAAAAATTACATATACATAATGTGATACTGTACGTATTAAATGTATAATTTTGTTATCTTAAATAATAAAAACAAATTATGCACTTGATTGGTGTTATATACATGTTTATATAATTGTTGAGAATAAAATATAGTGATTATATATCAGACTTAACTGATTTAATTGATATTTAATAGAACAAAATTTCTTCAAAAGAACATTTTTGGTCGAAATAATTCTAACAGTTAAATTTAATTTATTAATAAATCCCTCTGAAGAGTTTTCTCAATATATAAAAGACCAAGAACAAGAAAACTATTGTGCGTTTAAAATTTTACACAGAAACTTAAATTATAAATTAAGCAAAACAATAATAAATTAAGCAAAACAATACTTTCATTTCGATTATATTTTAAGTTCAAAAATAACTTCCATGGTTTTTCCGATGGTGTGTGTATATGTATGTGCATATTCATATTTATACATCTACTGCGATTGTGTTATATATGCACACACACACACACACACACATGCGGATATATACTATATATGTATACGAAGAATTAAAATTGTTAGTAACATTCATGGAAATTTGATATAGTGTATACTGCTTTGAAATGCTAAACAATTATATTATGATAAATATTTAAGACAATTTAATCTATGTGAATGTTACTTCCAGATATTTATTTAACCATTTTAGCAATAACTAATCTTGAAATTTTACTTTTTATTTACACAACAACAAAGTCACATAGAACCCAAAATTTAAGAATATATGAAAGTAATTTAAATCATATACTGAAAATAGATCAAATATAAATTTACAATATAATTTCATCAATATGATTAGAAATAACTATATTATAAAACCTAAAAGATTAAATAATTTTATTCAAAATAAGAATGACATATTTATTGCAGTTACATATATGTATAAAATACATGTTAATACTCAAAATGTATTTGAGTATTGCATATGTATGTATGTAAAGCAAACACATGCACAAGCAGATGGATATGCTTCCACGCACACACATATGCATAGCTTTTAGTGAAACTTTAGTTCTATATAATTTAAGATTCTATATTCATTTAATCATTATAAAAAATCTTTATAAAATTCTACTTGTCTCCTATTACTATAAAATTAAATTCTGTTTAAATGATTTTTATTTAGTTAGTAAATATAAATATAAGTTATACAATCATTATCCAAACAACTTAATTCTAATATGCTAATAAATATGGTTAAATAGTGAGGAACGAAGGAGACTTGTGGAGATTGGTATGGTTCTTTCAAATAGTTATTAATTTAAAAGTTGATTATTAAGCTAGTTGTTTAAATTTAATTGAATATTAAGTTTATATTGAATGTAATGTTTAATTAAATTATATGGTAAGTTTCTGTGTAGATTTTCAAACATCGTGCAGTGTCAGGAAGAAAAAGCTATGAAATCTATATTTATTTTAAATTATTTTGATTTAATACGAAAATTGGAGCTTTTAAAAGTAAAACTTTAAATAAGTACACTTTGTTTTATGTTTTGTTTGTTATTATAACATATTATAGCAGACTACAGTGTGCAATTACAAAAATCTGTGTATTTTTTTGAAAATTAATCATAATTAAATTTATTAATGCCTGATTGTAAAGTAAGTATAGGTGCCTCACATGAAGAAAAATAATGAAGTTATATACTTATTTCATTAAAGTAGTTATACAACTCATGTTATATTAAAGATCTAAGAAACTTTAAATTTATATATTTGAAAAGTAAATTGTAACATATTACACATATATACACGTGGTTGTCTTATACCCAATACATGTACAAAACAATTTTGTTAGCAATTTAATAAGAACTTTTCTATTTGTTATAAGTATGAAATTTGTTTTATCCACCAACTTATATATATATATAGAGAGAGGAGAGAGAGAGAGAGACACACACACACACACACACATACATATACAAACACATGTGCTTGTATGTGCATATCAATAACACTTTGTTATTGCATACTATAAATTTATTAACTATTATTATTATTAAAGTAAAATTATTTATTCTTTTAGGTTTTAATGTAAAAACTTCAAATAAATTTAAAAATATAAACAAGCTGTTAACAAATAATAATATATTTTTTACTTTACACCAGTTAATTTAAGTTATGTTAATATAATTTACATATATCCTTAAACAGGAATCTGTACTTAACTAGTATTTTGCTGTGCGTGTGTACGTGTATGTGTATCCTTGTATGTTACTTTCCACTCCATTTTATGTACAGACATGGAGAGAGAGAGATAGAAACCACTGACTTCTTTAGAAAACATGCACTTAAAGGTGAGTGTTTTTCTACTATCAAAATGTGTGCGTGTGAGAGAGAGAGAACCACAGACTTCACTATTAAACATGACATTCACTAATGAGCTAGCTTAGAGGCAGGATTAGGCCCGGGAAAACCATATCCACCTCTTTAATCTCCACAACACTTCCTTTACCGCTTACCTTCCAATGATCAGCCTGCGGGTCGGAATGTGCCAATCCTTGTATATCCTTGCGACTCTCAGCTTTGTCCGCAGTTGATATCCCATACTTTTTGTCACGGATTTCAACCAAGTGTTGGTTCACTGGACACTCTGCCTGTGGTGACATCATAAGCGATGGAGGCCCCAATGGAAGTCTATCCCCTGTAAACACATACATAATAAGAACACACACACGCACAACATACACACTGTGTATAAGGTACCTCGATCGAACTGCCAAGTGCACCAAAACTTGCCGTATGTACCAGCCAGGTTATACAACTCTTGCTTTTGAACAGCTTCAGGAACATGAGGATGCACCCAGAGTCCGGCCTTAATCTGAATACATAATTCATATATTACATAAGTTTAAACTATTAACCAGTGTATAAACAACATAATGTTAAAAATTGCAAAAAGTTTTTAAAAATATACCTCATGAGAATGAGAATGCCACAGCTTTTTCTCCTCATCTGGCAAAGACTGGAATATACGGTCCGACACAACGTACTCAACACCTGAATATAGCAGATTAAATTATATAAATAACTAATACTATATAGTTATTTAAAACTCTAATCAAGTAATCTAAATACTTAAAATGTCAAGTTAATTTAAACTCTAATCAAGTATTATGAAACCATAAATATAGTAATTACAAATATTACCTATTAATCGAGCATTGGAGTCATCGGTGTCAAAGACAAGGCACTGCAGAAAGTCCTCATTGAGACGAGAAGCATAGTGATGAGTCTCAATTTGCCGCTTCATGTCATGAGAAAAGTACGCAAAAGTGCAAATATGCTGCAAAAAAACAAATAATTATAATAAGATCCAAAAATACACACTAAATATACACACTATATGTAATATATTATAATTTCTTGTATTAATCATATGTGTGTGTGTTCCTATTGTATATTCAGCACAAATCTACCAAATCGCACACACATCCACACACCACACACATACACACACGCACCTGCTGGATCTGTTTGATTGGCGTAAAAGATTGAAGCATTGCTGCCCCCTTCTCCATCATTTTAGAGTGCATAGTTGTCGGCTGGCCGGGAGCATCCTCCACGGAGCTCGGCGTCATACCTGCTGGCGGCTTCTCGGACGATGTCATGCTTCCTCACCTTACCCTAGACACTCTCTACACACTCTACACACAAGTTATAAAGACGCCATGTCCCTACCTCTACATGCACTTACACTTGTCTTCTCCTGCATGCTGCCCACGTGTAGCTCATCTGGGCTTACAGGGTTTAGGGTTTTGTGTTTATATATTAGCGCTAATCATGTTTATGCTAATCCCAGATTCCACATGAGGTGTGTGTGGTAAATTATTATAATCTCAAGTATATGTCATATATGTGTGTGTGTGTGTGACACTGTGTAAGTATACATACATAAATATGTGTGTGTGTCTCTCTCTCTCTCTGTGTGTGTGTGTGTGCGACATAATTAAACTCTCTCGAAATAAGGCAGTTTTATGCAGAATGGTACAAAGTTCAGAGTTTTACCCATGAAAAGAGGGCTGCTTCTAAACGAAAATGTAGATTCTATACGTTTTCCAGAATATTCAGATAACTCGTCGGCCGCATGGCTCCATTCTTTAGAAATCTTTTCCGCATATCCAACCTGGAGATAAATAAATAAACATATATATATATATATAATCACATAAATATTTTCAATTATATTCTTTTTTAACCTGTGATTGAACGAAACCTCTTAACATCTGCTTAAATTGTTCCTGCGTCTCTGTTTCGATACGCTCTATTTCCATTCGGTTGTTATCCTGGATACAAATTGAATACATATATACTTAGTTGTGTGTTGTGGAGAGAGAGAGAGTATATATGTACAGGTATGGTGTATACACTACGTTAAGTGTAATCACACACACGCACGCACCTTAATCTGGTTATACTTTTGTTGTGCAAACTCACAAGCTTGTTCAGTGGCTTTGGTAGACTCTCTAAGATCATCAACCTTCTTATTACGAGATTTATCCCCTCCAAAAACCTTTGAAGCAGCCGCAGTGAGCTTTTCAGCCTTTGTATGCATCACAGCTATATCAGATAACAATGTTTGTACTGTAAGCAATGCATTGTCCCTCTCTGTAAATGCTGCATTAGCTGATTGTAGTAGTGCTAAATGCTCGTTTAGATAATCCTGCAAAAGAACAACGTAAATATACGTGTGTAAGCCCGCGTGTGTGCGAGTGTGATATAGAATCCTTCAAAACTCCCTCACAAGCTGCATACTGGCAGATTGTATATATATATTATACACACATGTACGTCACACACACAAGCACACACGTACCAAGTGTCTATTGCTTGACTTTTTGAAGCTCTCTGAAGCCTGCTAACTCTAAGGATCGTAGTTCCCATCTTTCTAACATTCACTGCGTGTGCTCGTTGAACACCTGAAGAAGAATTCAGCGTCTCCAGCTTGGCCAACTTGCAAAACGAAAGGCCTGTGTGATCCCCCATCACTATTGCAAGCCTCTCCTGTGCCTTCAACAACAAATCTGCCTATATCATACACATAATAGTTAGTTCTATGGATATATGTACAAATCTCTCCCTCTCTCTACACACACACACACACACACCTGTTGTGTGGTATGTGAAAGTTGACGTTCATACTCACGCAGAATGTGTATACAATGGTTATATATATACAAATCTCTCTCTCTCTCTCTCTCTCTCACACACACACACACACACACACACCTGTTGTGTAGTATGTGAAACCCGACGTTCATACTCACGTAGACTCTCCTTCTTCTCAAGAAACTCCTTTGTCCTCTTCGACGACAAGAGGTTTATTCGACCCCAGTCGTTAGTAACAGACTGTTTAAGCTCCTTAAACAGCCTTAACAAGTCCCGTCCACCTCTTGCAGAGTGTACAACCTCGCTTGAATTAACTACAGAAGAACCATCCCCAAACAGTTGTTTAGGAAGTTTAGCAGCCCCATCCAGCATCCGAGATGCAACATCTAGAGTCGGAGCAAGTGGTAGCTTCCCATTGCAAGTCAGGAACATCCGTAATTCCTCGCTCTTCCGCAAAACCGGATGGCTAGCAAGCCTTCTAAGGTACTTCTCAATCTCCCCTCTCCGTAGCTCGACAAAGTGTTGCTTGTCCATGATCTGGCTGTCCACAATACTCTTGTCGGGCCGGCAGGGGACAAAGTAGCCCCTGTACTTCTCAACAAGGCTGTCTGCCAGAGCGAGTACCTCCTTGAATCTCCTCCGTACACTGTGATCCGGCTTCCCGTACTCTTCCAGGTTTGTTCTCGCGCTGACCAGGTAAGTTATGAAGTAGTTACCTCCAGGGAGTAGAGAAGTCCCAGAGTAGTCGACGTCCTTCTGTGGCTGTGTCACTATGATGTTCAAAATCCCTGTCGGATGAAGACTGGTGAATATATCTACTGTTTCCCGCTGTGCTGGCGATCCTCGTATCATCCTCCAAGTTGTCTTCATCATCCTCATCTTCTTCATCTACATCTGCCCCTCTTTTGTCCATAGACGGCTCATCTACAAACTGTTCTTCCGGGACCTCGTACTCATTACTATCATGGTTTACCAGTGGGTGTCCGGATGCTGACGAGGTGTATTGCTCGGCCAGTGGATCTATAGTTAGGCTGTCCAGTGAATCACCTAACTTCTGTTTCTCTGAGTCGTCTAGTGGATGAGAGCCCATCATAGTTGCTGCAATGAGAACTGAGCATGTTTATATGTATGTATATGTATATGCATAGAGATATATACACACAAACCAGGTATCTGTGTCGGATCTGTGAGGCGTTCTTTTCATGTATATTGTATAACCTATTATAGACTCTTTTTATATATATAAACACACAACGCATGACAATATATCATCTCTCTCTCTCTCTCTCTCTCTCTCTCTCTATATATATATATATATAGAGAGAGAGAGAGAGAGAGAGAGAGATTATGTGTGTGTGTGGCTGTGCATAAGACACACATATAATTGGAATTGGATAAGGAAGCTACAGTATATATGGGAATGTGGTGTGTACCTACCTGCGTGCAAGCCGCGGCGTTGTAAGTGGCGCCAGATCCTTACTCCATCCCTTCCTAATTATCAAGACCTAGTTTTTGATCTAGCTAAAGAATCAAAAAGGTACAATAGAATATTCTTTGCGCTGACTAAGTCTAATCAGTATAGATTTTTATTAGATACGATGTGGTTGTTATTATTATAATTGTTTGACTTTTAAAAACATATAATTATATATATATATATGTATATATATTTCCAAACAAATATCAAGGCAATATCCTCATACAAAAATTACTTACAGTAACTTGACTAATAATATTTGTTTAAAGTTAGTTAATAAGTAATAATTAATCAGATTTGAAATTACAACTTATTATCACAATTAATTATTGTCTATATATGTAAATTTAAATCTTCTTAACATACATGTAAATAAAAACATATATTCAAATAGAAATGTAACTTAAATTAATAAAAAAAAAAAAAAAATAAAATTAAAAGATCCTCATCAAATGGCTCTTTTTATTTTTAGGAAATGATTTCATATTTACATAACAAAGAAAAATAATAAATAACTTGCATTCAATATTACCTTTCATATATAAATTTTAAGATTGCAGATGCCACACACACACGCACACACACATGTACACACCTACAATTATGTCTTCTATATTACAAACACAGATTTACTCAGTGAAACATGTAGTACGGCCTACACATCCTAGTCTTGCGGGTGCCCTCCTGGTAGTCCTGCAAAAAGCGTCATAACTTAATTTATCTTAATAAATTAATACTTTTAAACACTAAATAAAACATATTAAAAATTTTTAACTCTACCTCTTCTTTAACCTTCCTCTTCTTCGTCGTGTTTCTCTTGGTCTTCACATCCTATAATTAGAAGAAACTGAATATAATATATATATATATATAAACAATTTCAATCTGATATCTGATATATATATAATATATATGCACTATATTATCAATTAAAAACTTTACCTTCTGTTCCTCTGCTTCCATTGTCTCCTCTTTACCATCTTCCTCACCCTCGCCTTTGCCACCATCTCCCATCCACTCTGCAAATAAGATATAAATGAGTTCTACCTGTCTCTCTCTCACACACACGGATGGTTTAAAAGTGCCTATATACGTATTCAACAGGTGTACACGTCTATGTATGTACCAATGTGTGTGATAACAGTATTAAGAATACATACAAGGCTGGAAATCATATTAGTCAAAATTAAGTATGTCTTAAAGGGATATACTAAGTCTTGCTTCAGATTATATATATACATGTGTAGTATCTGTTAAAGCTAATAATGATTGAACAAAGTTTATGTATATAATTATAACCACAATGATATTGCACACAGAAAAATGAATGAATAACTTACCTTGTGATTCAGTCTCAGCATTACTTGAGTCAGTGGCAGCCTTGGCAATATCATCCTTCAAGGATTTAATGATATCACTCATCTCCTTGTTAACCTTTTAAAACACAAGAAAATTATATTTAAAAATTGAAGTTATATATGCATAGAGCACTATAGCAGTACGCTCATATATATGATATATATATATATCTGCTGATATTATCACAAATATCATTGGTTATGCACACACACACACACAAATTACCGCAGGATTTTTCATGAAGTCTGAAATGTCAGCATTGCACTGAGGGCAGCGTTTCACGCTCTTTTGGGCCCGTAGAGATCTTGCACCTGCAGAAGTATAATATGATAATAAATATAAGATTTAATAGAATTAATAATAATATAAACAATTAAAAGCTTTCAAAAAGTTAAATTACAAAAGTTACCTCCTCTATCCCGTAAATCTGTCTGGCCAGTAAACTTATTTCAAGGCATGATTTGCAAAAGTTGTGTCCACAAGGTGTGGAAAGGGGCTGTTCTAACACCGTCTTGCAAATGTGACATTTGAAATCTGTAAAACAGTAATAATAAATTGATTAATACATTTTTCAAATTGTAGCTTTCTAAATTACATTGTACCGGATGCATATGTATTATACATAATGCACGTACATATTTAATGCGGATTGCATGTCTATGTAGAAGTAAACACAGAACATTCGCAAGAAGACGTGAGAGGAAGGAGAATGAATGTCGGAAGAAAAAACACTCTTTACATGTAGGCCGTGCATATACATATGTACACACATACATCCGCACACAGAACGCAAACATGCAGGAGGTATATAAATCGTCTGTTAGTACATACATGAATTGTAGAGTAATACACATACACGTATGTTGTATGCAGCGAAGATATTGAGAGAGAGAGAGTACTTACTCTTTTTAAGCTCATTTTCACGGTTTTTCTGGCCTTTCTTCCCCGTACCACCACTTCCTTAGCTTTGCTGGAGGTGGTGGCGAAGTCCATCCCCAAGTACCTTCGTTCTCCTACACAAATTATATACTAATAGTATCAGAATGCGCTATATTGATGTATTAATATAGAATATTACACACATGTATCACTTACATTCCAATCCCATGAAGCAGAACCCTTCCTCTCTGTGATGTTTTGGGCATCCTCCAGCTCTGGGACTTCAGGTAGTGGACGTGGCCGGTCCCAAACGTGTCACTGCAAAGAAAACATAAAAAATAAGCTATCTAGTCTATATACTAAATTATAAATTAGAACGTATCTATAAAAGAATGCACATTCCATATGTTTAAGTAAAAGATAATTAAGTATAAACGGACACACGTGCATCTATAATGAGATGTACTATCATTTGGTTACAGATTTTATCAGTGAGTTAGTAAACTTTAAGGTTAAACAATGGTGCAAAATAACAATATGTAAATATATATATATAAAAATATAAAATTGAAACTCTACCTTGTCCAAGGAGCAGCCTCATTGTCACATCTTACAAAAAGGTAACGGCAAACCTGATAGCCCTGCAAATTAACAAAAACCTTGTTATTAAAACTAAACAATCTTATAAGAACGTTTATTGATAAATAAGTATTCCCAAATATACCCTTTGGCCTGTTTTCCTCCAGCATTTCTCAATCCTGTAGCATCCATCATACCGTAGGCCTTCTTGGGGAGCATATGCCGATCGTTTCTCCTTGCGCGACCTGTGTAAACCGTTTAAATTTTAATAATAAGTATGAGCATTTATGTTAAAATTACCTCACAACCCTGACAGGATATCCATTGAGACAGCTCACAAGCAGGGCTTGATTAACCCTGGTAAACTCCTGGTCAAATGACTGCTCGTTGGTTCTTTTATTGCCACTTAAGTCCCTACCACCGCTGCAAGAAAACCGTTATTTTTACAAACCCAATAGCACACAATATTAATTACACAAGATGATGCGACGACAATGCAATCCAAGAAGGATTAAACAGTTCATGCAGAGACAAATTACATAATGAAAAATCAGATTGTGAGCGCAATTCAATGCTTGAGCACGTATGATATTAATAAAACGCTAGCTGACGAGAAACAAAATTTAGATACTAAACCAATAAATGTTAATGACGTGGTATACGACACAAAAGCATGCATTCACGCGTGCAGGTGTAACTATATCATTAAAATGATGTGTACGTATCTTAAAGTTGGAATGAGATATCAATATATATATACACATGGACCACATGTATGCATACGCATAACATCCTGCGCTATAGTATACTAGACATATCTAAAGTTTTACCTTCCGGTATAGAGGAAGTATTCACCATGGTCCTCGTCATCTTCGTAGCCGCCCGATAAGCACACTGACTGTGCCCCGTAATCAGCCCGTCCCGATATGCCTGCTACATGGGGACGGTGAACTCCCCATTGATGGCATTCTAATCTGTATATTAACAGAAAATCACATTGCCCTCTCTCTCTCTCTCTCTCTCTCTCTCTCACACACACACACACACGCACATCATGTGCATAGTTTTACCTGTCATTCCAAGTCTCTCCAACAAGGACACCCTGTCCTCTCTTATCACTCTCCGGAGGAATAGGTCCAAAGTGATCAATGGGCACATTCACCTGATTACAAGAAATGAGAAACAAATAATACTATATAAATAAATAAGTATATGACCATACATACTTTATAAATTTTGTTTTACAAACATACACAGACGTGAATCCAAAATTTTGGAGAGTTATACTAAGGATATTATTAACATAAGCTATGATGACTCGATCATATATATGCGCAAACACATCTGACGTCTTGCGCACCCATAAATAAGGATAGAAACAAAAACATGGAAATGCAAGTTGCAAGCCTTTATCATCAGTGAACATTTTATAGTGCACATACCTATAAAATGCACGTGTACATAATATATGTACGCGTCATATGCATATATGCATATATACATCACAGAATACAGCATTTATAGCATTTTCTATCCAGTAACATTCCCATCCGTGTTATATGTACAGAGACTAACGTATATGTGTCTACAAACACTTAAAACTGGTTAACTTACCATCATTCTGCCGCAAGCTGCATTAGATTTGCCACCTCGCTTGGCTCTCTCAGTGGTGAATGCCTTGGCAGGTCTGTCCTCCTTGACAATAACCTAAGCAACATGATTTACATAAAAAAGAAAGAGTAGCACACACGACACACACACCTCCTTTGCAGGTTTGGGAGTAGACCCCATTTTTGACATCCTCAGAGCATGGACGAGCACAGAGTTGATACGAGGCTGCTTGATGAAGTCAGTGCTGAACGGATTCCTGCACAGAGAACAGTTCTTGTGATCCCGAAGCCATCTCTCCAGACATTTAAGGCAAAAGTTATGCCCACACGGAGCCTGTAGTGAAAACAAAAACCTCTTTATATATCTTGACAAAAAGCTCTCAATATCTTCAAAATCCAGTTTTTTAAATCTATCTTTAATCTCTCATGAAAGGGAAATTCTCACTAAAGAATCAGATTCATGAATGAACTCACCGTGACGGGTCGATCGAGTCCCTTGAGACAGATTGTGCACTTGAACTCGTCATCAACTTCCACAGCCGGGGCCAGCTTGATTCCCCCGCTCATCAACTCCTGCCTGCGCCGCGCCTTTTCCCGCTCATCCAAGCTCGGATCGGCCTGAATCTCCCGGATCTTCTGCAGCAGATTGTTCTCGGACTCAATCTTTGCTGGCGCCGGCGCATCCAGGGCGCAATCCGGACAGCTCCAATCCCCTTCCGGGACATGCTTCAGCGGCGGATTGAGGCAATCCATATGCCAGTAGAATGTGCAGGAATCGCATTGCAGCAGACGATCGTCTCCCGGCCGCGACTTGCAGACACCGCACACTCCATCGCTGTTGCAGGAGAGATCCATGAAGAAAGAACGATGAATCGATTCAAGAATCCGGAACAGAGCGCTTCAAAGATCGACGAAGACGATCGATACAAGAACACGGAACAGAGCGGAAGAACGCGAAGATGGTGAGGAATAGAGAAAAAGATCGATCAAGAAAACAGAACAGAGCGCTCCACAGAAAGACGCCGGCGTCAACTACAAGGGATTTTACGAAACCTATACCTATATATACCAGCATTGAGTGCGGCGCGTGAGGCGGGAAAGATAATTAGCTATGTGCTAGTTTAAACGGCTCTAATCTAAACATTTAAACCTCGTTGAATACTGTGCACCAACTAGAATATTACGTATAATCATTACATTATCGTATATAGATTTAACTAAGTTTGTCCTATACACGTGGTACGGAATATGCCTCAAATTTGAAAAATCCTTTACCTTTATTTTTCTTATGAAATATATAATTGTTAAGAGTGAATTATATTCACACTAGAGTTTATTGAAATTATTAAATGTTAAGAGTGAATTATATTCACACTAGAGTTTATTGAAATTATTAATTATTATTAATTGTTAGATTGTTTAAAATTCTAAAGAATCTCCCTATAAAATACTCGTGATTCACTGTTCATCTTTCAAAATTCTTAACTTGGTATAAACGACTTATTCTTCAAAAGATCTTGATAAGTTCGATGTGAATGAATTTTCTCTTTAAAGGTAAGTAAGAGTCTGTCGTGTATACGTGCATGTAATAGGCGTGCATGTATGTTTAATAATCTGCTTAATTGTGCATTTGCATACTTAGCAATAATCAGGATATAACTTAAATCTTCATATAGAGAGAGGCTGCAAACGAGCTTCGTCTACACATATCAACAACATATTACAATGTAGTTAAGTAGCTTGTATTCACACAACTTAAAACATTAAGCACATAATTAACAAAATAAGATTAAGTTAATGATACTACTGATGTTGAAATATACATAGCATACTACTGAATAAGCATATGATAAGGAATATTAAAGACGATATGTAGCGTATCTTATGTGTATCCTCTCTATGTATATAGCACAGACTAGTACTGTATCTTTCACAACACACAGGCAGGCACACGCACGCACGGACGCATATATACGTACATGTTATATACACAAATATAAGCAACTCTGGAACTTCTTCCTCATAATAAAGTGAAAAGATAACAAGTAGGTTTAATTAAACAACTTATTATCGTGTTTGTTACCATGCAATCTCTACCGTGCCATTGGATGCTTGGCAACAAAATCAACGGCAGCGGGAACAGAGACGAGCTTATCGGCATCCTCATCGGAGATATACAGGTTGAACTCCTCCTCAAATCCCATTACAATCTCCACCACGTCCAAACTGTCCAGCTCCAAATCGTTCATAAAGTGACTGTTTGTATTAAGCTGCATTGATAAGTTTTTCATATAAGCATAAACACACATTGACACACACACTTCCCTTAGATGCATGTGTATGTATGTATACGGAGTTAACAATTAACTGTTAACATATTAATTCAGTATATATGCTTATCCAGGAAAAAAGTTTAGTCGTACTAGTAATCATGTCATTAGTGTGTGTGTGAGAGAGTACACATTGAATGTGTGTAAAAATAGACGAGATTCAGCACAGAAAATCCGTTATTGATTACTATATACTTTAACCTTTGGAGTAAAATAGTCCAACAGGAGCTCATTCTTTTACGCATATACATACACACACACACACACACGCGCGCGAATGTTTTCATCTCATATATATTTTTCAAGTCAACATAAATAGGGAGATGTCGTTCATGTGCATTCACATATATCTGACAGTGAATAAGCGAAGCAAATCTATATGAGAAGAATTTAATATAAACTGTATATAACGATATCATATATTCATGTGTTTGCATGTATACGAATATATTATATAAGTTTCTATATGTATACCAATGTGATTAATTTCTTTACGGTCACTAAAACGTGATGATCAGCAAATGATCAATGTTGCATTTTGTGTGTATATCTGTAAGAATTACAGTGAGAGAAATGTACCTTGGCAGGATTGACCTTGGGATGCGCCTTGACAATAACAAGAACCCTATCCAGCGCTTCCTTCTCACTTATGCCTTCCTGCGCAGCATCCGACATACATCGCCTGAACACTCCATCAAATAGACCTCGCCCTGCTTGTATAGAGTTCATACACACGCTACACACACCCACACGCGCATACAAACGCATTACCTCGGCCTGAATCGATCTGCGCAGATGGAGTAGAAGAGCTCGCAGCAGCTAGCGGCACGCGCAATCGGGACAGAACCGAGCTCCTCTGCACGATTCCCCGTAGCATCATTCTCGCTTGTTCTTCAAAACCTAGGTCTTCATATCACCCGATCCTGACCGTCAAAAAAGAATATTCGATACCCGATTATGAGGTAATTAGAGACACTAAGAATATACTGAGAATCATCTTTATTCTCCAGTATGTGTTAAAAACATTAGCTCATAAAATATTAAAATTCTTTAGAAACGAAAGATTAATACATAAACTTCACCTTGTTCTTCATGTCTGCGTAATACTCAGCGTGTACGGGATCCGTTTTAATCAAAGAGTCATACAAAGCCAGCACTTCTTCTTTATGTTCATCGCCCAGAGACGTAAGCAGTCTTGCGAGTGTTAATCTTGGAAATTTACTGCAAGTACAGCGTTACATGTTTATATCAATATTCTCTCTAAATACTGGAAGAAGTATATTAAATTATACAGTACCTTTCATCTCCTATTGTTTTCCTGGCCCATTCGCTGTAATAGAAAATGTAAATATGCCATTAAATAGCACACAAACACAATCTATACACACACAACACACACACACACACACATATACATATCAATGCATGCAAAGCTATGTATCTGTATATGTAGGTGTGAGTTTTAATATACCACACCCAGACACTATGATAGACACGTGCATGCACGCACACACCTTATATCGTCTTCTTGTTGAAGGAGGTCTCTACACATCTCGATCTCTGTTACAAGCCTGTCTTTGTTAGATGAGTGGCCGAGTAGCCAGCTGTGGTAAAACCATCCACTCTGATCTGCAGAATCTGTGTATAGTGCTTGTCTCACAAGTTCAAACTCCTCATCAAGTATGGCCTCTTTTTCCTTGTCATTTTTCTTCTGAAACAGTTCCAACAACAAGGCACTGTATAGAAAACACGTGTTCATTCAAATATGTACTCTCTCTCTCACTCACACAACATGAGCCGGCATACCTGCGATTGTGCCATGCTGAATAGTTGCTAAAGTTTTTATTTATTAGCGTCATGGAGTAGTCGAGCTCGTCTTCCACAAGAACACCCTTCAAACGCACAATGTATCTGCTCAAAATGAATTAATAGATTAGTTAATATGTTAATATCCAATTAATCTGGTTTACCTGCGGTAATCCCAAGCATTGAAGTTACGTGCATCTACTTTGAAAAGTTGAGATAATAGCTGGAGCTCGTGATCCAGAGAAGATAAGCCAAGTTCAATGAGCCATGTTCTATGATGCCAGGCTACATATGACTTAATGTTCACCTTTAACGCATTCTCATTCTGCATAAGTAACAAGATAAGACGTGTGTGTGTGTGTGTTATGTGGCCGTGTATGTAGCTAAGCGTACTGCATGACAAACTCAAATCTCTCTCTCTCTCTCTCTCTCTCTCTCTCTCTCTCTCTCTCTCTCTCTATATATATATATATATATATATAATAGTCTGTGTCTATGTACCACTATGAGCTCTTCGTTAATGAGTGCCTTACGAGCATCCTCATCAGGCTCTGCATCTAAAAACTGCTTAAGAGCGAGTTTACGGAAATTCCATGCTGTATACACGTCCGGATTAAGCTCAACAAGCCGAGAACTCTCTTCAAAGGCTTCCTTAGTATAACTAAAACCAGTACATACAACTATATATATACCCACACACTTTGAATATATACATGTATATATAGAACTCTTCAAGAGCTTTCTTCGTATAGCATATATGTAATTGATTAACAATCCAACTATCGACTTTGCAACAAATCTGAGATCTTACTTGCATTCTTTGTGATTTTTGAGGACTGCAACGAGCAGAGATTCGAACAACTGCACGCGATTTACATCTTCCGCCGTTGGATTGGAAGCGGGTTTCCGAGGACGACCATGCATACTTGCTTAGAACCCTAATCCCTTGCCCTCTGTTTTTGACCTAATTGCCCTTTTCACCTTTAACATTAATTCACCGTCGATTACTCAAGCTGCCCTTAATGTCTTATATGATATACGAAAGTTAACAATGTAACATATAATTACAAGTAAAATTATAACCATTCTAAAGTATATTTTTCAGTTCTATTACATATGTACACACATACTCAACTGCCCTTCCAACCCTTAACCCCTCCTAGCTTCTGAAACATAAACATAAAAATAAATAAATAAATAAATAATTTTAGTTAATTCAGTATATGAGTACGATATTTATGTGTATAAGTAAACGTAGCAATAGTATAATAGTAATACACTATGTACTACCACAAGAGTAGTATTAGTGTGTACACACAGTACAATTCAACTGCTAAATAGATAAATGTACGTTTATATACAAAGTTCAATACAACACTTATCAACTGATTAATTTATTTAATAAATATATATGATATTTAAATGTTTAAACATACCAGTTAAGTGGCATAAATTCAAGCAAATGAGGTGCTGGCATCGGTGAAGGCCCAGGAAAGTGCCACTCTATAGTCTCCATATCTCTCATGGTTTCATCTACGGCTATCCCGGCTCGCTGTGGCTGGATCATCGATGGACGATATGCCACGGCTTGACTGTATGACACCTCCAGATTGGTCCACGTGGCTCTCTTGATGTCGTACACAATAGGACGGAACAGGGTGTTCTTAGATGGCCTGAAACACACCACATTTGCGTCTGCGTTGCAGATTATGTGAATCTTTTCTTTTTCATAATCTGGTAAAATCTGTAATCAAATAACAAGCATATATTAATAAATTCTTTTCTTAATAGTTTTAAATTTTAATGTTTGAAGTTTACAACATTATATGTGACACATAATATTTATAATATAATTATAATAATGCACATACACACATGTAAATATACGTCATATGTGTGTGTATATATACACGGACCTTTGAGTATCTCACGGCATCTATTTTCACAAGTTTATCTCTGTCAACCCTCCACACCCCCAGACCTTCTCCATTCTCGCGAAATTTACCCCATGCACCACCCAGGAATATCCCATTAGAATATCTCCAAACACAGAACTGGTTATCCACAAGAACGTGACTGTGTCTCATCTCATGCCCCGTACGAATCGCTACTAGCTTACTATCCGATGATATGTTTCCGTACCATTTGGATGGCGAGCTTTGTAGGGTATACCTGTTTCCACAAACGTATATACATATATGTGTGCGTGCGTGCGTGCGTGTGTGTGTGCTTGTATATGTACCAGCGATTTGTGCACGAGTCGTAGACCTTGCAACTAGATATATTATAGTTGTTAAATGCTGCTACTTTGTATGATCCAGTGTTCAACTCCATAACGGCCATCCTAAATTCTACATAGGTTTCCCCATTAAACGGATTGTCCTTCAAAACATAGAATATACTGTCATTCTCTCTCTCTCTCTAGATATAGATATACATAGATACATATATGTATATGATTGTGGTAGAGAGAGAGAGAGAGATACATAGATACATATATACACATAGACACAGACACACACACACACATATAGAGAGAGAGAGAGATACGCATATAAATGTGTGTGTGTGTGGTGTGTGTGTGTGTTATATAGTACATTCATAGTATCATGTAAGTTACAGATATACATATTGTATATAATAAAATATATAGTTGTTATTGTGAGATGTAAATGATTAAGTTCTACATACATATGTATGTGTGTGTATGAAGCTAACTTATATGTAAATTTAAATCTTTGTTTATAATTTTATTATTACCTCAAAATCAGGAAGCTCTGTCCAGCAGTTGATGATAGGATTCCCAACAATTAGCCAGAAGACCCCAACTCTCTTGCGAAGGAAGGCCTTTGCACATACCAGCCCGTGGGAGGATGCAACAATTTCAACTCCCTGGAACTTCGAAAGCAAACTAGAGCAATCAAATGAGAATCTGGACACATGATCTCCAGGGATCCACTTGTGATGTATATAGAACTTGCTCCGCTCGAGGAGGACCATAGAATCCACATACTCACCACGTTGATTCTGCCACAATTTCTGGAACTCGGAGGATGCGATGTGCGTGCGGAGCGATTTCGACACGGCCGTACACCGGAACAGCGACTGTATGTCCTGCTCCAGGTTGCATAGGATCTTGGAGAGGATTTCCCAGCTGACAGTGTCCAGATTGTTCATCTTCCTATCGCTCATCTCCTTCTGCCCTAATTTTCTTGTGGAATATACTAAATGCGGTAATAAAAATGTTATAAAATAAATAGCTAATAAATTTAATTTTTGATAGAGGGATTTGAAAACTTAGAATTTAAAACTTTGTTTAAAATGTAATTATAACTTAAAATATATTAATAATATCATATATTTAAAGTACAGAGCATATATGAAGATGTTAAGGTTGGATTGGTACAATCAAATATACCATAATGTTCTATGTTTGACAAAGTAGATATTATATGTTTGACAAAGGCATTATACCAAAAATAGATTTGATTGTAATATATATTGTAAGATATTGTATATGTACATGTGTATATACACACATGCACAGTGACACATATGACCCGATGTGTCAATGCCATGTATCACATGTGTGCCATGTGGCAAAATGTCTCTTGTATATAAGCAAATAAAGTATCACATTCTGTGCATATTTATTTATTTTTTCATTGGTGGAAAGTTGGGTATTCCTTCTTTTTTGCCTCTTCCTTTTCTTGTTTTCATGACAATGAATGTGGAGAGAACTTTTAATATTACCATAGACTAAGTTATTGGACGTTTTATTGAGGGTCCGTCCTCTTCTTTCCGACATGAGCCTCATGCCAAGCGATGTTCTTTTATTACTCCTTCATCTTCTTCATATTGCCATAAATTTGAAGGTTTGACCCTACTCTTTTGTGGTAATCCAAAAAATGATGTATACCATTGGTCTAATCATTTTCAAGTTATTTTTTGTTATTATAGTTGAGATGAGGCTCGTGCTCTTAAAGAATTCCCTACATGTTTGGCTAGTGCTTAAATGATATAATGGATTGGCTACGGAGATTCAAGCCAATAGTAATTGGCTGATAAAATGCCTCAAATGTACGTTTAACAAAGTTGAGGACTCATATGATGCTTTTTAACAACTACATGTGATACGACAACACCCTGGTGAGTCTGTTATGTAGTTCAGTATTAGGTTCAAGGATTTAGCTCGGCGTGCATATCCTAACATGCCTGGGCCCATTAAGCTTGGTATGTTATGACCAACTATGTGTTTGATTCATTCGGGCTCTTTGTCCTACCACATTGGAGAAGACTTTTGCACTAGCTCAACGATTAAGTTGGTATGTGCCTGCACGACAAACCCTTTGTGGTCGACCTCTTGCACATGGGCCATCTTGGGGCCAACCTCCTCCACTAAATCCTCTTGCACTTGCTCAAGTTCTTGCCCATGGTGGTCGAAATCCACAGATTCATAACAAGAGGAATCAAAATAATGCGGGTCAACCCAATCAGTTTCGCACCTAGAATACTTGGTGGCATGTATATGTATCCTAATTGGCGTTCACCACATCCAAACTGGCGACCATATGTTCTAAATGGTGTGCATTGGCAGCCATTATGTCTGATGATGAGCTTCCAGATAACAAAGCCTCTCTTGCAGGTGGATCTATTGTAAAAAATCAATAATCATATGAGCAACGGAGGGATCTTGTGCAATAGAGACTTCACCTCCATGCTTTTTCACTGTATACATCAAGGATTGCAATTCCACCAGATCATCTAGTTTTCACATTTTCTACACGGGTGAATGATTTTCAGTCACAGTGCTTGTTGGATACAGGATTCAGTATGTCTTTCATAAATACTTTTTGGTGCATCATGTTCATTACCCTTAATATGTGTAATAAGTCTTGCAGATTTATAGTAATGAACAGTCTCTGTAGTATCACAGTACACACCACTTCGACTATGTGTTATGGGTGACAATCATAAGTTTCCCTCTGGGTCTCTTAGTTTGTTCATTCCTAGGTCTTTGAACATTATTTTGGATTGATTGGTTAAGCAGTCAAAAGGTATGTTGATTTTTCACTCTCTTCTCTTGTATTATACTTGAGTTTATGTCTCTGCAATCTATTCCTTTACATCTAAAGAAGCTTGTTGCTGTTTGTATCACGCATACAACTTCTTTGATTCCGGTCTTGGGGTGGTGTTCATCTCAATAGGTTCAAATACCTGATCTATCACCTGAGTATCGAGCACACAGTATCGAACAACTTAAGCAGTAGTATGGCAAGTTTATTCAAATTTGATTTGTCCCAAGGTGCACGTAAGACTTGACACTATATACCACAAGCAAAGAAAAGTCTTTCAAAGTCCCGGTCGACATAGGTCACCAAAAGAGTTATCGGCCATACAAAACTATTACCGATATGATGATAAGCGGGTGTTGTGAGTCTAAATGTTACCATCAAAGATGTTATATCGATTGGTTAGAGTCGTAGTTTACTAAGTTAAATTTAGCATCATGATATTGGCAAGTTCCTATGGCTGATGAGGATATTCCAAAAATGGCTTTCTGAACGCCATTTAGTCTTTACGAATTTTTGGTCATGCCCTTTGGATTGACTTCAGCTCCTGCCACCTTTCAACGCATAAGGATGAGCTTCTTTCATATATGTTCAATATCACTATCGATTTCATTGAGATGTGTTAATTTATGAATCTGATTCTTTGGATGATGTACAACGAGTTTTTTAATCGATTTTGAAAAGTTGACTTGAAGTTGGAACTTGAGAAGTGTGTTCAGTTTGACCGACACTACTTACTTATGTTACTGTATATCTTAAGAGGGTTACAGGTGGATCCAACGAAGTTGTGAACTATTCAAGAATTCCCTTGTTCTTGTACAGTACAGAAAGTCTAGCATTTTCTTGGGAAAGGTGTAATAATTGGGTCAATTCATCGATCATCTCGTTGATTGAACTACCCTTCTTCAGGAGTTAGTTCGTCCACAGGTACCTTTAGGTGGACTCACAGTGTTAGCAGACCTTTAATCAATTAAAAGAGTTCTTGACTACTTCACCACTACTTCAATACTCAGATTTTACTCGTTTATTCATTTATGAGTAGATGCATTAGATATTGGTATTGGTGGTGTTGATACAAATAAATGCTGGGATCATTTTATTCGATACTCAATGATTTACATTAGTCGAGTACTTGACCTATTGAGTGAAATTATTTCACTATTGAAAAGAATGCTTTGTTGCTTTTAGGGTTTTGAATGACTTCATGCATATTTACATGGAAGTGAAACACTTTTAAAGTGTGATCATACTATTGCACTTCCTTATTAAAATGGAAGAATTAGTGGGTCATGTAGCTAAATAGGCATTATGTCTCTAGTATATAACTTTAAAGTGGGCATAGGCATGGTGAATAATGGTGGATGCGGATGCACTTTTTTGAGCACCCTTTCCGATTCCACTTTGCTCTCATGCAATATCTACAATGTTCGATTTAATACAAGCCCCTCAAGTATTTGATGCCGACTTACCATCCTTGAAACAGTGGTAAGAGATCATCTTGGTTATTAATAAGTCTTGAAAAGCTCTGCCGATTCTTTTATTGGTCCAGCATGCATGCTAATGTGATCAAACATATTCAGACATGTCCCATTGTTAAACTTGAAATTCCTTTACAACTTGGGCCATGGGGTGTTAGAATCCATCAATGTCTTTCACCCTTTTAAAGTTAATTGCAATGAATTTAATGGGACCTTTTCCACTTTCTTCTCAAGGTAACCAGTACATCATTATCATATCTGATTATTTAACTCGTTAGTGGAGGTTAATACTTTTCCGAATGCAATTGCTATGTCAACAACTTTGTTTCTATTTGATAATGTGGTTTGCAACATTATTGTCTAGAGCGATATTATCAAATAATGGCCCGCTTTCATTGCAAAGGTATTTCAAGTGTTATGTGAGAAGTTAGAGGTAAAACACTCATTTGCCTCTTCATATCATTCACAAACTAATGGTTGATTAAATCGGACCTCGAAGGGTACGATCTTAAAGTATTGAGCTATAGAGATTTATTGTGATGCCTTAAGATTTACTTATAGGCATTCAGTTTTGATTGGTATCTCTCCATTCAAGACATTATATAAATATATTTTAAGTTGCTTAATGAATTGAGGTTATCATTGAATCTGCCACGTGTCGAGGATGCAAAGATGTGGCTCGACATTTGCTCTTCTACATGCAGAGTTTGCTGAACATCCGAGTTCAAATACAGCAATAATCTTCAAACAACAATAAATTCCCCAAATTATGTTGAAGCTAACTTAGTACTAGTACATTTTCTCAAGCTGACTGCTACACCTAGGTTAGTAATTGGTTATTACATAAGTGGCTTGATCCTTACCAAGTACTCCGAAAGGTTGGTCAGGTGTATCAAGTTACAATTAATAAGACCTTATGAGGTTGAAATAGTTCACATAGTTTGAATAAAATGGTTTGTCGTTTGAGACTCGTTAAGTACATTCGGTCATATCTTAGATGAGCCAACTTACACAGATCCACATCAGATCGAGATAGTTCACATAGTTCGAATAAAACGGTTTGTCGTTTGAGACTCGTTAAGTACATTCGGTCATACCTTAGATGAGCCAACTTACACAGATCCACATCAGATCCATCACCATCTACACATCTGCAGAGGAGGATAATGTAAGATAGTATATATGTAAGATACTGTATATACATAGTGACGCATGGTGAGATCTAACCCCCATGTGTTAGTGCCATGTGTCGCATGTGTGCCTCATGGCAAAAGGTTCCTGTATATAAGCAGGTTTTTGGAGGTGAATAAAGTATCACATTTCTGTGCATGTTTATCTGTTCTTTCAATATATATATATATATATATATATCCCAATTTAATGATCTTTAAAATATATTAATCCATGATATGCTTCTGGTCACATGATAAAAATGTTAAAATTTCAATATGAATATACACGTGTATATTTGATTATGTGTTAAATATAAAACGTGTTTATGTGTTAAAATGTGGTTCATACCAATAAATTTAAGGAACGCTTTCATAATTCATTAGTGGTAATCAATTAAAACTTAATTAATTAACAAATACTAAAAACCAAGAAAAACATGTATTTAAATAAAAATTATATATATCAAATCAATGGTACAGATGGAATGCATTAACCCTGAAGGTCTTTTTAATTTATATCTTTTAAATGTAATAAACATTAAAATAATTAATTATGATTAAAAAGGGGTGAAAACTAGCCAAATTTAATAATTAAAGACAGACAATCTCAGTGTATGCAGCTAACCTCATATTTAGATGTAGTGGATATTCCAATGCTCATTTTGTAAAAACAAGAAAAGTAAATTTAAATAAATATATACACACATTTGCATTTTTCAGGCTTATATTATACTTTACACACACACATGCGCGCGGTGTATAAATTGTCACTTTCTGTATCAAACTTAGACTACTTAAATACCTCAAGAAATATATGCATGTAAACAATTTTTGATAATGTATCAAAGTTAAATTTTCCGTTTAGGCCTATACAAATTATATATGAAAGTTTATCAAAGTTTGAATTTACTTACATGAATTTCATAAGCCTTTAAAAAAAGGCTGCTTATTGTAAATGAATTTATACAAAATTTGAAAACATAATACTGTGTTTTGAATACTAACTCATGTTTATTTAGTTTACAACTATTATGTTTCAGAATTTTAGTCCAATGACATGTTCAGATTTATATTTAAACATTTAAACCATAAATACTTACTTAAATAGTTTATAACTATTCACAATTAATTACTTAACATTAGTTTCATATCTATACATACACTAAATATACATGCGTAGTAAGAGATGTTTATAAAACCCTTTTTAAATATGTATACATGCCTCACGGTAGAATATGTAGACATAAGTACAGATATTTTCCTATGTAAACATGTCTTTATGTACAGAAAACTTCAATACACACACACACACACACACACACACACATATATAGAGATATAGATATATAACTTCAATGTACACGTGTGTGTGGTGGCGCGTGGCACTTACACACTTATCAAATTAGAATACGCCTCTATACAACATCCTTGTTAAACTTGAGGTTTAGTACAAACCTATTATATATAATATTAAACTTTCCACACAGTGAAATATTAAAAACGGTCTCTTTTGCGAAGAGAGAGAGAGAAGAGAGAGCTTCAGAACACATGTACATGTTTACCACTAAAAAACCAGCATATGCGCTTTACTTTGAAATAGTATATTCGTTCATATGGAAGCACATCAAACCGCTCTAATAATGACACGTGGACCGTTTATCTCCATTATGTATATGACGACGTTGCCTAAACATTAATGACACGTCATGTTGTCATTTGGCGGTTTATTTGGGATATTCTCTTGTTAAAACCCCTGCATTAGGTTAAGCAGAGTAGCAAGAAGATGTGTTAGGTTGTATGTGTTTCTTGGCCGCAGCGAATTCGTGCTCCGTCTTCTCACACACTTCCATCCTAAGGCAGAGATACACAGACTTTGAATACACAGGCAATCGTAGAAGATCGTCTTTAGTCAGGGTAAGCGCCACAGTATTAGAGAATTCCACAGAACAGCATGCAAAGAATGGAAATCGGTCGGATTTGCTTACAATCGATGAGAATTTCATGAGGATCAGCAGAATTAGGTAAATGGTGCAGAGAATCGCGCGGAATTCAGTGAATGCGATGACATTTCTATGCCAATCGTTCAAACGGTGTTGAGAATTGCGCGAATTTGCGGGAATTCGATGCTAACTTTCTGTTTTGCTATGGAGTCCAAGTGGAGTCGGCCACGCCGCCGCCTCCTAAACAGAAGGAGAACAGAAAGGGGAAAGGACTATCATGTAAATGTTGGTATGCGATTCGGAGCTTGAGAGAGGAGCTTCCTGGATGTTCTACAAGGAACCAACTTTCAGTATTACAGGTATGTTCATATTTGTATATTTAAGTCCTTAGCTATCATGGTCGGTAGAAGTATGAAACCAAGAAATTTACATTATACACGCACGGTGTTTGTGTTTTGGAGATGTGGCTTCAGCATATATAATAACTAAGTGTCGGGAATATATACAGTCTGTCATGACTTAGATAAGAGTAAGTTCAACTTAGCGTATGAAAGCACACATCTTCTCGCTCTCTCTCTCTTACACACACACGGCTCATTTTGGTTTATACAGGGATGACATAGTATTCAGAGACCCACTGATAACCTTCAGTGGCATTTCAAACTACAAGCTCATGTTTTGGGGGTTAAGGTTTTACGGACGGATATTTTTCAAAGCAATATGGATTGAAATACACAGGATCTGGCAACCAAGGGACAAGGATCATGGTAAGATGGACGGTTTATGGGATTCCACGGGTACCATGGGAAGCAAGAGGACAGTTTGATGCGACTTCAGAGTATAAGCTGGACTCAGATGGCTTATATACGAACATAAGGTCGATAACGTGGTTATGAATAATCCACCTGTTTATAAAGCTCCAGCAGTTTTGGACCTCGTTGTAGGTGCTGCAGGGGCTCATACTCCCACGCCTTCGTATTATTCCAAGCTGTTCTTGATGTGTTTGGAGAGGTTTACATGGGTTAGGTATTACTTGGCTTTGAGAGGTACGCTTGTGCTTAATGCTATGTGCTATATGTGAGGATTGTATCTCCTATGTATATGTATATATATATATATATATATATATAACAATTTGATTAGTAAGAAGATAAGCTTTTCTTACAAGTAGAAATCTCTCTCTCTCTCTCTCTACGTGAGTGTGTTTTTGTGTATGCGGTAGAACATACATATTTTATAATCAATTGTCACCAACCACCTGATTTCTAAAACACACAGAGGAAGATATGCATATATGTATATACAAATGCACGTGTAAAAGTACTGCTTATATTTTGTATTGTTCTACTCAGATACACATAATATCTAAGAATAAATATCAACTATATATATATAAGATAAATATAAATTATATTAGTTAATGACAGGATATTTAAAGAATATTATCTAACACTGTCCTGGAATATTTTGACTGGGTTGTAATCCATGGTCCACGTTCTTTCCATTTACCTGTCTATTTAATGATTATGGCCTTCTTAAAAGCTTTTCTTTTATTGGATGCTTGTGTTTATAGTCCACATTTGACCTCTATGTCCCTGTGTATACATACACATACACATACCCATATACATACGTATGAATGTGTGTATTTATAGAGTTTATACATATTGGTGCATGCAGGCTCTCTCTCTCTCTCTATCTATCTATATATTATATATATATAAGATATGTGTGTGCGCGCCGTGTGAAGCTACACACGCTTTAAATATAGCGATGGTAACTGTAAAAGTGATTATTTTAACATCAAAAGCAGATGTATTACCCCCGTGTTTGTGTACGTGTGTTGGTGTGTGTGCAATTGATGTAAAATTAATTTTAATAAATTGGAATTATGAGTTTCTTTAATGCATGAGGATTCTAAAACATATTTATTTATTTATTATATAATTTAAAAATATTATATAGAATATCATTTTACTATATATTAAGGGTAAAGTTAAAGGAAGTAATTAACTAGGTTTGTGGACTAGGAGTAAGTCTCAGTTGTGTTCATGAAAACATATAACGTCAAATACACATACGCGCGTGTGTGTATGTATGTGTGTGTGTGTGTAGAAATAAAATGGCAACCACCCAAAGAGAGTATCTGCCAAATTATGAACACACTCTTGGGGCACCAAAGTCCTTGAAGCTCATGAAAAGAAGGTGAAGGGACCCGCATAATTCAACAAGATTGACCTTTACTATTTTTATAAACCCTCACAAACCACCCATATTTTAAGTTAAAGACTAGATTTTCGCACTTGGGCTTCCTTTAGGAATGTGCTACATTTCCAGAATTACTTCGTATTTCCACCATGGTTCTAACTAGTAGTTCCTCCCGTCCATCCTCTCTGCAGCTTTCTACTCCCTCAAACAGGCTTAAACTCGGAGTTAAGCAGGTTAAGCTCCTTAAACTCTCGCGAGCCAGTGGGATTAAGATGGAGATTAGCAGCGAGAGCGAGAAGAAGGTGGTTAATCAGCTGGTTAACGGAAGGAGCGAGAATAGCAGCTTCAAGAATAATGGGATATTCCCTTGGATACCTGAAGGATCTATTCAAGCTTCTTGTTCTGCAGTGGAGAAACAAGGACTTGGTATTAAGCATTTTCTCAAGGATAAGAAAATTCTTATAACTGGTGCTACAGGTTTCCTCGCTAAAGGTACTTCAATTCGTATAGCACACATACACAATATACGTATGTATACGCTTACATACACGCGTTTTTACAGTTCTTGTGGAGAAGATATTGAGAACTCAACCAGACGTGGGGCAGCTCTTTCTTCTTATTAATGCAAAGTCGACTCAAACTGCTAAAGAAAGACTGCGAAAGGAAGTAAGTGTAGCTAGTTTAACGCACACGCACACACACACACACGCACACGCACACGCACGCATACAATGTGTAATACCAGATTCAATGCTCGAGATTGTTCCAAGTGCTTCAAGATAAGCATGGGGATGAATATGAAGAATTTGTACAGTCAAAGCTAACAGCAGTTGCCGGTAACGTGGGAAGAAGCGATCTGGGAATCGAACCGGAGACCGGTGTGTTTCTTACGCAGGAAGTGGACGTGATTATCAACTCTGCAGCAACTACCAACTTCATAGAAAGGTATGCATGTGTATATATATACACGTGTGTGTGTACACATATACTCACTGCATTATGTACCTAGGTATGATGTTGCATTAAATATCAACACAAAGGGCCTTTACACCTTTTGGACTTTGCAAAGAAATGCTACAGACTCAAGTTGTTCTTGCATGTTTCTACAGGTAATTATAATTAAAGATTTTATTATATTAATATGTATTAATAGTGTTTATTAAACAGCTTATGTGAATGGGAAGCGTGTGGGAAGAGCAATGGAGAGGCCGTTTAAAATGGACGAGTGTATAGCTAGAGAGAGTTTAGGCGATCAATCTGCTCCTAACCTAAGTATACGTCAAGAGATCGAATCCATTAAGAAACTCACAACAGTAGCACCTGCTCATGACAACGATGAAGTCGCTCAGCAAACCCATTATATGAAAGAACTCGGCCTTAAAAGGTGTGTGTGTGTGCGCGCGCGTGCGTGCGTGTGTCCACGTTAAGTTTTAATATAAATTGCAGGGCTTTTTTGCATGGATGGCAAGATACTTATGTTTTCACAAAAGCAATGGGGGAAATGTTAGTATGTGAAAACAAAGGAGACTTACCAGTGGTAATAGTTAGACCAACTGTTGTTGAAGGCACTTTCTCTCAGCCCTTTTCAGGATGGATGGAAGGCATCCGGTATTACATTTGTGCATGCATGCGTGTGTGTGTGTTGTGTGTGTGTGAGAGAGAGAGAGAGAGAGAGAGAGAGAGAGAGAGAGAGAGAGATGTAATGGTTACTAACTGCAGGATGATGGATCCCATTCTACTCACATATGGCAAGGGACAAACTTCTAGCTTTTATGTTGATCCAAATGGTGTTCTTGATGTGGTATGAACAAATATAATAAATTAATTATCATTTTAATAAAATTAAAAACATAATTAATTAATAGTTATATATTTTATAAATTAATGTTATAAATACTAAAAGACTTATGAAAATTATAATTTTATAATTTTAAGTTTTATACATGCACATATAAAGGAATTTATATATATATATATATATATAGCTCATTCATATAGGTACCTGCGGATATGGTGGTAAATACGATACTAGCGAGTATGGCAAAGCATGCAGGGCAGGCAAATGACATCACCATATACCAAGTGGGGTCATCGGTGGTCAACCCGTTGACTTTTGACAAGCTGGCAAAGTACACGTACGAACATTTCCGGTCAGAGCCGTTCGTTGACCAGAAGGGCAACCCTGTGTTAATCCCGAAAATGACCTTTATCACCAACAAGTACTCCCTGTTTATTTACAATTATTTGCAGTTTAACCTCCCAGTCCTAGTAAGCGAATTATTATTTACTACTATAATACACACACACACACACACACTATATAGCATATTTTATATGTAAAAAAATTAAAGAATAATATAACATTGTGCATAACTTATATTAGATATACATATACACAAATACACGTATTTCTATATTAATAATTAATAAAATTAAATATAGATTGCGAAGATATTCCCGTGGATGCAACGAAAAGACACACAGAGGAAGCTTAAGTACCTTTCATATGCTTCTCAGCGGGTTAAGCAGCTAATCGATACATATTCTGCATATACCTTCTACAAAGGAAGGTATTAATTAATTTTTAATTAACTATACTTAATTACTTTAATATTATATATTTAATAGGTTCGACATATCCAACCTTGAGACGCTTTATAAGGAGTTATCAGAGGAGGAGAAAGAGGATTTTGGTTTTGCTGTGTGGAATATTCAGTGGGATAAGTACATTAAAAATGTGCATCTCCCTGGTTTAAGGAAATACACACTCGACGGAAACACAGCTTTCCGCTTCTAAGGACACTACATATTCACTATAATCATTACATAAATAACATTTCCTACACTGTTTAATGTGTGTGCGTGCGTGCGTGTGTGCGTGCGTGTGTGAGAGAGAGTATATACATTCATATACATGAAGTGGGGGTTTTATCTAAAGAACACAATAGAATATAAAGAAAACCAAAAAAATACGTTTAAAAAGTTAAATTGTATATTACGGTTTATTTTCAGATTACGTAGTTTTTTTAAAATAAATTTAATGCATATTTTATTATGATTATAAGACTGTATAAAAATGTGAGTTTATTTTTATAATAATAACTGTATATACAAACAGCCAGGTATGAGAACTGATATTATGAGATCTAATATATGATTAATTAAATAATAAAATAATTATAATAGAGTTTGTATATGGTCCAGGTGGATAAGAAACCTTAGCATCTCCTATTTGGATATGGTGCAAATGTTGGCTTTTCCAAGTGCTCTTGCTAATATGGAGAAAAATCTTACGAAGGTAGATGTGTGCGTGTGCGTGTGCGTGAGTGTATATATGTGTATAATTTATAATGCAGGTAGCTCCTAATGTGAAACTATGTAACGAATTAACTAAAAAGCAAGTGGTATCTAGAAGGAATGCAATTGTGGGCGTTCTTGGGGCTTCTATTGTGGGTGCTCTTCGATCGAAGGGTCACCAGCAGTTGCTGTACCCAACGGCCAGAGATTCCTCGACCCGAAAACAAGGAAGAAGATGAAAGAGGAACTTGAGAAATTGAAAGAGAAAATTGTCAATGGCAAGTAGAATGTACTCTACTGCGTGTAACAATCTTTCTTTTTATATCCTACTTATGAATTATTTTTAACTAGCAGAGAGAGAGAGAGAGAGAGAGAGAGATCCCTGTTTGTCACAGGCTAGTGGTGTGTGTGTGTGTGTGAGAGAGAGAGAGACGGAGAAAGATGCAGCGATGTAGCATTTAATATGAATACTACACTACACTTAATTAGTCTAAATAAAATTTTAATCAAAAACTCGTTAAAAGGGTAAAGAACCTCAGTCAGTCGTTCTTTTGGGTCATAAGAGCTTTGTATTTCAGCTCGGCTCGTTTCCATTTCACCATTAGGCTTGCCAGCGTGATGAGGCTATTTACCTGTTAAATCTAAATTGTTATCTCTCTCTCTCTCTCTCTCAAACACACACACACACACACAGTTTATGTAGTTATAGATGCCTTAAGATCTTGATAATGAATGCATACATAATATAAAGATAGACGTACAGGTACACAGTGATAGACGCTATATGTAAGTACACAAGAATACAATTGAAAGGTTCTATTATAGTTAATAGGTACATTATAATATGTAAAGCTTATGTTAAACAAGACGATATATCAGCTCATACTTTGAATATACAAGAAACATATATAGGTGGAGTTCACACACACACAGTATATACGTACCAGGATAAGACATGCAATTAGAAGCAAAGGTCCCGACCACATTGTAGACATAAAGATACCGTGCTTGTCGAAGTAAGGCTGGCGAGCAAACGACTCCCAGTGACGACCAAGAACAGTGTTCAATCGCTCCGCAAAGTATATTCCCACAACTATATAAAACTATTTTAAACAACGTGTATGCGTGCGTTTGTGTGTGTGCGTTTGTGTGTGAGTTATACTTCATAACTTACTTGTCAAAAAAAACGTAGCCATCTGTGTATTAGATCTTTTCCTGGTCTTAATGACAAATAAGAGCAGCAGAATGTGAAACGTCATGAGCCCGACAATCCAAGGCTCCTGCACACGTATGTTAGACATGTACGTAAGACACAGATACACATACAAGCATGGCTATCTATGAATATGCATTCCTTACAGAACTTCAAAACTATATATAGACTTACTATATGTGTGTGTGAGTGTGTGTGAATTTATAATTCTAACAATATAAGCATTTCCATATATTATATGTGCATTCAAAAACTAAAATGTAGGATTAAATTTTAATCATATGAAAAAATGTAATATTACCGTCCAATCAAACGGCGTGAACGAATGAAGAATCGGCTCAACGAAGCTCCCCTCAGTAGATCCGTCATTATTCTTGAATGTTCTGCGTATCTCGGCAATCACCTCCTCCACAAGCTGCGTGAGCCCTCCGCCATTCTTTCTCCAAGAACCCTAAACCTAAAAACAGAGGTACCACATATTCCAAGAATCAACCGAAAAAACACTAAATATACTTCAAATTATATATATTAATATTAGTAATATTTACAAATAGAGTAATATCAGATCTTGAGAGCTTCGATTCCATTCTTGCCATCCAAGTACTTTGAGAACTGCCTGTCAAGGTATGCCCCAAATAGGATCTCTTTGTACTTTGGAGGATCCTCTTGGGTGACAAGCTCTGGAATTGGTGCAACCACCACGTCCTTGGATGGTTCAAAGAATACTGCAGTAGACATCCTGGCCTTTTTTGAATTCACTGCCACACGGTGCAATGCGCTCCGGTACTTACCATTGCTAAATATCTGCCAGCATATACACACTTAATGGTTTATAATACGTAAACACACAACACACACCTCGAGTCCATCGCTGACGTTAACAACAAGAGAGTTCGGGATAGGCTTGACAGAGTACCAAGCTCCATTATTGTTAACTTGTAAACCACCTATCTCATCTTGCTTGATAATTGTGAATCCTCCAAAGTCGGAGTGTGCGCTTTGTCCAAGGGCAAGATCTGGTCTTGGACAAGGTGGGTAGTAGTTCATTATCAATGACTGCATGTGTTTTCCAAAAGCCTTCATAAGATAGTCTTGCCTCAAGCCAAGCCCCTCAGAGAGTACAGTTGAGATTCTATCTCCAAGTTTTCTCACTTCTTCAAAGTAGCTCATAACACACCTAAACAAACAACTTAGTGTGTGAATGTGTGTGCGTGTGTGTGTGTGTGAGAGAGAGAGAGAGAGAGAATGTGAGCTTAGAAACCTTTTGTAGGAAGCTGGTTGAGTTGGCCATGGATGGTCCTCACCATAAGGTGGAAAATAGTGTTGTAAGTTGTCATGCCAGTCCCAATGGGCTTCTGCTGAAGGAGCAAAGCTAGTGCAGAAACGGAATGGCTTCTTATAGTCTTCTGAGAAATATGCCATCTTTTCTTCCAATGACAAATTGAAAAATTCTAGACCAGCTTTTAACACATTATCCATTATATCGTGTGGAACACCATGGTTTATCACCTAGTCATTTTATTTACATAATCCCATATAACACACGCGCACGCGTGCACACACACACACACGCACCTGGAAGAAGCCCCATTTGTTAGCAGCATCAGCAATTTCAGTGACAATATGATGTCTATGTTGTCCACAAAGCTCTGAAAGATCAATAATGGGTATACCTTCTTGCTGCAGCTCAGATTGGTTAACACGAGCAGTCTCTGGCTTGATGTAGTTCTCTGGCATGTCAGATAGTCCATTTTCCACCAGCTCCTTAATCCCACTTAGAATGGGAAGTGCTAAATTGGACATTGCTTACACACGCACACAAGGTGAAAGACAGATGAAAGACATTTGTAAGAATTATATAGAATATGCTTTATGTATATCTAGTGTATGTGTCACACGGCAGATTGCTTCCACATATTGAGTTGGCATATAACGTCACGTTAGAGCGTCACATAGGAGCTGATATTTATATACAAAGTCTTTTGAGTATAACTTGGCGATTATTTTTATGGTCAATTGTAAACAACTCGTAATTGCTTTGTGCATCGGCACAATGAGAATACTCTCCAATTGTCTTCATCCATATTTTTTATGTGCACATATACAGAACATGCTTATTAGACATTTTTGTATTGTCATGGATTATTCTTAATGGCTCTTTGTCTTCTTAAAATTTGTACGTTGTGATTGTAGCATTTGGCTCCACTGTTAAAAAAACAATCGACTTGGCATTATTCACGGTGGGATCTGTCACAATTTTTACTTAGTATAATCACTTAACATAAAATTAATTTTTAATTTTGATGTTTGAAAGGAGAAGGATAATTCTACAACATGATCATTTTTATTAACTTTAAGAGTTGTCTCATTATCTTCATAGATCTATTGCATTATGATCTTAACATTTTGAAAGCAAGCATTATTGGTATTAGTGATTATTTATCATAGTTTTTATTACGATGTGACTTTTTATTTTAAATGTTAATTATTGTTACTTATTAAATTATGTAATGAACTTTAGATGTAATGAGAAATAGCCCACTTAGGTGTTTAAGAATAGTTTTAACTGGTTGTCCTAAATATCACGAGAAACTCTAAACAAATGTAGCACTTACTTTTTAGAAAATTCTCTTTCGATTTTGACGTTTCAATTAGGTTTATTAATTAATGCAAATGAGTTTGGCATGTTAAATAGAGTTAGAAACACCCTAGGGTTGTCCTAACTCACATCCCCACCCCTCGTAAGGTTTAGGGGTAGGAGTTAGCTAGATCAAAACTCATTTCATTTAACTAAGGGACTAGCATTTCATGCCAACCCACTTACACATATAAGAAAAGAGGGGAGGGGATTCGTCACATAAATAAGGTAGGTATATATAGGAGAGTTCTTGGGTTTATAATTGAGTTTGTTATTTTTTTATTGGTACAAGTTTTAACTTGTGTTGTCAAGGCACAACCTTTTGTTGTGCCACCTCAACTTCTAGACAATAAGCACTTTCGGGATAACTTACCTTTAATGTTAACGAATCCATGCTTGGGAGGTTTTATCAAACATCATGTTCCAGGGGCTAAATGTTGAGGCTTGTCTCTAGCCTCCTCTTCCACAACAAGTTGAGAGTAACACTCATAACTAAGTAAGACACATTCGTGTTTTTATCCAATTGTGGGTGTGGGATCTTAGCTAATAGGTTTCTTTATCAAATTCCACAGAGGGGTTCTAGAGTTGGCATTTGAGAGCCACATTTGTGACACCTCAATTCTTGAATCTAAGGGGCTATGGCATGATAACCCACATATAGGAAACAGTGTCACATGAAGATATGACACTAGGCTAAATGACACACAGTACAATGTTTAAGGCACACCTTGTAGGGTTGTCTCATGGGGGGTTGGATACTCTAGTAAGCAGGTGTAGTCGTGTTCATATCAAGGTGCTAAGCCTTGGGCATTGGTTCAAGGGAGGTTAGGTCTTATAACTAGGTGTGTTATTGACACGTTTGGCTAAGGAGTGTTTTCCTTGGGATTCAAGAGTTAAATAACCTAAGCTCATTAATAGAAGCCCTTTTGTGAGGCACTTGTGGGTTTGTGGTTATCCAAACTTAGCCTTGGAGAGTTCAGAACACTCATGTTCATCAACGGTGCACACTCATGTCTTTATTAATTACCAGTCCTAGGACTAAGGCATGACCTAACCACTTAAAGCCTTAGGTCATGGCACCCTTGTCACCCTAAAGGGATTATACTCCCTAATGAAGGTGATTCCTTAAGAGGTAATGTCAAGCCACGATCCAAGAACAAGGAGGCTTAATTCAAGAGCAGGACAAGAACTAGGAACAAGATGAGAACAGGAGTGCAAGGAGCTGTCAAGCCACGATCCAAGAGTAAGGATGCTTGATTCAAGAGTAGGACAAGAACTAGGAACAAGATGAGAACAGGGGGCAAGGAGTTATCAAGCCACGATCCAAGAGCAAGGAGGCTTGACTCAAGAGTAGAACAAAAACTAGAAACAAGACGAGAACATGAGGCAAGGAGTAAGACAAAAACAAAACAAGAATGATCGTAGAATGACTGGTGTTGATAGCAATTAATTGTATAACAATTAGGTCAGAGCTTTTATACTCACAACTCCAATAGCTAATCTAGACATAAGCTAAAAATAATACTCCCGGAGTTAATTTAGGCATGAGCTAAAAATAATGACCCTTATCTTATAAGTATATCCTATAAGCATATCCTATTGGTATATCTCGTAGGTATATCTTATAAGCATATCTTGTATTTCGTATCCTGTATTCTGTATCGGGTCATGACAGCACCTCCTCCCTAAGGACGAGTTCCACGAGTACTGGGACTTGGTTTAACAAGATAACGTTGATGAAAGGCAACAACCTTAAAAGAAGCATGAAATAAATTGGATGCAAGTTCCCAAGTGCGATTGGTAGGCAAATAACCTTTCCAATCCACCAAGTATTGAAGTTGGCAATAATGAAGACGAGAATGAAGTATGGCTACAATTTCGTACTCAAGTTCATTGTCAATGACCATAGGAGGGGGAGGAGAAGAAGCACGAATGGTCGTCGGGGACTCCGTAGACCAAAGTGGTGCTTCTTAGGAAGCCTCGATGGTCGCCAGGACGTTGTGAATAGCGTCCAATCCCGGGGGTTCGAACTAGCAAGCCGGTGTTACCTCGAAAGTACTGGAAGGTGCTGAATGGCCTCTACCCAGACGCTGCGAGGGTCTGTGTACAGGGGTGGGGGAGTTCTCTTGTTTGTATCACTGTGGTGGTTAGCCAAGCGTGTTGCTTTCTAGGAGTGGAGCAGCGGGGAATCACCATTAAGATGGTGAATAGGAGTATGCATTTATATAATTGTAGTGCCTGCCTAAATACAATCTACCTCCAAAAGGGGAGCAAAATACAAGACGCAAACTTGACTCCAAAAAGACCCTGACCCACTACCAGCCTTCCTGCTTATATAGTGGGTCACCTAGCGCTAGACCCTAGGTACAGGTGGCACTTTTTTACTGGTCTACCGCCCTATGACAAAGTCATGTCTGTCTCATTTATGCGCCTCCCTCATGCTGCTGCCTGACATCTGTCACCATCAACCCGTACCTGTGGTACCTTCCTTATTTGGTGCTTCGTCCCGTCGCTCGTCCGTGCCAGCTGGCAGTTTGACGGTGTCAGACCACCGTCAACTAGATGCCTAGCTTATTTGTTGGCACGTCCTCGGGCCATGTGCTCTAGATGTCCACCTCGTGGAGCTCCGATACATGGTGATTTCGTTCTCCATTGCGGCTAGCATGGTTTTCAGTGTGGTGATGGTCGCCTCCCGTAGCGCAATCACTCTTCGGAGCTTTGCCTTGGACCCTACCTGTTGCTCTCGAATTTGCTTGAGCTAGCCCTCCAGTTCCTGAGTCCATTCTTGCAAGTATTGCAGCTCCTGTTCCCTTACCGCGAGGAGTTGAGCATGTAATTGAGTGTGTACTTCTAACTCCATGGTGATCCGTGGCGAGTCTTGCGGGGCTTCGGCCGATCAACGCTTCGCAAGTGGTGAGAGGGTACTATGGCTCTGTATAACTCAGACGTGGGTCTCTTGGAAGAGGATGCGAGGGTGACTTCGAGTTGGCTGGTGGCCCAGTGCAGTTCTTCTTTGGCCGCTGCCAGCTCTTGGTGGACATGGGTGAGCTCTACTTGGTGCTACTCAAGTGCGGAACCGAGCTCGAACACTTGTCGCTCCTTCTCCGCTGTGGCCTACTCGAATTCCCATCCTAGTTGGTCGTGGAGCTTTTGGATGTGGACGTACTTGATTTGGAGTTGATCCAAACTGTTGGTCACCTGTTGGCACTTCTCCTAAGCTTGCTTTCTCCCGACTTCCGCGATATGCCATAGTTGGATCCCCTTGAGAAGTTGTTCTGAATAATCCTGGGCCTCCTTTTGAGTGGTTTGGTAGCTATCCGTGAGCTCTTGTACTATTGCATTGTGTTCTGCAATTACTCCTGGGAGGTCTAAGCTGTTGTACATCGCTACGGACTTCCGGATTCGATCGAAGGCCTCGGACAATTCGATGTGTGCTGTGGTAGTCCATTGCCCCTTTGCCCGTTGAAATATTTGTACGCCCCCTTTAGCACGTTACCTGTGTCTTCCTTGTTGCCCATGTCATTGGCTTGCGATGGGCCGACGGGACACTCCCTCATGCTCCGCGGCCCTTGGGTTGGTGGGCCTTAGCTAGGGGAATTACCGGTGTGAACTCCGTGGTGGAGGCCCTTCGCTCCTTTCCCCGCAGTCCCCTTCCCCTTACTTGCTCCATAGGGGAGTCTTCTCTTGCCCGTTTTTAGGAGGACTCCGGCATGTCCGGCTACTTCCCCTTATCAGTTGGGCTGGGGCCTGCCTGCTCTTCTGCCCCCGACTCCCTGATGGTGATCGAATGGAATTGCTCCGGCATGGGAGTCAGGCTTCGGCTGATGATCCAAGCGATCATCACGTTGAGATGACCTACTGTCGTGAGTCTTTGTCCGATTCCCTTCCGAATCCCGTTGATGCCGTGAGTTAAGGCCAAAATCATATAGTGCCTAAGGCAGTTCGCCAATCCACAATGACTCCTTCCCAAGCACTACAAAGGGCGTTCGCCAGTCGCATGGCGACACACCTCTTTGTTCTCCTGGTGAACATGAACACAGTGAGTGCCGGGAACTTGTCCACGTCATCCCCTTCCTATATGGAGAGTCTAGACATTGTTGTCTCGTCCCGGTTGGTGGGGAACCACTGGCGTTTGGGCTCCTCCAGCTCTTCCAAGAGTGTGCTGCTCCTAGTACGCAGAACATGGCGGCTAGCTGATTGAGATCGATGGAGAAGCCCGTTGTGTCGCCCAATCTAAATCGCAGCTCCGCTCGCTTGGTTTTCCCTGTCTTCAGCTGTATTGTCTGGATGAAGTGGCTAGCCCGCGCTGCAAATTCAGGCTTCTCCACTACTCCCCACGGGGCCTCAAAAAGCCCGAGTAGCCGCATTTGCTTCCAAACCTTCTGAACATTGGGTCGGCTGATCAACTCCTTAAATCTGGAGAACCTAGGAGCCACAAGCTTTGTGATCCTATTATGTCCCTCGTACCGCACCTAGACTTGCTGGATGGTCACCGACTTGTTCTGCGTGGTCCACTCTATCATCCTGATGCTGGGGAGTAGTCAATCTTCCCTGCAAAAAGTGAGCATGCCCTCGTTCACCCCTATTGTCCTTTTGAAGATGGTGCCTACCTGGCGGCCTAACTCGCTAGATATGACCAACACATCCTCCCACACACCATGATAGGGCATTAATGGCAGCTTGCCATTATTGCCCCATTTTACGTGCTCACGGGTGTGGTCCACTCTCGTGAACCATGTGACCCTGTGAGCTAGCCATTCGTGTGGGACTGTGTTCCCCACTCTCTTGTTGAGTGCCCCTTTCTTTGGTTCTCAACGCCACTATTCCGGCTGTGCCTTCGCCTCGAAGGTCCGTGAGGTTCACTTCTTTCTCCCGTTTCCCCCGAGCGGGGGTTCTTGTCTGGTGGATGTATGGCTTGAGGTAATTGCTGTTAACCTTCTATTGTAATGGCTGCCTGTTGGCCCCCAGTAGAACCCTACCATTGTTGAAGATTTTTAGCACCTCACATGGTCCTTTCCATCCTGGCTGGAACTTGCCTTTCTGGAATACTTGTGGTTTCTTGAACCACCATACTCACTATCCTGGCTTATATTCTCGGAGTTTCTTCTTGCTGTCCCTAGCTTGTTTGGTTTGCTATTGACAGTTTTCTCTCGTCAAATGTGCTAGGAACCGTACTTCGTCTAGTTGTTCCAGCTGCTTTAGTCTAGGTTCTGCTCTTTGGTGTGGGGGCTCATCATGGCTATCACTTTCACCTACGTCGAGAGGTGGAAGGCTTCCATCGTCCTGCCATCCATCCCATTCTGCATCGTAGGTTATTGTCGAGCGAAGTCGCCCATCCGGGTGCTGCTCATACCTGCATGCTGCTGTTCTTGGACTGACGTCTAGACGTGCTGTGGTTTCTTCATATCCTTCTTCGTCGTCGGCGGTGTGCAACCGCCTCTGCCGCTGGTGTGCCAGGTTTACCGCTACTCGAAAATTCGGCCATGTGGTATTTACGTCGTTCCCTCGAGTAGGTGAGGCAGGGGATCGATGAGCAACAGCTGGCCAGGAGGATGCGACGGGCTGGCCGAGGGAGGTTGATGAAAGGCGGCGAGGCACCTCGGTTGATCTTTATTTGTTCGAACGAGTTAATCTTGGCTCTCCTTCGGGACGCAACTCTGCTTGCTACAGTGAACTCCATCTGTGTGTACTATTTATCCCTCTGTGGTCGCCATAAATGGTCGTCGGGGATTTCGTAGGCCAGATGTGGTGCTTTTCAGGAAGCCTCAGTGGTCGCCAAGACACTATGGAAAGCGTCCAACTTCGGAGGTCCGAATCGGCAAGCCGGCCTTACCTCGGAAGTACTGGAAGGTGTTGGATGGCCTCTACCCGGACACCACGAGGGTCCGTGTACAAGGTAGGGGAGTTCTACTATGGTGGTTTGGCAGAGAGCGTTGCTCAGCCTAGGAGTGGGACAAGCGGGGAATCCCCGCTTGTAAGATGAATAAAAGGAGTATGGATATATTATAATGCATGTTTGAGTACAAACTATCTCCGACAGAGGAGTAAGATACAAGACGCAGACTTGACTCCCAAAAAGACCCCGACCCACTACCAGCCTTCTTGCTTATATAGTGGGTCACCTAACGCTAGACCCTAGGTACAAGTGGCGCTTTCCTATTGGTTTGCCGCCTTGTGACAGAGTCTTGTCTGTCTCATTTATGCTCCTCTCTCACACGTGCTGTCCTGCGTACCCTGGGTAGTTGGTTCGGACGATCGGATCTACGCTTGTTTATGCCGCCGCCTAACATTTGTCACCATCAGTTCATACCTGTGGTACCTTCCTTCTCCGACACTTCATCCCGTCGCTCGTCCATGCAACTGGGCGTTTGACAGTGTCTGACCACTGTCAACCAATGCAGATTCACCACTATTGAATTTGCTTAACAAACATTGTAGTGTTACAGAAGAAGTGATTCGTAAAGATTGGATTTTTAACCAATGAATATGTTATAAACCTCTCAAATTTTACAATAAAAGAAAGGAAAGCAAACCATACTTCTTCAAAAATGAAAGATTAATTGAGCTTCAATGGGGGATTAATCAGTTAAGGATAATGAAGAACGCACATATCTTAGTGGTAGACGACTCTCCTCAAAAGGCTATGCTCAACCAAAACATTGCTTATATCTATCCAATCACTTTCAACCCATATTCTGATAGCAATACCATGAATGAGCTAGTGAACAAATTGGATACGTGCCTCAAAAAGAAGAATCTTGAAAACTTTTATGAGCAATATTCACCATATCAAACATACCCTAACACTTTTCTTTCTCGTGATTTTGAATTTTATAAATTAAAGGAGAGCAACCGGGTGCTCTACAATATTATTCTTAAGGAACGTTATGTTTTAGATAAAAGTCTTTATACACTCCTGTTCTTATCATAGCCTATGTATTAATAAGCAACTCCTAATTGCATTCGTGAGAGTGTTAGGTGATAGCAACAACATAAAGATATTAACCAAAATGATTCAATTAATTTGGAGAGTGATGACTTAAACAAAATGAGGAGATTTTTCTATATGGTTAAGGAGAAAGTATTTACAAATATATTAACATGTTGATAAGAAAATGATTTTATTTGTAATTATGTTTGATAATATTTTTTAATTATTGTAAAATATTTTTACAATGAAGAATAATACAAATATTTCTAAGATATTTTAGAAATATTCTTTACTAAGTAAGATTAATAAAGGATTAATTTGTTAATTATTAATATTTAAGTCTTAATTAAATATTTAATAATTAATTAATTAATAATTAAAACTTAAGTATTAATTAATAATTTATTTTATATTCCCATTTTCATGTAGTTACAACGTACATATATGTGATATATATGTTTTAGCTAATTTTTATAACAACAAATTCATTTTAAAATATTAAAAATGTAATAGCAATCAAGTATGCACATATTATAGCTATAAATATAATTTAAATATAACTTGAAATAAATAATGTTAAGTTAAATGTAGATACATTAAGGTAACTTGAATATAAAAGTTAAAAAAAGTTAAATATAGATATATTAAGTTATCTTAATATAGAAGTTATTATAGATATATTAAATTAATTTAAAATAAACAATATTAACTTAAATATAAATATTAGTTATTCATAATGTATTCAAACCCATTACCCTTAATATTTTTATTATAAATATTGATATGAATCAAATACCCTTAACACAATTGTTTAATTTAAGTAAAGGATTGGTACAAATTTAAAACCCTTTACTTTTTCTTTAAAAGACCACCAATGCAAATCAAATTCACCTTTAACCATTATTTAATTGATGTAAGTTAAATGAGGGTAACATCCAGTGCAAAACAACCTTATGATGTTAATAATATTTAATTATATGATTTAGATTGTATTTCAAACTTAAAATTAAATCTTAATATAAAGTGGTAATTATAAAACAATTAAAATATTCTAATAATATATTATGATTTAATTTTTCAAGGGGGATAGAACTTAGACGATGCAATGTTTAAGGACATAATAGTGTATTTACTTACATTCTTGTTAAATAATACATATTAAATGAAAATTTATGAGTTAAGGACAAACAAATCTTTAATAAAAACTTTCTTTATTTTTGAGAAAAAAAGAAAAGATATATATTTATACAAAAGAGAATTTTTATTTCAAAGTGATAAAAAGAAAAAAACCTTGATAAAAAAAAAATCATAAAATCTAAAACTACAGCGTGCCATTAGTGCCATATTTTAACTTTGAATAGCTATATGAATTTAAGTAAGTACCCTAATTTGGGTTCCACACAGGGAAATAAACTATGCATATTCTTTTCAATGTGGTTTAGGGGTTTTTATGTAGAGGTAGAGCAAAAAGAAATCAAAATAGTTGCATTTAAATTTTAAGTATGAATCCTATATTAAAGTTATATAAAAAACACCATTTCAAGATGAAGAAGAATTTTTAAATTGGTTGGAATATAAGCTTAATGAAGGACATAAAATATATATTCTTAATAAGACTTTTGCTCAACGACTCAAACAATTAGGTTTTACCCATATCTTTTTAAGAAGTGATTCACATTTTAAATTAGCTACTTCCACCACACTAAAATATTCAAAATTAAAATTTAGTTCTATGTAAAAATGTTTTAAAACATGTAAGTATTGAACTTTAATCACAACGTATATTATATATAACAGAAACACACACACATTTACACTTGTTTGTAATTCTTTTTTTTTTCTTTCACTCACACATACATGTACACTTGTTTGTATCTCTCTTTCACACTCACACAACATTATTAATATTTTCCTCACAAACACCATGGTTAACCGAATGAAAGAAGCCCCATTCACACATATATACATTAGTGATTATACACATACATGCAAGTTAAACATATATGGGGAGTCTAACATACACGACTCCCTAGGACTTCCTAAATTTCATAAAACTTTAATTAGGAGTACGATGACAGTTTATGTTTGTTACAATTAGATCTAAATATTTTAGATAAAAAATTATCTAATACTATTGTGTGTTTTAAATTTTTTTAAATAAAATGATCATGCAATTTTTTTATTACTTATTTGCCTAAATGAAACAATTTAGAAATAATGTGTCTTCAACTTGTATCGAACTATATAATATACACAAGTTTTAAAAATTTGTTGACATATGTTGAATCTCTTTAAAACTTGCATATTACAATAGTGATTTTTTTATAGCATGAATCTTATAACAATAATTTATTGTCCTACTTCATGTTCAATTATAAAATTAAACCTGGTATTCTTCTTATATAAAAATAATTAATATTATATACACCTCTCAAAAAATTATAGCAAAACTTATCACACTTGAAGTTAATCATACGACGAGGTGGACATGGTCTTGCATGGACACGCCACACATTTGTGAATTCTATCCCATAGATCATAACATGCAGGAGAGGTGTGTCTGATACTTGTAATTCATTTGGATGTTCCTTGAGTAAATAGCAACTTGTTTTCTTCTTATATCCCGTCTAGTTGCATTTGCCTCGGTAGGTGAGATGCCTCTTGGTACTGGCCATCTTGGGCATACACAGTGAGCGTGGCAGGGGACCATGGTTATTGCCTTGGTAGGAATGCTGTTGAAGAGCAGCTTTGTTGGGTCGCCATGCCCAGATTGAGCATATCCTGCAATCACACCCTATTGTTCTGGGGCATTTTGGGAAGCTATTCAGATGCTTCCTCAGCAAATCCATAAAGTGAGCAATTGTTGTGCTTGGTTGGTTATTGTAGAGAAGAATGCCTTAGCCTGATTTTCCTAGTTTTGAATGTTTTCGGCCCCCCCCCAACTAGACCTGCTCCAAACATTATTTTTGTAACGTTCAGTACAAAATGATACAGAAAATGTACATAGTTGAAACATTATTTTAAAGATGTAACGTTTCTCGGTCTGCACAAAATCCTACACATATGAAAAGCAAAACCAATATTCTAATTTCAAAAATCAATATACATAGTTTAGCTATTGGATGCCTGGATCAAGTGGTGCCCTAGCAGTTGAGCTACGTCTGCTGTCATGCGGAGTGCATTCTCCTTGTCGGAACGAGATGCTCTTGGAACTGCTCGCTTAGCCACACGTACATTGACACAAGCTGGTACTGCTTCTCTAGCTTGTTTATTTCATTCACCCAGCTGTTTACCTCTGAGATCAACATGATTTCATTCTTTCTACTGTAACCTAGTATATATGTTGTAAATGCATCCATGATATCAGTGTCCCTTGTGTTGAGGTGCAAAACAAAACCTAAACCGATCCTCTAGAGAGATGCCTTTTGCTAGGTCCACAATGCGAGCCACCTCCTCCATATCATGGTTCTTGCAAATGAAGTACTTATCATTGTGAAATCGAGAAGTACTTAAGAACCTAGTTAACAACCATGCCATGTTCCCATCCGGAAACTGCTTAGCAAAATGCTCAAGTTGTTCGTAGCTAGGAAAGAGACCCGCTTGTATTGCCTTGGTGAAAGGTTGTTGCATACACTTTACCAACTGCTGAATATCCGATCCATGCATGGTTGTCACACGACCCTCCTCGTAAACACTCCCATATCTACCCGCTCTCCCAGCAATTTGTTTGACCTGAGAAGGTATAAGCAGAGCCTTATATTTACCACCCTTTACAAGGGTTGTGAAAATTACTCTCCTTATATTCAGGTTTAAACCCATTCCTATTGCATCTGTAGCTGTTAATACATCGTAACCACTTGTTGGATCATTGAACAACCTGGCCTGGTTAGTCCTAGTCTGGGGTGGGAGAGCTCCATAGATCGCACAACACTTGTGGGAGGTGTTACTTTCAACTCCAGACTTTATCTTGAAGATATCCCCTCTCGAGAATGCAATAATGCAATCTCCAGCTCGTATATTTTCCCAACCACCAAGTACTAGATCGTTATGGATATAATCGTCCAAATAATAGTCACATCCACCCAAATGTCTACCTTTGTATAGAGGTTCCTCTTCAATGTGAAGTGGACAAGCCAACCTCTCGTGATACCTTGATAAGAATACATCATTTGTGTCGTTGCATAATCTCTTATAGAGATTTAAAGTGCTAGGATCTCCACACAAATGAATCTCATCCGCCTGCAGCCCTAGAAAAGCTCTTGTCCAAGCCCATCCTCTAGACTCATCTGTAATCAGCTGAACCTCGTCAATGACTGCTATAGACCAGTGCTTGTCTAGTGCACACATCTCCACAGTTGAAGCAATGTGGTTGGCATGTGGAACTTCTATTCGCTCCTGGCCAGTATGGAGGCTGCAACGAACCCCTGAATTGTTAACGTTTTCGTGAATCTCCATTGCTAAGAGACACAATGGACAACAGTATATTTTATATTTTATACGATATAACGAAGGAATAAAATCAAATAAATGAGCCTATGTTCATTGAGTGATATATAACTACTATATATACATGTGTGAAATATTTTTGTTTGTATACAGTTAATCTACTAACAAGTTATGATGTAGGATGGCTTCCAGTGCTGCCTCATGTACTCACAGCTGTCATGGCAAACTTCATGTTTGGTTATCACATATGGTAAGTGTATGTGTGCTGTGTACATATACACTTAAAGAAGATGGATACTCATAAACTTATCAATTTTCTAGTAGTTTTACCAATCAATAAAATCAAAATAAAATTTACTAATTCTATAATACAGTGTTATTAATGGACTGGGAGCTGAAGGTAAAAAAGCATTAGATGAACTGAAGAATGCTAGCGGTGGAGAGGGTGAACAAGAACAAGCTTCATGGGGAGAGCTTCTCCTTGAGAAGAACAGAAAAGGTTTCTATTTTATTTCTTATTTATATTTTATACTTAATATATATATATATATAATATATCTATATTATGTTTAATGTTTTATTAGTTTTAGCTTATCACATTTTAAGATTGTGTATGTGCAGTTGCACTTATAGGAGGAACTCTATACTTCCTGCAACAGTTTGCAGGCATTAATGGTGTGCTTTACTTCTCATCCTCAACCTTCCATGATGCCGGTGTTAGTGATAACATGACGGCAAGTGTGGCTGTTGGTGTTGTCAACTTTGTTGGTATGTGTATATAGAACTGTGTGTGTGTGTGTGTTTGTGTGAAACGATTCCACAGCACACGCCTTTCTCAGTGATTGGAACACTGACGTGAGCATAGCAGCTTTCATACTTTGTTGCTTTCGATACTTTCTCCAATATTTTATTCATATTATCTTCAAGCTTTTTAATATAATTTTTGGTAAACATTATCAGGTACATGTTTACCTTTGCTTTGGGAGCAGGCCCAGTAACCGGCATTATCATACCTGAGCTTTGTACCATAAGAACCAGGGCAAAGATAATGGCTTTCAGTTTATGTGTGCACTGGGTACGAACTCGTGCGCGTGCGCGTGCGTGTATTCTTTTATCGTTTTTAAACTATATATAGGGATTACTTGGTATGTACATATCATTACTAGACTGCACGCATTGCATATAGGTCATATTATATTTGATATGGTTAACATACGTTTTTTTCTGCTGTTTATAGTCCAGTACAAAATTATATGATAATACTTATGATTATAATTATACGCAAGTACACACGCACACACACATTCTATGGTTACGTTTTTTAATCGATATCAAATAGGTGTCAAACTTCCTTATAGGACTATTCTTCCTGGATATGGTGCAGAAATTCGGCTTATCAGCAGTATACACCAGTCTTGGAGCTGTCTCTTTAATCACAATTGCATTCTCAAACAGTTTCATTATTGAGACTAAAGGCAAGTCCTTGAAGAAATACAGCTTCTAATCAACCCAGAACAATAACCTGTCTTATACTATGTAATATATATAGATAATGATTTCATTAATCTGTATGTACGTGCGTGCGCGCGCGCGTGTGTGTTGGGAGGGTTTAGAGTACGTAATATGCAAGTTAAATCCTGTCACTTAATGTCTCAGGGCGGAATAAAGCTATGGCAGGGTTGTCGGACCACATAGCACAAATCTAAAATTTAAACTGCAAATTAAACTAAATATTTAAATTAAAAAAATGTATGCATATTGAGTTAACAATAAGAACTTAAAGTCTGGTGTGGGCATACTACCAATGAACCTTTAAAAGTTTAACAGTCACCGACAATCAATTTCGCATGAGTATGTACTAATTTACATTTAATAATATATATTCAATTATTATATATTATATAACATATTTCTCATAATAGTATAGTTTAATATGAGTAAATATTTCCCATATATTAATTTAAAGTTTTTATTTAAATTCATTTTACTTCATTTTATTAAGTTGTACAAGTCTTTATTGCTTACCGTGTAGGTTGGTTACATGAGTATGACATTATTATTCTCTTGCATATGTCATATTTAATCAACTACGTACATTAGAAGTTCAAATTTCACTCTTGAAAGTTTTTAAATTTACTACAATTTTATTATATTTTTAATTTGAATAAATTAATATATTTAATTTACAAATTTGGAATGAAACAGGATTTATTAAGTGGGCATTGATAAAGTATTACAATAGCAAATGTTAGTAAATGCTTATTATATAAAGACATATGGTATGTTTTGAAGTTAAATACCAAAAATTATAAACTTCTTGTATAATTGTTATAAATATACTCTAATTTTAGATTTTTAAACTTGTGGAGTTATATAAGACAGTAAATTTAGGTGATGTATTTCGTATGGCACTAGCTGAGTGGGAAAAGATGGCTTGTTCACACCTATCACATTCCATTGTCTTAATTGATAGTGTGACAAATTGCTACCATATGGGACCCTCTCAGTGTAATGCAAAGTCGCAAACTATATGTAAACTCTCTGACTATGAACCACAACCAACATCTGTGCAATTCTCAGATAGAGACTTGAGGGCTCTACTGTTTCATATTAGAATAATATATGTCCATAATCCAAGGATTTATTAAACAATGTAGTCATGCAGTCATATTATAATAAATATGTCCATAATCCAAGGATAATATATACTATATTAAACAATGAATCCATACAGCTCTTGTCTAACGTTAAACTCATAATATCAAATTGCGGCACCCCAACAAGAATCCCCAACACACGAACGACGGAGTGGCAGCTTTCTTACACAATTCCAAGGTATATTCCAGGGTTGAGTTCCATGTTCTTTTCATTTACCTGTCTATTTAATGACTATGGCTTTCTTAACAAGCTTTTCTTTTGTTGGATGCTTGTGTTTATAGTCCACATTTGACCTCTACTTTAGAATGTCCCTGTGTATACATACACATACACATGCCCATATACATACGTATGAATGTGTGTATTTATAGAGTTTATATACATATTGCAGGGTATTCTCTCTATATATATAATGCGCGTGTGTGCGATGGTAACTGATTATTTTAACATCAAAAGCGGATGTATTTACCCCCGTGTTTGTGTACGTGTGTCGGTGTGTGCAAGACGAGACGATTAATGTAAAATTAAATTTTAATAAATTGGAATATTATATAAAATATCATATTTTACATACAATAATTCCATTTTGGTTTCTCAAACTATATAATAAGGTTAAAGTTAAAGGAAGTAATTAACTAAGCAGTTGTGTTCATGAAAACATATATATCAAACGTGAAGTACATACGTGTGTGTGTAGAAATAAAATGGCAACCACCCAAAGAAGCTCGTGAAGGGACCCGCATAATTCAACAAGATTGACCTTTACTATTTTATATAAACCCTCACAAACCACCAAACTTTTTCACCATGTATATATTTTAACTTTAGAGATGTGCTACATTTCCAGAATTACTTTGTATTTCCAGCATGGTTCTAACTAGTAGTTCCTCCCGTCCATCCTCTCTGCAGCTTTCTACTCCCTCAAACAGGCTTAAACTCGGAGTTAAGCAGGTTAAGCTCCTTAAACTCTCGCGAGCCAGTGGGATTAGGATGGAGATTAGCAGCGAGAGCGAGAAGAAGGTGGTTAATCAGCTGGTTAACGGAAGGAGCGAGAATAGCAGCTTCAAGAATAATGGGATATTCCCTTGGATGCCTGAAGGATCTATTCAAGCTTCTTGTTCTGCAGTGGAGAAACAAGGACTTGGTATTAAGCATTTTCTCAAGGATAAGAAAATTCTTATAACCGGTGCTACAGGTTTCCTCGCTAAAGGTACTTCAATTCGTATAGCACACATACATTATTAGTATGTATACGCATACGTATACACGCGATTTTACAGTTCTTGTGGAGAAGATATTAAGAACTCAACCAGACGTGGGGCAGCTCTTTCTTCTTATTAATGCAAAGTCGACTCAAACTGCTAAAGAAAGACTGCGAAAGGAAGTAAGTGGAGCTATTTAGCAACACACGCACACGCACACGCACGCATACAATGTGTATGTACCAGATTCAATGCTCGAGATTGTTCCAAGTGCTTCAAGATAAGCATGGGGATGAATATGAAGAATTTGTACAGTCAAAGCTAACAGCAGTTGCCGGTAACGTGGGAAGAAGCGATCTGGGAATCGAACCGGAGACCGCTGTGTTTCTTATGCAGGAAGTGGACGTGATTATCAACTCTGCAGCAACTACCAACTTCATAGAAAGGTATATGCATGTGTATGTATACACATGTGTGTGTACACATATACACACTGCATTATTTACATAGGTATGATGTCGCATTAAATATCAACACAAAGGGGCCTTTACACCTTTTGGACTTTGCAAAGAAATGCTACAGACTCAAGTTGTTTCTTGCATGTTTCTACAGGTAATTATAATTAAAAATTTAATTATATTACAATGTATTAATAATGTTTATTAAACAGCTTATGTGAATGGGAAGCGTGTGGGAAGAGCAATGGAGAGGCCGTTTAAAATGGACGAGTGTATAGCTAGAGGGAGTTTAGGCGATCAATCTGCTCCTAACTTAAGTGTACGTCAAGAGATCGAATCCATTACAACAGTAGCACCTGCTCATGACAACGATGAAGTCGCTCAGCACACCAATTATATGAAAGAACTCGGCCTTAAAAGGTGTGCGTGCGTGCGTGCGTGCGTTAAATTTTAATATAAATTGCAGGGCATTTTTGCATGGATGGCAAGATACTTATGTTTTCACAAAAGCAATGGGGGAAATGTTAGTATGTGAAAACAAAGGAGACTTACCAGTGGTAATAGTTAGACCAACTGTTGTTGAAGGCACCTTCTCTCAGCCCTTTTCAGGATGGATGGAAGGCATCCGGTAATACATTTGTGCCGTGTGCGTGTGCGTGCGTATGTGTGTGTGTGTGAGAGAGAGAGAGAGAGAGAGAGATGTAATGGTTACTAACTGCAGGATGATGGATCCCATTCTACTCACTTATGGCAAGGGACAAATTTCTAGCTTTTATGTTGATCCAAATGGTGTTCTTGACGTGGTATGAACAAATATTATAAATTAATTATCAGTTTAATAAAATTAAATACAGAATTAATTAATAGTTATAAATTTTAATAAATTAATGTTATAAATAAGACTTAAGTTTATATACATGCACATATGAAGGAATTTAAATCTTTTTGTAAAACCCCTTGACAACGTATTAAATATATGTATATACATAGCTCATTCATATATATTATATATAGGTACCTGCGGATATGGTGGTAAATACGATACTAGCGAGTATGGCAAAGCATGCAGGGCAGGCAAATGACGTCACCATATACCAAGTGGGGTCGTCCGTGGTCAACCCGTTGACTTTTGACAAGCTGGCAAAGTACACGTACGAACATTTCCGGTCAGAACCGTTCGTTGACCAGAAGGGGAACCCTGTGTTAGTCCCAAAAGTGACCTTTATCTCCAACAAGTACTCCCTGTTTATTTACAATTATTTGCAGTTTAACCTCCCAGTCCTAGTAAGCGAATTATTATTTACTACTATATATATATATATATATATATATATATATATATATATATATATATATATATACACATATACACACATATATAATATGTGTGTGTGTGTGTGTGTATGTATTATATGTATATATGTATACATATATATGTATATACACACACACACACACACTATAGTATATTTTATATGTTAAAAAATCAAAGAATATTATACATTGTGCATAACTTATATTAGATATACATATACACAAATACACGTATTTCTATATTAATAATTAATATAATTAAATATAGATTGCGAAGATATTCCCATGGATGCAACGAGAAGACACACAGAGGAGGCTTAAGTACCTTTCATATGCTTCTCAGCGGGTTAAGCAGCTAATCGATACATATTCTGCATATACCTTCTACAAAGGAAGGTATTTAATTAATTTTTAATAAACTATACTTAATTACTTTAATATTATATAATTAATAGGTTCGACATATCCAACCTTGAGACGCTTTATAAGGAGTTATCAGAGGAGGAGAAAGAGGATTTTGGTTTTGCTGTGTGGAATATTCAGTGGGATAAGTACATTAAAAATGTGCATCTCCCTGGTTTAAGGAAATACACACTCGACGGAAACAGAGTTTTCCGCTTATAAAGACACTACATATTCATTATAATCATTACATAAATAACATTTCCTAGTTTATAACTACACTGCTTAATGTGTGTGCGTGCGTGCGTGTGTGTGAGAGAGAGTATGTATATTCATATACAAGAAGTGGGGTTTTATATAATGACACAATAAGAATATACAGAAAGCTAAAAAATACGTTTAAAAAGTTAAATCGTATATTACGATTTATTTTCAGATTACGTAGTTTAGTGATATTATGATTATAAGACTATAAAAATATAAGTTTTATTTTTAAAAATATACAAACAGCCAGGTAAGAGAACTGATATTATGAGATCTAATATATGATTAATTAAATAATAAAATAATTTTTGTATATGGTCCAGGTGGTTAATAAACCTTAGCATCTCCTATTCGGATATGGTGCAAATGTTAACTCTTCCAAGTGCTCTTGCTAATATGGAGAAAAATCTCACGAAGGTAGTGTGCGTGAGTGTATAATTTATAATGCAGTAGCTCCTAATGTGAAACTATGTAATGAATGTTGAACCGTAAAATCCTATCCTTTGCACATAAGTAAGATTAACTTCAATAAACCCGTATTAAAGAAGGTCTATACGAATAAGATAAAGAAAAATCAGACATTAAAAAGTTAGGAAAAGGATAAATATGGTAAGGTGTATACCAAACAACAACATACTATGGATCTTGTCACAATATTAGAAATAAGAATAATATACTACATAATAGAAATACGAGTAAGAAATAGATGTATTGAGAGAAAAAGAAACTTATATTATGTCTGTGCATGGCACATAGTACAAAATAACAGTATACTCGCGATACCCTCCTAGTCTTAATCTAATTTATTTATATCCATACTCTATAGGTACCGTACTAGTAATTATCGCAATTAATTGCCTCTCAACTTTATACATTTAATTATTATAACTCCTTATCCTTATCTAACATGTTATACTTCGATATTTGTATCGCAATATTACATTAGTAACTCGTACTCCAATATATTCTTTTATTCTTAATTTTATTATATATATTATTTTTGATATTTTTCCATTATATTGCTCATGAAATAATAAAAAATCTTATCAATGTCTAAATGTGATTCTAATACAAATTAATTAAAAAGCAAGTGGTACCTAGGAGGAATGCAATTGTGGGCGTTCTTGGGGGTTCTACTGTGGATGCTCTTCTGATCAAAGGGTCACCAGCAGTTGCTGTACCCAACGGCCAGAGATTCCTCAACCCGAAAACAAGGAAGAAGATGAAAGAGGAGCTTGAGAAATTGAAGGAGAAAATTGTCAATGGCAAGTAGAATGTACTCTACTGCGTGTAACAATCTTTCTTTTTATATCCTACTTATGAATTAGTTTTAACTGGCAGAGAGAGAGAGAAAAGAGAGATCCCTGTTTGCCACATCATAGCTACTGGTGTGTGCGAGAGAGAGAGACGAAGAAAGATGCAGCGATGTGCATTTAATATGAATACTACACTACACTTAATTAGTCTAAATAAAATCTTAATCAAGAAAACTCGTTAAAAGGGTAAAGATCCGCCAGCGTGATGAGGCTATTTACCTGTTAAATCTAAATTTTATATCTCTCTCTCAAACACACACACAGGGTTTATGTAGTTATACGTCTTGTTTTACATAAGCTTTACATATTATAATGTACCTATCAACTAGAGTGGGCTTCATAATAGAACCTTTCAATACATATAGCGTCTATCACTGTGTATCTGTACGTCTATCTTATATTATGTGATATATCAGCTAATACTTTGAATATACAAGAAACATATATAGGTGGAGTTCACACACACACAGTATATACGTACCAGGATAAGACATGCAATTAGAAGCAAAGGTCCCGACCACATTGTAGACATAAAGATACCGTGCTTGTCGAGCTGGCGAGCAAACGACTCCCAGTGACCGCAAAGTATATTCCCACAACTATATAAAAGTATTTTAAACAACGTGTGTGCTTGCGTTTGTGTGTGTGTTATACTTCATAACTTACTCGTCAAAAAGAACGTAGCCACCTGTGTATTGGGTCTTTTCCTGGTCTTATTGACAAACAAGAGCAGCAGAATGTGAAACGTCATGAGCCCGATAATCCAAGGCTCCTGCACACGTATGTTAGACATGTATAGATACACATACAAGCTACAGATCCACGCTTAAAGCTATATGTGTGTGTGTGTGGGTGTGTGAACTCATAATTCTAACAATATAAGCATTTCCATATATTATATATGTGCATTCAAAAACTAAAATGTAGGATTAAATTTTAATCATATGGAAAAATGTAATATTACCGTCCAATCAACGGCATGAACGAATGCAAGAATCGGCTCAACGAAGCTCCCCTCCGTATATCCGTCATTATTCTTGAATGTTCTGCGTATCTCGGCAATCACCTCCTCCACAAGCCTCCGCCATTCTTTCTCCAAGAACGAGAGGTACCATATCATATTCCAGGAATCATATTTAAATTTTTTTATACAACCTTAACCTAAATGATAAGTCGAGACAATGCCACCAGCAGTCCATACAGTATGTCTGCATGTGTTTGTTTACAGAACACATATATGTATGTGATGACCTTGCTATAAAGGAAAAAAACACTAAATAATTTTAAAAATCACATGCTAAACAAGTAAAGTTTTTAAATATGTACTTCTATTACGAAAGAGTAATATTAGATCTTGAGAGCTTCGATTCCATTCTTGCCATCGAAGTACTTTGAGAACTGCCTGTCAAGGTATGCCCCAAATAGGATCTCTTTGTACTTTGGAGGATTCTCTTGGGTGACAAGCTCTGGAATTGGTGCAACTACCACGTCCTTGGATGGTTCAAAGAATACTGCAGTAGACATCCTGGCCTTTTTTGAATTCACTACCACACGGTGCAATGCGCTCTGGTACTTACCATTGCTAAATATCTGCCAACATATACACATATATGTCTTGATGGTTTATGATACGTAACACACACACACCCCTCGAATACACACTTAATGGTTTATGATACATAAAAACACACACACACACCTCAAGTCCATCGCTGATGTTAACAACGAGAGAGTTCGGGATAGGCTTGACAGAGTACCAAGCTCCATTATTGTTAGCTTGTAAACCACCTATCTCATCTTGCCTGATAATTGTGAATCCTCCAAAGTCGGAGTGTGGGCTTTGTCCAAGAGCAAGATCCGGTCTTGGACAAGGTGGGTAGTAGTTCAACCTCAATGACTGCATGTGTTTTCCAAAAGCCTTCATAAGATAGTCTTGCCTCAAACCAAGCCCCTCAGAGAGTGCAGCTGAGATTCTATCTCCAACTTTTCTCACTTCTTCAAAGTAGCTCATAACACACCTAAACAAACAACTTAAGTGTGTGTATGTGCACGAGTGTGTGTGTGTGTGAGAGAGAGAGAGAATGTGAGTTTAGAAACCTTTTGTAGGAAGCTGGTTGAGTTGGCCATGGATGGTCCTCCCCATAAGGTGGAAAATAGTGTGTTAAGTTGTCATGCCAGTCCCAACGGGCTTCTGCTGAAGGAGTAAAGCTAGTGCAGAAACGGAATGGCTTCTTTATAGTCTTCTGAGAAATATGCCATCTTTTCTTCCAGTGACAAATTGAAAAATTCTAGACCAGCTTTCAACACATTATCCATTACATCGTGTGGAACACCATGGTTTATCACCTATTTACATATTCCCATATAACACACGCGCACGCGTGCACACACACACGGACCTGGAAGAAGCCCCATTTGTTAGCAGCATCAGCAATTGCAGTGACAACATGATGTCTATGTTGTCCACAAAGCTCTGAAAGATCAATAATTGGTATACCTTCGTGCTGCAGCTCAGATTGATTAGCACGAGCAGTCCCTGGCTTGATGTAGCTCTCTGGCATGTCAGATAGTCCATTCTCTACCAGTTCCTTAATCCCACTACTGGGAAGTGTTAAATTGGACATTGCTTACACACGCACACAAGGTATACGTGAAAGACACACGAAAGAAATGTGGTTGAATAAAAGACATGTGTAAGGATTATATAGAATATGCTTTATGTATATTATATTGAGTGGCTCACGTTAGAGGGAACACGGATACCACATAGGAGCTGATATTTGTAGGTATTAAGAATAGCATGACGTCCTTGTATATAAGTAGGGTTCATGGTATTATAGCTATGCCTGATAGAAATGTGTATAATAGTATTGACCCAAAAATATAGGAGCTGATATTTGTAGGTATTAAGAATAGCATGACGTCCTTGTATATAAGTAGGGTTCATGGTATCATAGCTATGCCTGATAGAAATGTGTATATAGTATTGGCCCAAAACCCTAGCTTAAATATAGAATGGTCTAGATTGAAACCCTCTTATCTTATTGGAAGGATGGAACCTGGTTAGGGTTCTCTAGTAGATGGGCTTGAATTTGAAGGTTAGGAAGAGACATTAGTGGATATGTAGGTAACACAACTTGTTTCTAACCTCATTGCATGAAACGTTTCAACCATTGCACATGTACAATTTCTGAAGGATCGGGTTAAATGTTGTGTTGAACCTCATAAAATTGTAGCCCTACTTGCCACAACACTCTATATGGTCTTTTTTATTAAGGAGACTCTTACCTAAACCATGTACCATAAGTTTGGGAAAACGAACCAATACTAATTCATCTATCTTGTACTTTGCATGTGATTGATGATGAAAGTTGAAGCATTGTTGTTGTCTCACTTGTACATGGCTCAAGTGTTCTACAAAATCCACTCAGACTAAGAATGCTTGTCAAATACCGATCCCATGACCTAGCATCAGCAACTCTGACAAGCAAGAAGATAGGCCCAACTCCGTTAGTAATACTGGGTCATGACCATATAAGAGCTTATATAGTAAAGTACCAACGAAACTTTGTATTTCAGTGACATAAGCATATTGGAGAGACGGCAAATAACCATCCCAATCTGAATATTGAAAGTTCACATACTTCATAATCATTCCCTTGAATGTTTTAACAAGCTGTTCCACCAAACCATCTGTTTGAAGATGATAAATACTTGTGAATGTGTGGTGTATCCCCAATCTAGATGTCAAAACATAAAATGCCTTAGCCATAAATGTAGTACCATTGTTCGAGAGAATTCACTTCAGACAAGAATGCTGAAATACTACTTAATTAAGGAGAAACTAGCCAACAATATAATCAGTTGCACTAGCAAGAGCACCAACTTTTACCCAACAAATTAGATAATCAGAAGTAATAATCACATATTCATTGTCAACAGTCGACTGTGGAAAAGGTCCCATCAAATTAAACGTGCCACCAACTCAAATGAATGAGAAACTACAATAAACTTCAATTGTCCTTCTAAAGTGCACAGGGAGTATTATGAGCTTGACACCATACACAACTACGCACATACCAAATCACATCATCTTGCAACTCTGGCTAATAAAAAAAATATGTGCAACTTCTCAATCACACGATGATGTCCTATGTGTCTACCAAAACAAGAGAGTCATGATAAGCATGGAACGAAGACCAAAGGCACCACCAATGGCAAATGATCATATGGATAAATCCTCACAAAATATAAAAGGTCGTCCTGAATGTGATATTGTGAATGTAAGTGCTTGAAAAGCAAGTCATCAGCAAGCGATGCAGAATTTTCAAATCCATTATGAAGCCTTTGAATCCATGGCTCAACCTTTTGAACTTTCTAAACCTCATCTAAAGAAGGCAAATCTAACTCTGCACCTTGCAGATATTGAATGTTAAGCATAATAACTACTGATGGTATCGAATCCTTATCTAGAAAATTTACTAATGCTAGAATAATTGGCTCCTCATGAACATAAGAAGAGAGAGAAGGTAAAAGAGGAGCTTAAGAAAGAGTGTCAGCATCAACCATGGAACTCCTTAGGTAATGAACAACCTCGAAGTTGTAAATCTAAAGCTTCAAGGCCCATCGAGAAATACAACCAACTAAGTTTTTCCGCTTCAGCAACGAAGTGACTGTAGCATGATCGCCTTCCAACAGTGTCCAAAAACCATGCAAGTAAATATGGAGCTTTTCAAAACCCCAAACCACTGCTAGACACTCATTCTTTGTCCTAGAGTAGTTCACCTCTACTAGTTGCAATGTACGGCTAATGTACACAATGGGATGACATTGACTAGGCACACTCATACTCTCATGCATTAACACACCCTCGAGACCAATGTCAGAAGCATCCACATACAAGATGAAGGGACGAGTGTAATCAAGGTATGCTAAAACTGGAGGATTCGTCAACATCTTCTTAAAATCTATAAACGCCTGCTTGCAATCCTTAGACCATACAAAAAATGATGTTAAGCCAAGAGAGCATTGCACATTATTCACACACTTTAGCGTGGGAAACTTCAGAATTGCAACAAGTTTGTCATGATTGACTTGCAAACCTTCATGGGAAATGTAATAGCCAAGACAAGTGGTGTCCTTGGATCCAAACACACACTTAAACCACTTTAGCTTCAAACTAGCTTCCCACAGTTAATCCAAAACCTTGCGTACATCACAGACATGCTCTTCCTGAGTGGATCAATACATTATTATTATCAATGAAGTCAGTAGTCATCTTTGGCATATCACAAAGAAACTCGTCCATCATACACTAAAAAGTCACTGAAGCATTGCTTAAACTGAAAGGCATCACAAAAAACTCATACAAGCAAAATGGTGTATGAAAAGTGGTCTTGAAAATGTTGATGTTAGTCATCAAAAATACTAATATCCAAATGCAAGATTTATCTTGGTGAACCAATGGCTCTGCCCTAATCAATCCAAAAGATTTGTAGTATGAGGAAGTGGGTAAATATCTGAAATAGTCACATCATTTAACGAGTGATAGTTGATGCAGAACCGAGTGCTCCCATCCTGCTTTGTCACAAGATAAGGTCCGCACACCCAATGACTTCAAGACTTTTGAATAACACTTTTCTCTAGCATCTTCTTAACATTTACCTGCAAGATCCTTAGCTCCTTCGGTGACCAAAGCTTAATAGGTACCTTGATTGACCTAGCATCCCCAGTGGAAATAGGGTGACGTGTTACAATTTTGGCTCTATACAACAAATCAAAGTCGAAAAGATCAACATACTCCTTCTTGGGTTGATCAACGACTACCTTACGGTGATTATATGAAGGATCCAAAGAGGGAATGAAAGAATATAAAGGAAAGACAGTAGAAAATAAGGGTGAAACAAAAGTAATAGAAGTAGAGGTAGAAACAGATGGATGAAGTGGAATGGAATGAAAAAAAGATGAGGGAGAGTCAAACAAGGGGAGACTTTTTAAAGTCATATTTGACATGATTGCGAGTCAACCAATCCATACTAAGAATAAGGTCAAAAGCTTGACTCGGCACCACCCGCAAAGTTTGAAGCTCAAGTTCACGATCATTCACATGAATAACAATGTTAGTCTCATCCTGCAAACGAGTATGAGTGTGTTGGTTGCCATAAATAATGAAGATTGGTTCTACTGCACAACACAAATAAAGACTACAACATGTAGCAACAGACTATGGAATAGAAGATTTGTATCAACCAACACTGAAAGAAAAATATGATGTTTCATGTTATTGAATTTAGCTTGAAAAGTAAAGACCGAATGAATTGGTGCTGAGTGAACCCTTGATGATACTCCCAAAAGAAAGATAGAGGGATCACAAAATTATTCGCATGAGGACTCTCCTCTACTCATGCGATTTTTGTTTTTTAAAAGATTCACTGCATCAAGACCTTTCATTGTAGTGGTGCCAACTAGACGTTGTTGTTGCCAAGGCCTCCACCACGGAAATGGAGGACGCCAATTGGAAAAATGTTGACAACACCAATACGTGTGTCCAACCTCATCACACGTCCACAGCCCCAACCTTCTGCTGGTACATGAGCAGCGGCAGCTTCAACCTCCATTAGAGTAGGACCATCCCCAACATGAAGTAGAACTAGAGAACATGAAGCTGCAAGTTGGAGAAGTGTTGTCTCATATCATTGTGCCAATTGTAGAGCATCATCAAGAGTCACTAGAGCCAGTGCATGCACAAGCCTTACAAGGTCTTGACGAAGTGCTAGCCATAACATATCTAACTTGATACGCCGACATGTTAAGCTTTATATGTAGCAAAAGGCTCAAAAAGCGAACACCAAATTGCATCACCGACTCAGATGGCTCCTGATGAATACGATGCAACTGCTAAAAAGTATCGTCATAGTCGTCATAATGCCCAAACACAAATTTGAAAATTGCTAAAAGAATATTCCAATCCCCACGAGTTGCGACGTTACTATCCCTTAAAGACAAGTAAGAAATTCACTCAAACATTGAGCATTGTCCCATGAATGATATGTGGCAATCATGGTGAAGTGATCAAACCAATGATACACATCATCCCCATGATTTTTACAACCGGACTCGGGGATTCATAGCAAGAGTGGGAGGAGTAGTACTATGGGTTGTGAACACTACCATCTAAGAGTGATTATTCAGTTACACCCACATGGCATTCAACAATTGTATGAGTAATTACTCCATATACAAAGGATTTGCATGTTACACATCCATAGACAAAAAGAAGAATGAGAAATGTGTATGTCGTATTAACCCAAACCCTAGCTTATATATAGGAGCGAGTGGTCCAAATTAAAACCAATACAATGGTTATCAAAATCCCACTATGCTAATAATAATATGTGTGCATGCAACCATACATGTAGATCTTACAGAGGTTTAATACAAAGTCTTTTGATTATTAAAAGAGTTGAGTATAACTCCATCCCCGTTGATTTTTTTTTATTTTATTAAAGTGTTATTTCATTAGAACAACTTTTCTTTGTGATAACGAAGTAGTAAATGCAAACACAATAATTGCTTTGTGCATTGGCATAATAAGAACACTTTTCAATTGTCTTCATCCATATTCTTTATGTTGCACATTTACACATCATACTCATTAAACATTTTTGTATTGTCATGGATTATTCTCAATGGCTCCTTGTCTTTGTGAAATTTATATGTTTTTGATTTTAGCATTTGACTCCATTATCAAAAGCAATAATCCATTTGGCATTATTCATGATGGGATCTATCACAATTCTTATTTGGTAGTCAATTAAGTAAATAGTGTCATTTGCTTAAGTAGCATATGAGGCCTTTTTGTAATACTAATTAATTTTGAATCTTTAGACCAAAGAGAGAGGGACAATACTATGATATGATCATTTTCATTAGTTTTAAGAATTGCTTCATTGTTTTCATAGATTTGTTGCATTGTAATTTTAACATTTTAAAAGCAAGCATTATTTGTATTGGTGATTATCATATAGATCCAATAGTATATTTTGATGAAGTTTTAAGAATACATTAAAAGGTTAGTGAAATTACTATTTTATTTAGGGTGTGTTTTAAGAACCATCTTGCTTATATTAATTCAAATATGTCCAATGTTGAAAAGAAAGACTTAAGTGATTGGTGTTATTAAAATTATGGTTCATGGATATCGTTTTGCATCATTGAAGAATGCAATTTAAACAACTCAAGCACTTTGAAATTATTTTTAACTCAAATTACTTAATCAAGTTCCTTTTGCTCCTCCAATTGCTCATACACAACCCATAGATGTGGATGTTTTAATTTTATAAAATGTGTTTCAACAAATTTGATGAGGGTATGGACATAGTCATAGATACGAGGGCCATGGACGTGATTGTCATTGAGGTTGTGGTATACAATATTTTGTCTGCCAAGGTTTTGGCTATCTTGCTCATGATTAAGCTAATTAGCAATGTCCAACTCATTAAGGTGTTCAAGATATAAAGATTGTTATCAAAAGAGCCAACATGTGGCAAGACATAGCTGCCAAGTGGTTATCTGACATTGTCACTTTATGTGAGCAACCCTAAATGTCTTCAAATGCCGAAGCAAGTAAGAAACTTAAGGATCCACCTTAAGTCCCTTAAAGTAACTACCTTTAGGATCCAAGAGAATAACTCTAGCAAACTTATAATCTTGCCCCAGAAGACCTAAATAAACTCATACCTTAACCCCACCAAGCAAACATGTGCTCCACCCATACCCCATGATAGAGCTATAACACCTCGCTTTAATAAGAGTGCACAACCCCTATAAAATTACAAGGGGTAGCTTGTTTCCCTTATATATTCTAGACCTAAGGTTAATATTTAATGACAACACAACAGCTTAGGCAGACATAAGTGTTTTATTAAGCAAACCCTTAAGACTAACTTTGGACAATTCTAAATATCCGACCACGTGAGTATTTCACAAAATGGCCTTGCTAGCAAGCTTAGGTTGCTCAATGTTCACACCCCTCCCCCCCCCCCCCCCCAAGATAAACATCTTTAGTCAAGTGTGCTAAAAAGCACACTCGGTTATGAGACCTAACCTTTCTTGAACAATTGCCTAGGGCTTAACATCTTGATGCAAGCACAAACATGTTTGCTTGCCAAAATCCCCAACCCCTCAACATTGAACCATGATACCACCCATAGGGTCATATCCTAAATGTCTTCACCTAGTGCCACTTGTGCAACTTGCCAAATGCCACCCTTAAAACCCCTTTTTGTGAAACCTTTAGAACTTGATAAAGAAATCTCGTTTGCCAAATTCCATGCTCACATTTGAATAAGGATAATGCTAACATTGTGAGTTAGAATGTATGCTTTGTTTAATTTTGAGTGTCGTTCTTAACTTGGTGAGGAGGAGGAGGTTGAAGACAAGCCTCAACCTATAAACTAGTGGAACTTGTACTTGATAAGACCCTCCATGTGTGCAATGGGTTACCAAACAAAAGAAGTTAGTTAACCTTTTAGATGCAACCTACCTGATCACAATAATATGGATTCATCAATGTTAAGGGTGACAAAGGGTGTGCCTTTATGATATAAGTTAGGCTCATGTTAGTAGGGAAGAAGAAAGCAAAGACCTCTTAGTCTTTTACATGCTCGCCTCACATCTACCCTACTTAATATATGTGACAGAGGACCTCCCCTATTTTTCTATTTGCTTAAGTGGGTTAGCATCAAATGCAATTCCCATTATATTAGGGTTGGTATTAGCTCCCAATCCCAAAGAAGGCAACCCTAGAATTAGGTCAGCCATAAGAATGTTTTTACTTATGTATGATATGTTAAACTTATCAGAACCAAACAAGAATCAAACCAAGACAAGAACAACAAAAGAGAGTTTTCTTATATATAAGTTCTAATTTTGTTTAGAGTTTTTTAAAGATATTTGGTTGGACTATCCTTTGATACCCAAGTGCACTAAGTTAACCTATTTTCTAATACATCTAGGGTTAACATTTTTTCTGTATGTAACAATAGTTAAGATCCAAAGTAAAGAACAATCTTGATAAAAACTATGACACTCTTTTTGCCTTTGAAATATCAATGTTTTTGTTAGTTTTTACTATGACTCGACCCTTTACTTTGGATGTTGACTGTTATTACCTACTGTACTATGTTGATGAACCCTAGATGTGGTGAGAAATAGCCCCGCTTAGTGCACTTAGGTGTTTAGGGGTAGTCCGGCTGGCTATCTTTAGATGTCACGAGAAACTCTAAGCGAAGATTGCACTTACCTTTTAGAAAACTCACCCCCAATTTTGACGTCCTAGTAAGATGAGTTTGGCATGTTAAATAGGGTTAGGAACACCCCTAGGGTTGACCTAACCCTAGGGTTACCCTAACCCATGCCTAAAACCCCACCCCCTTGGGTAGGGTTTAGGGTTAGAGTTAGGCTAAGTTAAACACTCTCTCATTAACTTAATAAGGGGCTAGCTAATTTAGTGCCAGCCCACTTACACACAGGAAAAGAGGGGGGGGGGCTTCATCACATAAATAAGGTAGAGTATGTAGGAGTGAGGGTTCATGACTGAGCTCGTTACTCTTCTCCCGATGCAAGCTCTAGCTTGTCATTAAGCACAACCCTCTATTGTGCCGCCTAACTTCCAAACGACAGGGTACGTCCCACTTTTGGGGTAGCTTACCCTTAACGTTGGTGAATCCATGCATGGGAGGTCTTGTTGGGATGCACATTCCAATAAGCAGAGGTTGAGGCTTGTCTCCAGCCTCCTCCACCACGTCAAGCTAGGAGCAACACTCACAGCTAACTAGGGCACGTTCGTGTCTTGTCCAACTGTGGTTGTGGGTTCTTGATTGACAGGGTTTCCTTACCAGGTCTTGAGGGATAATTGAGGGTTCTAGAGTTGGCATTTAGGAGCCACGTTTGTGGCACTTGTGCAACTCTCGAATCTAAGGGCTATGGCATGATAGCCCACATCGGGGAAGGCAGTGTCACATGGAGATGTGACACTGGGCTAAACGTCACATGGTACAACACCCGAGGCATGCCCTTTGGGGTTATGTTATGGGCTTGTTGCCAAGGGGTTGGATACTCTGACAAACATACATGCTTGTGCTCGCATAGGGTGCTAAGCCTTGGGCATTTGCTCAAGGGAGGTAGGTCTCGTAACTAGGTGTGCTTAGGCACACTTGGCTAGGGGAGTGTCCTCTTGGAATCCAAGGGTTGAACAACTAAGCTTGTTAGCATGAGCCTTTTCGTGAAGTATCACAAGGTCATGTACTTAGGGTTTTCCAAACCTAGCCTTAGGGAGTTTGCTTCAGAACACTCGTGTCCGCCTATGGCACACACTTGTGTCCTCACTAAGTACTAGCCCTAGGTCTAGGGTATGACTTGGCCACCCAAACCCTTAGGGGTTAGTCGTGGTTCAGGTACCCCTTGTCGCCCTAAAGGGGTTGTACTCCTAGATGAGGGTGATTCCTCAAGGGGTAAGTGACAATGCCTTAGCTCTATCACAGGGGTATGTGTGAACACATCTCCTTTGTGGGGTTAGGTCATGAGCTTGTCTAGGTCTACTGGGACAGGATCCTAAAGTCTACTTGGATTATCTTCTAGGTAGTTAGGGTGGCACAACAGAGGGTTGCGCCTATCACGACCCGATACATGATGCATGATACAGGATATGTGTTATAGAATATGCCTATAGGATATACCTACAGGATATGCCTGCAGGATATTCCTACAGGATATACCTACATGGGTTTAGGGGATGGTCATTCTAGGGGACTTAGGGTAGGACTCTAAGTCTTCTGCCTAATTGGCCTCTGAGTCAAACACTTAAGGTTATCTTGGAAGACTTAGCGTTGCTCACACAGGGTAATGACACCGAATGGCCACTTGGCAGCCACGTGTTGCCACGTGTTGGCCCTTTGGGTTAAAACTCTGACAGTTAACATCCAACTCCAATATTAGCTTATGCTAAGAAATTAATCAAAACTAACATCAATCACTTTATGCATAGTTAACGAAAAGCTATATTACCCCTTATGCATAACGCTAAGCCAAGTACTTTAAAACCATCATTTATTGAGTCATTAACTTAGATGGTGGAAGCATCATATATGCCACAAAGTCATTTGGAGACCTTTGCACATTTACAAAGTCTATCACCTAAACGTAAATAACAAATCAATTAATTTATTTACCTTAACTATAATTTATATAGGGTTTTAATTAATATTGTTTGCCGATCCCCTAGATTATGAGCTTTGTTATAAGCTTGTTAGTCTTGTTGTACATTCAAGATTTAGAATACCATAGATTTGTAGTTTCATGGGTGATGAAGTAGTGAATGTTATGAGGAAAGTCTTATGATATGCTTGAGGAATGTGGATGCTGATTTCATTATACATAGAGCAGTTGTAAGCACACAAAAAAAATATATAATTTCAACAATTTGTAAACAACATCAATTCTTATGCCAAAGATTAGCAAATAACAGAAGCTACATGATTTAGGCCTTGGACAATATGTATAGCTTTTCAATGGATGTATATGTATACCATCCAATGACATTGCTTGAGAGGGATGTTAGTGACTTTCTAGAACCATTCATCACCCAATGCAAGATCAATGATAGCAAGGAACTTCATCATTTACTTGTTGTGCTTCTTGTGTATTTGTTGCTAGCATTGATCTCTACTTTCAAATTCCCCTTAGATTGCTTCATAGGATTCTTTAGGTCCTCTTCGATCTCATTCTAAAAATAAACATGTATTATGGTTGACAAAGAGAAGCGTACAAGTACTTCCCTTGAACATGATCTTCACATAAATCAGGATGCTAAATTGATTTGCTAGTTGTGCTTTCCTTCCACCTTCAAATCTCGGTGCCGTTGTTCTCACTCAAAAAAGGAAGGATCTTTGTGGTCCCCTCCACGTTGGCACAACATGTTTTCACTGCCAACAATAGATGGGGCAATGTGGTCTCGACAAAGGTGGTGAATGAACTTTGATAAATAAATTAGTTCACACCATATACACGAGTTTAATCATTTACATGTTGATCTATTTAAACATAGTGACCAATTGGAGGTCATCTGACATCAGATTTGCGGATAAAGCTAGCTCGTACCTGGATGACCCAATACTTCTTTTTTCACCTCCTTCGTTGCCTCCTTGTACAACTTCTATAGAGCCTAGATCGTATGTTTCCCATTTTAAGTCATGAAGAACTTCATCCAAAGCAATGGTCCCCATGCTTGGCACTTGGGATCTATAAGGTCCCTTTCAAAAGCCTCATCTAAAGCAAGCATGTTAGGATCCTTAAATATCTTTGCTATGTCCTCCTCTTTCACATGCTTACCCATCGAAAGGATAAACTGGGTGATGTTACAGAGTTATCTACTTGCCCACTTGAATCTCGAAACTAGCTTGTTTCATGTCCTCTAGGTTTACATGACTCACCCACGGAGATATTAGAAGGATCTCAAAAGTCATTGATGGAGATCCATTAAAGCTGGTTTGTTGAACTCTCAACTTGTAGATTAGCCAAATTACTATATACCTCTTTTTTCTCCTTTAGTTTCCCTTCACCTTCTTCTTCATTGAAGATTCGTGTCACATTTTCTTCCATGGCCTCTCTTTTGACATGTCGTCCTAGTGGCATGGCATGTTGTGAGCTTTTGTACTTCATCATCAATCTCTTCTATGACCACATCGACTGTATTCACTTCTAGATCTAGCAATACAATAGGTATTAAGTTAGCAACACCTGTCACAACCCAATACAGGATACAGGATTCCGAATAAAGGATACAGGATGCAGGATTTCGATACAGGATACGGGTTACAGGATATGCCTGCAGGATATTCCTACAGGATATACCTATAGGATATTCCTATAGGATATGCCTATAGGATATGCTACAGGATATGCCTAGAGGATAAGGGACACTATTCTTAGCTCATGACTAGATTAGACTCATGACTAGATTAGCTTGGAGTTGTGAGCATAAAAGCTCCGACCTAATTGTTGTACAATCAGTTACTATCAACACCAGTCTTTCTACGATTCTTCTTGTTTGTCCTTGCTTTGTCTCGCTCCTGATCCTGTCCTGTTCCTATCTCGCTCCTAGATCCTCTGTTCCTGTCCTACTCTGATCCTGTCCTGCGTCTTGTCTTGTTCCTGAGTTCCTAGTTCCTGTCTGTTCCTATCCTGCTCCTGAGTCAAGCCTTCCTACTCTTGGAATCCTGCTCACTTCCTGTTCCTGGATCGTGGCTTGACAGTTTGATAGTAACTGCTTTCATAGCTCTTCGTTTCCCAGCTACTTTTTTTTTCCTTGATTCTTTTCCTTCGTTTTTCCCTTTCTTTCTTTCATAAGATCATGGCTGATTTTGAGCACTTTCAACGCGAGCACCAAATGTTGCTTCATGAGCTGGCCACTTTGCGCCAAGTGGTCACCGATCTGCAAGGCTCCACCCATGCGGCACATGCAGCTGCTGATGCATCCTCCAAGGCTGCTGCGCAGGCTCTCTCTCAGGCATCGGTGGTTCCTTCTTCATCGAACTTTTCTCCGGAGCCGAAGATCAGCATGCCAGAGAAGTTCAGTGGCAACCGTGCCGATTTCCAAGGTTTCCTGAATCAGATCCGACTCTTGATCCGCATGCAACCACGCCGCTACTCGACGGATGCACAAAAGGTTGGCCTTTTGGCATCCTTACTAAGTGGATCTCCACGAGCTTGGGTTGCTCCCTTGCTGGAGCGTGACGACCCATTGATGGAGGACTTTGAAGGTTTCGTGGCTGCCTTTGAAGCCTGTTTTGGAGATCCTGATAAGTACCGTTCTGCATGCACAAGTTACGGAGGCTCACACAAGGATCCAGACCAGCTTCAGTTTATGCATCCGAATTCCAGCAATTGTGCACAAACATTCCATGGGACGAGACTGCGTTGATCGAACACTTTCGTTTTGGGCTGAGGGATGATGAAGGACCTTCTCCTTACATTACCGGATGCTCAAACGTTAGCGGAGATCATGCAACAGGCCGTTCGCTGCGACAACCGTTTGTTCGAGCGCCGTCAGGAAAAATTCCGTCAGCAGTTCCTGCAACGAATCCTGTAGCCGTAGCACATGTTCCTACGACACCTTCTGGAGCAGTTCCTATGGAGGTTAACAAATCCAAGCGTGGCCCACTTTCAACTGCTGAGAAGCAACGTCGTCGGGGTGAGAACCTATGCTTGTATTGTGGTGCAGCAGGACACAAGGTGGCGGAATGTCCTAATAAAGCCAGAAGTTCAAGCGTGAAGCCGAAGCTGAAGTTCAGTCGGAAAACTTCAATGTCCACTTCGTCTAGGAGCCGCGAAGTTGGACGTAGGTGCAGGCTCCATTGGTGCTGCTCATACCATTCCATCACTCAAGTTTCCTGTACACATTCGCCTCAATAATCGAGAGCTCAAGGAGTTTGCCCTGTTAGACACTGGTGCAAATGCATGTTTCATGGATGACACTTTTGCAGCTCAGCATGGCATTCCGGTGGTGAAGTTGAAGCGTGCAGTTCCTGTAGAGGTGGCCGATGGTCGTTTGATTGCTTCTGGCGCAGTTACCCACGCTACCACACCTCTCTCTTGCAATCATGGTGCATTCAACTGTTCGATTTCCTTCAACTTGATCAAGACTCGGTCGACTCCCATCATTTTTGGCATGCCATGGTTCGTTGTTGCAAATCCGCAGATCGACTTCTACGTTTTCCTCTCCAGCAGCCAGGATCAATCCTGTACCTTCCTGCGTGCAGGATACATCCTTGGTGTCTGAGGCAGTACAAGCTACAGGATTGACCGTGCCTGTTCCTGTACCAGTGTTGAAGACTCCTGCTCGACAGGATTCACCTCATGTCAGTTCCTCAGCACATCCGCAGGCTTCTCTCCACTCCTGTAAGTTTGCGGTGTCCTGTACAGGGTTCTTCCAATCCTGTATCAGTGTCGAAGGTTCCTCCTCAACAGGATCCACCTCCTGTTGGTTCGTCAGCACACTCACAGGCTTCCTCACTCCTGTGCATCCACGGACTTCTGTACAGGATTCTTCCAATCCTGTACACTTGTCAACATCCACACTGTTTCTCCCAATCCTGCCTCTTTTTTACTCTGTTTCTGTTCCACCCCCCAAGATCCTTCCTCTTTTTCAGTCACAGCTCCCTCCTGCTCCTCTCCGAGTTCTTACCACTACCATGCATGAACTTACCACTGATCCTGCTCCTTTCCACCTTTTTGCCTTTCAAGTAACTCCTACGTCCTCTTCTACCTTTCCTGTGTCTGACTCTCCTGTTTTTCAATCTCCTTCGCCTACTCCTTCTCCTTCTCCTCCTTCTTCTCTACCATCCAAGTACCACGACTTTAAGGACGTTTTGACAAGCACAAGGCTACAGTTCTTCCTGTTCACAGGTCCTACGACTGTCCTATTGATCTTGCAGAAGGAAAGACCCACCGTTCGGACCGATTTACGCATTGTCACCCACAGAGTTGGAGGTTCTTCGCCAATACATCGAGGACAACTTGGCATCCGGCTTCATTCGTCACTCAAAGTCCCCTGCAGGAGCGCCATCTTCTTTGTCAAGAAGAAGGATGGGAGCTTACGTTTGGTTGTGGACTACAGGGGTTTGAATCAAGTACCATTCGGAATCGGTACCCGTTGCCATTGATCCCGGAACTTCTCGATCGGCTGCGAGGAGCAAAGGTGTTCACGAAGATCGACTTACGAGGGGCCTACAACCTTGTACGGATTCGTCCAGGCGATGAGTGGAAGACTGCCTTTCGTACAAGGTATGGACACTTCGAGTACACGGTATGCCTTTCGGCCTTACCAATGCCCCAGCCGTGTTCCAACACATGGTGAACGACATCTTTCGTGACTTCTTGGACCAGTTTGTGGTGATCTACCTACGACATTTTGATTTTCTCCAAGGACCAGGCGGCACATGACAAGCATGTACGGTTGGTTCTACAGCGGCTTCGCGAGCATGGCTGTATGCGAAGTTGGAGAAGTGTTTTTTCGATAGGGATTCTGTGGAGTTCTTGGGCTACATCGTCTCTCCTGCTGGCGTTTCCATGGACATGCACAAGGTGAAGACCATCGTGGAGTGGGAGAGGCCCAAGTCTGTACGAGATGTACAATGTTTCCTTGGCTTTGCAAACTTCTACAGGCGATTCATACAGGACTTCTCCAAGCGTGTACTTCCACTCACGGAACTCACCAAGCGCACAGAGGTTTTCTCTTGGTCCGACAAGGCGGAACATGCATTCACAACACTCAAGGACACCTTCACGACAGCTCCGATTTTAGCACATCCTGATCCTTCTCGTCCTTTCTTCGTTGAAGCAGATGCCTCGGATTTTGCAGTAGGATCCGTCCTATCGCAAGTTGGAGAGGACAAGTTGCTTCATCCTGTAGCTTTTCACTCTCGTAAGTTCCTGTCGGCGGAGATCAATTACGAGATTCATGACAAGGAACTCAAGGCCATTGTGGATTCGTTTGAGGAGTGGCGGCATTTCCTGGAAGGTGCTGCATCCTGTACAAGTTCTTACGGATCACAAGAACCTGGAGTACTTTCAAACGGCTCGAGTTCTCAGTCGGACAGGCTAGGTGGGCGGAGTTCCTATCACGTTTTGACTTCGTCATCGTCTACAGGCCCGGTTTTCGGAATGGCAAGGCGGACGCATTGTCTAGGCGCTCTTACCTTGCACCAAGCCCGGGCGATCCTGCATTTGACTGTCAAAGGCAAGTGTTGTTGGGTCCTGATCGATTCCGGCTTGCGGCACTAGGTTCATCAGGCTCCAGCAGATTCAACACTCCTACAGGACGTCCGTTCGCAGTTGGCTACAGACGACTTGGCAAAGAATGTGTTCTCACACATTCATCCTGACGTTGCAAGTTCCTCTTCCTCCAGTTCCCGTCCAGACTACAACCTGTTCACCATACAGGATGGACTCCTGTACCGGGAAGGTCTCCTGTACGTTCCTGTTGGTGTTTGCAGGACTCGTGTGGTACAGGATTGTCATGATACCCGGCTACAGGACATTTTGGTGTGGCCAAGACAGTTGAGTTGGTGACTCGCAACTATTGGTGGCCTGGGTTGCGAGGTTTTGTGGAAAGGTTTGTACGGAGTTGTGACACCTGCAACAGGTCGAAGATGCCTCGTCATGCACCTTCTGGTCTTCTTCGTCCTCTTCCTGTTCCTTCTGCTCTTGGAGATCCATTTCTATGGATTTCCTCACAGATCTTCCTCCTTCTCGTGATTCGATGCAGTTCTTGTGGTGGTTGACCGTTTCACCAAGCAGGCTCATTTCCTACCCTGCAACAAGACAGCTACAGGTCAGACAACTGCCGAGTTGGTGATCCGTGAGTGTTCCGACACATGGTCTTCCTGAGAGCATTGTTTCCGATCGAGGTCCACAATTCATGTCCAAGTTTTGGCGAGAGCTTCTTCGGAGTCTACAGGTTAAAGCGGATCTTTCTTCAGGATATCACCCGCAAACTGATGGACAGTCAGAACGCACAATCCAGACCTTGGAGCAATATCTTCGTTGCTTCATCAGTTACCAACAGGATAATTGGTTGGACCTTCTTCCTATGGCGGAGTTTGCCTACAACAACTCCATTCACGCATCTACAGGCCAGACACCTTTCTTTGCTCTTACAGGCCACCATCCACGTTTTGACTTTGCTCTCCTGCTTCTCCTTCTTCCGCTCCTGCAGTACAGGATCGTCTCCAGCATCTTCAGGTACAGGATGATCTCCAGGTTCATCTTCAGCAGGCACAGGAACGGTACAAGCATCATGCTGATGCTCACCGTCAGCCGGCACCTGCATACAAGATTGGTGATCTCGTGTGGCTTCTTCGTCGACACATTCGCACCAACAGGCCTTCTTCTAAGTTGGATTTTCAACGATTGGGCCCTTACAGGATCGTGGCGGAGGTAAATCCTGTAGCTTTCCGACTCGAGTTACCATCCACGGTGAAACTTCATCCTGTGTTTCACACCTCCTTGTTGGAGCCGTATCATCCTTCTTCTCTTCCTGGTCGTGCTTCTTCTCCTCCCCCTCCTGTGGTCATTGCTGGTGAACCTGAGTACGAAGTTGCAGCCATCCTTGATTCTCGTCTTCATCGCCGCCAACTTCAATACTTGGTGGATTGGAAAGGTTATTTGCCTACCGATCGCACTTGGGAACCTGCATCCAACTTACTCCATGCTTCTTCCAAAGTTGCTGCCTTCCATCGGCATTATCCTGCTAAACCAGGTCCTAAGACTCGTGGAACTCGTCCTTAGGAGGAGGTGCTGTCACAACCCGATACAGGATACAGGATTCATACAGGATACAGGATGCAGGATTCGGATACAGGATACGGGTTCATGCCTGCAGGATATTCCTACAGGATATACCTATAGATATTCCTATAGGATATGCCATAGGATATGCTACAGGATATGCCTAGAGGATAAGGGACATTCTTAGCTCATGACTAGATTAGACTCATGACTAGATTAGCTTGGAGTTGTGAGCATAAAAGCTCCGACCTAATTGTTGTACAATCAGTTACTATCAACACCAGTCTTCTACGATCATTCTTGTTCTTGTCTCTCTGTCTCGCTCCTGTCTGTCTTGTTCCTATCCGCTCCTGATCGTCCTGTTCCTGTCCTACTTCTGGATCCTGTCCTGCGTCTTCTTGTTCCTGAGTTCCTAGTTCCTGTCTTGTTCCTATCCTGCTCCTGAGTCAAGCCTTCCTACTCTTGGAATCCTGTTCACTTCCTGTTTCCTGGATCGTGGCTTGACAACCTATGTTTGCAAGATGTTATTGATCGATTGCTTTTGTTGTCTTCATTTGTGGTTCTTCAACTTAAGCTGCATTCTCTAGAGGGTTTCCCTTGCCTCCTCATCTTCTCGACGTTATATTGGTCAAAGCCGCCTTTGCTTCACGCTTGGATGGTTCACGCCTCTGCTTCACGCTTGGATGGTTCACGCCTTTGCTTCATGTTTGGATGGAAAAAAGGGGGAAGGGGGCACTTTGTCACATATATTAAATAGGATAGGTGTGGAAAAAACATACCAGAGAATGAGAGGTGTCTGGTTCCTTCCTCCTTGCAAGCATAGCCTAACTTATGTTGTTAAGGCACATCCATTGTGCCATCCTAACTTTCAACATGTAAGGGTACATTACACCCTAAGCATACCCATAGCGTTAGCTGATCCATACTATTATGCCTAAGTATGTTGCATCCAAGGAGTTAATTAACTCATTTCATTTGGTAACTTGATCGCACACCTATAAGGTCTTGTTAGAGTACACATTTCACTAATTAGATGGGCTCTCTTTACTAGGTTCTTAAGGGTTCATATAGAGGGGTTCTAGAGTTGATATTTGTGAGTCACATTCCTAATACTAGGTATAACTTTTGAGTCTAAGGGGCTATAGTGAGATAGCATATGTTTTGAAAAACAATGTCACATGAATATGTGACACTAAGCTAAGGCACATTCTTTGGGATTGTGTCATGGGTTTAACATCGAGGGTTGGATACTCTAGCAAGTAAATATGCTTGTGCTAGCATATGGTGCTAAGCCTTGGGCAAGGTTAGGTTTCGTAATCAAGTGTGCTAGCAAGCGCACTTGGCTAGGGATGTTCTTTTAGGAATTAAACAACCTAAGTTCATTAGTAGGAGCCCTTTATATGAGGCACTTGCGTGGTCACATGCTTAGGATTCTCTAAACCTAGCCTTCAAGGTTTACTTAGCACAACACTCATATCCACATTCGGCACACGCTTGTGTTGGCACTAAGTACTAACCCTGAGACTAGGGTATAGTTTGGTCTTACAAACCCTTAGGGGTTAGTCATGGGTCAGGGTCCCTAAAGAGGTTGTGTTCCCATATAAGAGTGATTTCTCAAGGGGTAAGTCATGATGCCTAGCTCTGTCATGGGAGAATGTGCAAGGTATGTTTCCTTAGTGGGTTAGGGCATGAGCATGTCTAGGTCTTATGGTGTAAGATCTCGGGTTATCCTTTGGTGTTTGGGGATAATCACTCGAGGGGACTTTGGGTAAGACCCTAAGTTCGTGCTTATTTGGGCATTTGAATCAGACTTTTCGACTTAGCATTGTTTACATAGGGTGTTGATGCCAGATGGCCATTTAACAACCACATGTTATTACTATCAACCTTTCAAGTTAAACTTTGACATTACATTTAATGGTTACAATATGGGAAGAAACGTTGCAATGATAACCGATGAAGTTGGCACCAACATCAATTTCGTGGGTTTCATGCCTAATAAAGTTGGTGCCATTTGGATAGCCCTTCGTCAAGTGTTTAATAATGGTGATAAAATGTATGTTTTGCTATATGCAATATATTAGGCAGGTTACTAAGAAGTGGATCCTAGAAAAACACATGAATTTGACACATTTTTGGACAAAGGCATTTACTTACAAAGAGAAGGTGGAGAGGTTAGCGATGTTAGAGTCTTTTTAGGATGGGCGAGCATCAAACATTCCACTTTAAAAAATAGTTGGCATGGTGGATTTATCAGAGAAGGTATGTCTAATGTCTCAACCATAAACAACTTAGAGGTAGTTCACGCAAGAGCACTAACAAAGAGTGTCCTCTTATTGGAGAGCATAATGTTGGATCTTACAAATGGCATCTTGTAGAGTTCAATAGTAACTATCAACTGCACTTGTGGTCAGAGTTTTTATCTGAAGGGTCAACACATGATTATCAAGTGGCTATTCAAAGTTTACACCCTATGTAAATAATGTTAAATTTTCCAAAATGACCCCAAGAGTTTGACTTAGATGCCAAAAATAAGCACAAGACTTAGGGTCCCACCTTAAGTCCCCTAGAATGACTACCCTCTAAATCTTAAAGGATAATTTAACTAGACTTTAAGATTCTACCCTAAGAGACCTAAACAGGCTCATGACATAACCCTGCTAAGGAGACATGCCTTGCACATGCCCCTATGACAAATCCAAGGCATCGTGACTTACTTGTTAAGGAATCACACTCATCAGGGAGTACAACCAATTTAGGTCAACAAGGGTACCTTGAACCACAACTAACCCATAAGGGTTTGAATGACCAAGTCATACCCTATACCTAGGGTTAGTACTTAATGAGGATGTGAATGTGTGCTATATGTGGACATGAGTGTTTTGTTTAATAAACTCCTAAGGCTAAGTTTGGACAAACCTAAGTGCACGACCTCATGAGTGCTTCACAAAAAGGTTCATGTTAATAAGCTTAGGTTGTTCTACCCTCCTAAACTCAAGAGTTACACTTGGTGCCAAAATGTGGTTCACAAATGTCAACTCTAGAGCCCCCTTTATGGACTTTTAAGGACATGGTAAAAAGAACCTGTCAACTAAGATCCTATGCTCATAGTTGAACAAAGACACAAATGTGCCTTGTTTAGCTATGGGTGCTGCTCTTAGCTTCACATGAAAGAGAGGTTGAAGACATGTCTTAACCTCTGACTCTTGGAATGTGTATTCTAACAAGACTTTTTAAGCGTGGATTCGCAAACGTTAAGGGTAAGTTACCCTGAAGTTGAACATACCTCTATCGTTTGGAAATTGTGGCAACACAATAGAGGGTTGTACTTTAACAACACAAGCTAAAGCTTGCAATGATAAAAGAATAACGAGTTTAGTTATGAACCCAAGAATTCTCACTTATATACTTTACCTTATTTATGTGACAAGCCCCCAACCCTCCGTTTACCTAATTGTGTAAGTGGGCTGGCATGGAATGCCAAGCCCAATATTAGTGAGTATACTTACCTTAACCTTACCCTAAACCTTCCACATGGAGGGCGTGGGGTTAGGTTAACCCTGACACACCGAACTCACCACAACTACTAAGAATCCTAAATAAGACGTCAAAATTGAGGGAGAGTTTTCTAAATAGGAAAGGCTACCTTCACTCGGAGTTTCAAATATTTAACACTACTTAGTTAGGCTATTATAACACTTTTTAATGTTATCAACCTCATTAACTAGGAGGAACACCTAGCAGTCTTAAGTTTGCTTCCTCAACTAATGTTCATGTCCGCATGGTGCGCATAACATCCAATACATAGAGCATGTGATTCCAAACTCTAGAAAGAAGAAACATTTTCTTGGTCTATCTTGTTTCATATTGTTGAGTATGAAATGTTCTTGTTATGTGTTGATGAAGAAAATTACACAGAGTGTCCTCTTGTTATTGTCCTCCATAAGGTTGCTTACACTCCATAACATGACCCTGGGGTTCCCACAAGAATCGTTGTACCAACAAATGCTAATAATGTCACGACATTGTGGCTTAAATTCGTGCTTCATAATTTCAACTTTATTTTTCTAAAAGGAAATTTGGTGCTTTTTGAGATTTTGAGTAGGTCATGTTCTTCTATTGGAACTACACTAGTTTCACTCACCACAATCACCTCATTTTCATTATGTATGTGCTTTAATATTGTCCCCATGATGAATTGGTTGTGTGTGATTGTTATCCCTTGCTCAACTAGAGGCACATCAATTCAAACATTTAAAAGATGAAGTAAAAATAAACCCAAGTTGCACTTTTGAGTCAAGCTCATATCATTGTTGTTGTCAAGTAGACATAAAAACATTTGGAGCTACTTCATAAAAGCCATATTCTTTGTCTTCAAGATCTGGAAAGTTTGAGGCATCTATCTAACCTCTACATAGTTACAAGGGATTTTGATTTCAAATACCAAATCTTTTATTTTAAATCGAGAAAGTGAGTTACTGTGTTTTATTATGTCATACTGATGTTTTTTATGTTGTAGGTTGATTGTTATTACATATTGAAATACGTCAACAGGCCCTAGATGTAGTAAGAAACTGCCTACTTAGTGCAATTGGGTATCAAGGAATAATTTGGTTGGGTGTCTTATGTATTTTTAAGAAACTTTAAGTAAAGCTAAAATTGATCTATTATAAAATTCTCCCCTTGTTTTCCATGTCTTATTTAAATTCTTAATTAGTTTCGGTGAGTTTGACATGTTAAATATAGGTAGAAACGCCCTTGGGTTGCCCTAACCTCGCATCCTAAACCCCTTAGAGTAGGGTTTAGAGGTAAGCAAATCATTAAGTTAAACTCACCAATAGTTAATGCATTGGGAATTACATTCAATGTTAGCCCACTTAAAAAATAAGAAAATAGAGGGGGGAGGGGGATGAGGCTCCATCACATAAATTAAGTAGGTGTGGAGCAAGCATGCTAGAGACTAAGGGTGTGTTACATGTGGGCCGGATCCAAGAAAAATTAAGGATTTGGACCCAATTTCACCATGTTACATATAAAAGTATCTTGAATAAGTGTCTGGGTCCAGAATTACATTCGGAACCCAAGGGGGGTTCTGAATAAATTCTAAATGCCCTGAACGACCACGTGGCAATTGAGCTGTCCTTTTTTGCGCCAAAACATTCTAGGTTGTGAATGTCGGAGAAGGAATGTTGGAAGTGGATATGGAGGGCTTTGTTGATGTGACGATGCCTCCCCCTCAAGGAGATCATCATCAGCAGGTGGTAAGAAGGATAGATCTGCAACTGTGCAAGAGCTCTATGACAAGCATAAGGGGAAACTTGGACTGAGGAACTCACCATTCTGAGGGAAGATGACAACAAATATCAAGGTGGGGAGCTAGAGAGAAAGGGAAGAAGAAGGCTGACATGTGGAGAGAGATTGAAATGTTTTGCTTGCAACATAAGCTCTACAGAGATGCAAGTCAACTCATTGAAACGGTGGGAGTAGCTAAAGATAGAGTTCAACAAGATTATGACTATGAAAAGCCGTGCCAAGTGGTCACAATAGTTATTGGTCAATGACTCCTATTGAGAAAAAGCAGAGGAAGTTTGCTGATATGAGCAAGTCTTTTTTGATCAACTGCGTATCACTCTGGTAGAGAATAGATGGTGGAGCCTGGGAGCTTGGTTAGTGACACATCTGGCTCAAGGTTTGCATCTGCAACAAACCACCAGCTGAGTAGAGGCCATGGAAAATGAGGAACACGATTTAGGTATTTTTTTAATTATTTTTTAAAAGTTTTTTATAGAACTTACAAAAGGTTTTGTTATTTTAGAAAACGATTGTGAACCTGAGACCAAGAAAGGCGATGAATCAACTTCTACAACTGGTAAAAAAAGGAAACGATTGCCTTTGTGGTTCTGGGGATTTGATCAAGTAATTGGAGAAAGCTCAGGACGCTCAGATGGAGTTGCAAAAGCAGTTCTAGAGATGCAAAAAGAACACAGCAATGGCTCTACAGCTATAGAAGGAATCAGTTGCAGCACTGATTGAGTCCTCAAATGCTCAGACTAGAAAGCTCACTGCAGCCATTGGAAGTGTTCAGCATGTGATTGAATCATCCAACGACATCATGAAAAGCTTTTTGAACATGTAGATGTCCAACATTTTGTGTGTTTGTTTTTTTCTTCTTCTTTTTGTCTTTTGTTTTTTTTTCTTTTTTCTATCACGGAGACTAATCTATTGTAGCTTTTAAATATTTATCTGTTTTTACATAAATATTTTGAACTACTGTATTATATTTACAATTATCTTCTTTTGAAAACCTGCGCTTCACCTCCTGAAGTTCAGCGTTGGTTGGCCAACGAACATGTTGTGGCCCAAGATGAGTGATCAAGGCGTTCACAAAGCGCTTGAATGTCATGATGCTGGAGTGGCTGCAACCAAAGAGCATTCCAATCCAAGCCAGGTATCCCCAGTTGCTAATCTTCTCAACGACAAAGCCACCTGTTTTGCCACTGATTACTCCTTCCGCGTATTGTTCTCAATCCTGGGGGTGGATGCGGAACCAACTCCTCATGCAAACCTCACAGAGATAATCGAATGTTGATGTGCTCACCCTAAAAAATTGTCTCCATTTGTTCAGGATCAACTCTTTTCACCTCAGTGTAAAACAAATCCACCAATGCAAGGACCGTGTTTTGATGTAATAATCACCTATGATTATGTCTCTAGGAAGCTTGCCATTCAGAAGTTCTTGAAAAGAACAACAGTTGTTGAATCACAAGAAATCCCCTCTTTAGACAAACTGCTTGAAAATGAAACTGAAAGAATAGAGAACCTGTGAACTTGAGCTTGTCTCCAGTGCTTGAACAACAACAAAACCTGTTGGAACATAGCCTTGAGCAGTTGAACCATCTATGGACAAGAAGAAGTTGTCGCTGCCTTCGCTGGCTCATCGAGAGAATGCACCTATGAGGTGGAATATTGTGTAACAAGAATCATGTGGAAAAGTATAAATGAAAGTATATTCATGTTTACATGTAACACCCTCATCCGGAATCCTTCACCCAGAATCCTAATTTTCCGGATCCGGACCCACATGTAACACCACCCTAAGAGGTCTCTAATTTCTTTCTCCCCACTAGTATAAGTCTACTTATCTCATCAAAGCATATCCTTTATGCCACTCTAACTTTTAGCACGGGGGTACAACATACTATAAGGATAAGTCTATCCTTTATTGACAAATCCACATTGTGCCAAGCACACATGGAGGGTCTGTTGAAGTGCTAATCTAGAGTTTAGGCATGTCTTCAACCTCCTTCTTTATGCTAAGTTAAGAGCAATACTTGCTAAGTAGAGCACACATCTTGACTCACATTGTGAGAATTGTCTTGTGCCCTTGACGAATTAAGAGTGTGAGTATCTTACTAAATAGGTTCTATTTACCAAGACTTAATTCCTAAGGGTTTACATACAGAGATTCTAGGGTTGGCATCTATGAGCCACACTCATGGTACAGGTGTAACTCTTGTCTTTAAGGGGTTATGGTAATAACTTAAGTCGAGAAATAGTGTCACATGAACATGTGATAGTAAGTTGGATGACACTATACAGTACAATACAATGCCCAAGGCATGCCCTTTGGGGTTGTATCATAGGTTTAATGCCAAGGGGTTGGAGATTTTGGCAAGCATTGCTCACATCAAGGTGCTAAGCTTTGGGCATCCGCTCAAAAGAGGTTAGGTCTCGGAACTTGGTATACATGTTAGCACACTTGATTAGGGGTGTTTCTTTGAAAGGGTGTGAACATATTTAGGAGTTGAATAACCTAAGCTCGTTAATAAGCTTTTTTGTGAAGCACTCATGTGTTCACATACTTCGAGTTGTCCAAATTTAATTTTTTAGGGTTTATTTAACAAATCACCTATGACAAACATTTTTATTGTAACTAACTATTAACCTTAGGACTAGGGTATAACTTGGCCACACAAACCCTTAAATGTGTCAGGTTACCCCTCATTACCATAAAGGATTGTACTCTCGGATGAAAGTGATTCCTTAAGGTGTTAGGATGATTTCTTAGTTATATCATGGAGGTATGTGTGGAGCACATGTCTCCTTAATGGGGTGAGGCAAATCCTAATTCTGCTCAAGTTGTCCTTTATGGTCTTGAGGGTAGTTACTTTAAGGAACTTAGAACGAGACTTTAAGTCTCATGCCTACTTGGGCATCTAAGCCAAACTTTAGCTCTTGGGGTTGTCTTGAAAGACTTAGCATGTTCACACAAGATGATGATGTTGAATGACCACTTAATAACTACATATTATTATATGTCAACCCTATGAATCAAAACTTTAACATTTGGTAACAAAGCCTAGTCAATTTAGGAGTTAAAGATGGGAAGCCTCCGTCTTAGGCTATGGGTGTAGCATTTAGAAAGCAGCTTCCACGTTGTGTGTCATGTTTCTTTACTTTACAGATATACATGTTAGTTTACTTTATATTTGCACATGTTAGTATGAACATTTTAACTAAAATGGGAATGATACATAAAAATGGAAATATAAAATAAATACTTAAGTATTAATTATTAATATTTTAAATATACATTCTAAAGAATATTCTTTCTTTAAACATATATTATTCTAAAAAATATTTCTTTAATATTAAAATTGCTAATTAAACAATTAAAATTACTAATTATTAAAAATGGGACTATAAACATTTCCATTTTAATTACAATGTTCATTAGTTTACCTTACCTTAGTACATATTTCTTTACTGTACATTTGCACATGCTAATTTACCTTACACTTTCATAAGATATGATGAGTTAATTTGTTCTATCTTACAATTTAAGTCTTGTAAAGTAGATTATGCAATATTCTATGTATTACACATTATGGGATTGTTTTTCTTTCTTTAAGGTGTATGAAATATGATAGTATCCGTTAAATTTTAGCATAAGTTAAGATTCAATATGAGTTTCAATAATAGTGTTCGAATAAGAAAAAACTTATGTTTAATGTGCATCTTTAACTTCAAGAAAAGAAGTAGAATCAACCATGAAAATGAACACTACATGTTGACAGCAAGTGTGAAATGAGTTTTCATTTAACTCAAGAAGCAAGCTATGGTGTTGAACTTATAATATGGTAGAAAGTTAATTATGTTAACATATGATAAATATGTTAATCAAAACTAAAGGTTGGTTAGTATCAATTAAGTTCATGTTTATAGTAACAGTCCTTACATTTTGATAAATTGATACATTCAGATCCGTTATCAAGAATGCAATTGTTTATGGAATGGGTTGGTTTAAAGGTGCTTGTTAAACATTAATTATTTGAATTAATAAAAATGCTACACTTCAATATAGGTTTGGGGCAATGTTTATGCAATCAATTTAAGAGTTAGAAATTGTAAACATGCAATATTACAAGTTTGAGGAGATTGTTATCATAAAGCAATAAGTTTGAAATTCAAGTTGGGAATTATTGAATGAACATAGTTTTTTAAATTTGTGCTCTTTGGGGAATACAATGTGAGCATGACAATTGTGATACGTGATATCTAAAGATTGCCAATTGAGACAATTGAATATAAGTTGTGATTTTTTACATAAATTGTATAAACTATTCCATAAAGATGTGAATCGTACAAGAAAGTATTCTCTTATGTTTGCTCTTTGAACTTGATATTGGAAGGTGACCTGATTTCATTCTTCATAAAAACAACCTAACATCATGAAAAAGTTAATTATGATGTCTTGTATACATGTTTATAACCATATGGCTCTATAATTCTCTCTAGCCAGATTGACATGCCGATATGAGTTAATTAGTAAGAAGAAACTGAAATTTCATTCCAATATAAGTCTCACACTTTGTTTAGCATATTAACACACTAACATAGGAAAAGGTGGGGGACTTATGACAAGTACGGGTAGGTACAGAAGCAGACCCTTCTCATTGGGTTAAACATTTTTGATGGCCTCTCCTTATAGTGTGTTTGATAACGAGGCCCTTAATTGTAGTTGATATTGAGTAGTTTGATTGAAGATGAACAAAAAAAGAAGTTGCACCATCTTGAAGTGCTTGAGCTATTTGAATTTCATCCTTCAATAATTAGGATGATGTCCACAAACTAGAACTCCAATAGCATCGAGCACTTGATAAAACATGTCTTTGTTTACAACCACAAATAAATTCAAATTAATAAAAGTAAGATGTTTCTTAAAACGCACACTAAATTGAACAACAATCTTACTAGTCTTTTTGATACATTCATAAAATCTCATCCAAAGACCTATTGCATCTATATGATGAGTGAATGCAATTGCCAATGTAAATCAATCATTGCGTTTAATGTTAGAGCCAAATAATAAACTCACAATATAGCAAATCCACAAAGACAAAAGGCCTTGGCAACAACAACGTCTTGGCAACATTATTGACTAACGACCAAATAGTGAAAATGGAGTCGCTAGACCAATGTGGAAGTGAAAAGTGTCCATATGACTCACAACCGTGTCCATGTGTTAGCACACCTATCAATAAAATCGGAAGTTTCATAACATTTCCAAGGCACTTTGGTGTTGCAACGAGCTTTGGAATGTTGGTCTTTGAATGATCCATCTTGTCATGGATCAAGCACAGGTACTTTGATGGGCGTGACATGGAAACTATGCGATGTGCATAGTACTGAGACCGGCAAGTTTGTTGTGCAATTATGTGGGCCTCCATCTTCTTTTGAATGACAATGATCTCCACCAAGGTTTTTGCACAAGCCTCTGCAGCCTTCAATGATGTACAAGTGTCACACTTGGAAAAGCTAGAGTGTTTTGCAATCTCCACATCCTTAAAATGAGTATTCCATATGTTGTTGAAGGTACCAGTGCAGATTGCTTGGAGCCCCATCAAACTGAGGCACTTGTTCACATGTTCACACATCTTCAATTGAGTATAGATTGAAGGCAAAACCTTGAGATTTTCCCTAACCCCTGCATTTGTGATTCGACATTTGTGAGGCATCCTGTCTGTATTTGCTTCCACAAAAGACTTGAGTATCTCTATGACTGCCATAATGTGAGAGTGGGTTTTGACCAAGCGAGTGTTCCCATGTACTAAGGTTTGCGCTCCATCTAGCCACTCATCCCTCCGATGGTAGAACGTGGTTTTTGGGATCCCTGTTGAACTACCTGGCTAAACTCACTGACCGTCCTTATTAATCCATTACATAAGTGTGTTTAGAATTCTCCCACTACTATGGCTCTCCTAATGCGTGACAAAGCATCTGCCACCATGTTAGCCTTTCTCACGTGATGCTCAATAGGAAATTCACCAAAGTCCATGAGCTTTAATCATCCAGCAAGCTTACCCAGAGTTTAATTCTTTATGTGTGAACAAATACACCAAAGGCTTGTGATCTATAAACACCTTGAAATTTGCACCATAAAGATAGTGCCTCCAAACTTGTAATGCATTAACAATAGCCAATAGTTCTTGCTCATACGTTGAGTACCGTTGCTCTGCAGGATTCAAAGTACGACTCTCATAAGCAATAGGCCTTCCCTCTTGCATAAGTACATCTCCAATGGCCTCCACTTGCATCATACGATACCTCATAAGGCTTAGGGATTTGCAATACATAAACGTACCAAAGCTTATTTCAAAGCTTGAAAACTGCTCTCCTCTAAAGCACTCTATGCAAAGGGAACGTCCTTCCTCAACAACCTAGTTAACGGAGAAGCTTTCTTGGCATAATCCTTGACATACCGCTGGTAATAACCAGCAATGCCCAAGAAACTCCGTAACTCTCATACATTGCTAGTTGCTCCACTCAACTCATCCCAAGGATGAGGTCCACACGCACTAGCTCCGCAAGAAGAAAATCTCTACCAGCTGAGTTTTGCCAACCTCTAGCTATAATTCCTCCACACAAGCACTGTAGCTATGTGTGATAGACGAGCCCTCAATTTTGTATTGAGGCACAGTCTTTGTGCAACTCCACCAGTTGGGTTTTGCCAATCTACAGCTGTAACTCCTCCACACAAGCACTGTAGCTCTGTGTGATAGCTGAGCCCTCAATCTCATATTGAGGCATAGTCTTCATGCAGCTCCACCAGCTGGGTTTTGCCAACCTACAGCTGTAACTCCTCCACACAAGCACTGTAGCTCAGTTGAGCCCTTAATCTCATATTGAGGCACAGTCTTCGTGCAACTCCACCAGTTGGGTTTTGCTAACCTACAGCTGTAACTCCTTCACATAAGCACTATAACTCTATGTGATAGTTGAGCCCTCAATCTCATACTGAGGCACAATCTTTGTGCATCTCCACCAGTTGGGTTTTACCAACCTCCAGCTGTAACTCCTCCACACAAGCACTGTAGCTCTATGTGATAGCTAAGCCCTCAATCTCATATTGAGGCACAGTCTTCATGTAGCTCCACCAGCTGGGTTTTGCCAACCTCTAGTTATAACTCCTTCACACAAGCACTATAGCTCTGTGTGATAACTGAGCCCTCAATCTCGTATTGAGGCATAGTCTTTGTGCAGCTCCACTAGCTGGGTTTTGCCAACCTCTAGCTGTAACTCCTCCACACAAGCACTTCTGCTGTGTGACATATGAGCCCTCAATCTCGTATTGAGGCATAGTCTTCGTGGGCAAGCTGCACTCCTCCACTAACTTTGCTGACACAAAGTTATCGATATTCTTGCTATCCACAAAGACTCGCTCACCAAGTCGTCCCTCCACCACAATAGCACGTGTATGTGGCTCCTCTCGTGCCATGCAGTTTACATGTTGAGCAAGAACAAACAGAAATTTACCTTGTGATTTAGAAAAGTCTCCTTTGTGCTCCTCTCCACGCTCCATCTCCTAAAGCTTTTTAGGTGTCTACTTGTCCTTACCACCAATGAAACCCTTCCTTGTACAATTTCTCTTTTAGTGTTCAACATCTCCACACATGTGGTATTATCCTATCCTTCCCACCAAGCATTCATCTCGAACCTTGCTCCAATACCAATTGTTAGGTACCACTACGTACAAACTAGAGACCCTCACAAAACCACCCGACCTCCCCCGAGTTGTCTCTAGTCTCCACACGCTGCTCTCCCAAAAGGCTTCCAATCTTAGTGTGCCCTTAATTCTCATAGATCTAGGTATAACTCCTTAAGAATATTCTAGCTTATACCTTTATAGGGAATATTCTTTGATTTGTTATACGGGTAATAACAATAAAGCTATGTTTTGTAAGCTCTAAAAGTATCTAGCGTCCTCTTATAATTTTCATTATTCAGATTTCTCTTATCCATTTATATTATGTACATATGCTTCTGAAATTGGTATTGATGGAGTTTTAATGTAGGTCAAAGTGTGATTCGACACATATGAGCAGGACCTATTTCACTTCATATCTTGAGTGTTTACTTGTAGTTGGCCTTTTGAGCAACTTCATATGTATTTTCATGGGTCTCATACACTTTTGAAGTGAGAAAACATAGTTATTTCTCTGTTACTAAAGAACAAGAAGTTGCTAGGATGGTTTGTTAGATGTGCACTTCAGCTTCAAGTGCATGACTTTGAGATTAAACATCATCTCAAGGATAATATAATAAATGCTGATGCGTTTTTTCAAGCTCTTTATGCAGTAATACCAACCAATTAGATTTTGCAATTTTACCTTTCATAAAAGTCACGAATAGATTCTTTATCAATGTCCTATCTCTCTCCCCTTAACTAGAAAAACAAAGAGCCAATTAGTGTTTATAAAAGGCTCCTGAACATTTTGACCTAGTGTGGCCACCTACATGGCCTACACAAGAGGCTAATTAGAGGCAATCTCAATGTACATAGGGCTTAACTCTAATTGGTCTCAATGCACATAAAGGTTGATAAGCATTTAAATTAGACTCTTAAAAATATGATTTTTAATAAGTAAGTCAATCTTATTCACATTGATTAGGATTGATATTTATAATATTTTACATTTGCATTTGTATACACCATGTCTTTATTCAAAGCATTGTATGTGATACTAGGCACCTTACTTGGACCGAAACCATTTCTTTGTTACATACAACTACAACGAAAACATTCATATCAAGCACAAGTTCAACAATAATATACAATTCTTGTCTTAGTGCATTTTTTGAAACCTCTACATTATTCCAAGTTTCATTTCAAAATGACTCAGTTCTTCCAAAAAATTTAACAAATTTATCCCCAAATATACCACATGAAGAAAGTCAAAAACTCAAGGAGCCTTAAAGAAGCCTAATTGGGTTGGTCATGTTAGTTCTTTTAGCAAAGGAATAATTCAGTTCTTACAAAATTCTTTAACAAATTTATCCCCAAATAACCACGTAAAAAAAGTCAAAACTCAGGAAGCCTAATCGGGTTGGTCATGTTACCGATTAAAGAAGTTTTTTCTAGCAAAGGAATAATGTAATGTAATAAGATAAATACAAAAGTTAATGATGCTGGAGGTAGTCTAAACAACTTATACTTGATTAATTATGATAAAGGATATACTTATATATAATTTTGCGGTTATATAAATATACTAAATTTTCCCCTGTGCTTCATGAATAAATCAACGGCTAACAGAATGCCCTAGATCTGACGGTCTCGCTTGAGATACTCTGGGTTTAGGGTTCGTAGCTATGGCAGCAAAATGGAAGGCGCAGCAGAGGAAGCAGCGATGGGAGCACAGTACCGTGCTGCTGCCAAGTTCCGTGCTGTCGTGCGTGGATTCGGAGCCAGGAATCGGTGCCTTTGCTACTGTTCTTCGTGAATGGAGCAGCCTGAGCAACACTTATCAACAGGTGAGAGAGAGGGAGAGAGAGTGAGAGTAATTTGCGAAATGGAACAGGTAGCAGGAGCTAAGCGTCTTGTAGGAGCCCTAGAATCGCTAGCAGCTTCAGAAGCAGAAGGATTCTGTGTCGCATTGTCTTCCTCTGTGGAGATTTTATTCCAGGTAATTACTTTATACACTCCGTGTGTTATATTCATCTAATTGTGACCACACATCACTTACAGGAAGGCTCAAGGCCTGTTCATCGCACAATTCTCTCCGCACTTGCACAACTCAAGGTATTTCAAGATAACTCAGTCACCAGATAATATATAATGTACAAACACACACACACACATATATACATACATAGAGGGGAGAGGGGGGAGAGAGAGGATATTAACTTAATACCTTAACGTGATACAGATTGTTTTGTATTTTTTTATATATACAGGGCTTGTAAAGTTTACTTTCATGTACTCGTAGATATGTTCATCTGAAATATTTTATATCTCATTTTATAATGGATAAAGGATACACACACACACACATATATACACATATTGCCACGCGTTTGCAGTCCCACAGCCAGCTGGTAGAGAATGCATTTCTGAGGTGTTGCACGGACCACGGTCTTGGTGGGCAAAACGAGAGAAGATTCGCATTGGTGGGCATTGGGCTCTCATTAGCTAGCTTGCCCAAACCGGGGATACTTGAAAACGTGGTAAAGAAATGTGCATTCTCGATCATCATCAGTGCATGTTTCGATGTCCGAGATGTTCTTGGACGTGCAGAGAAGGGCGAAAATCCGACCCCTGCATTGATGGAGGACTGCCAGGATGCCATGTCCACAGTATACTACATGCTCCAGCATTGCTCGAGGGATTGCTCCCAAGGAGTTTATTATGGTGAAGCTGTATCTACATCACTTGATGTTCTTCAGACAGGATTGATGTCTCGGGACTGTGTTGTTGCTGCTGGAGTCTGTTTATGTGCGGCTGCTCAGATGTTAACAAGCTCCATATCAAGTTCAGCGTTGGTTTTCGCTGAGGCTTTGTTCCCACAACAGGTTTGTGCGTGCGTGCTTGTGTTTTTTCTATGACTTGAATAAAGTATATAGGCTCTTGTTTAGCATACATAAAGAACCAACTAGACCTTATTGTGCACACAGGCTGGTTCAAGGTTCAAGCTTACGGGAGAAACTCAAGAGTTCCCGGTCCTGCAGGTACTATATCATTTTTATCATGTACAATACATGTATAATGTGTTATTATGTTACTTATATTTAAGTAGTTATGCACATTATGTATGCCCGCCTATCAGGGAACTTCTCAACACCTTCTGAACCTGAACAGCAGCAAAGCTGGCGGGATTTCAGCAGGTATAAGAAAGGATTGTATTTGTTTGTCCACGATATATTATCTATGTGGTATAGCATTGCATAATCACTATTTTATGATATCATTATAAAGAATAATAAAATAGTATTAAGTATTTGTGCTGCAATTTAATATGTTGCTCATTTCTGCAAATAGAGCATGATATGTAAGACTATATAAATATAATCAGATGCGTCATGCATATATAAGAAATTTGTGTGTGTGTGTGTGTGCGCGTGTGTGTTCGTTCTCACATTTGATGGATTATTAGGAACAAAGTTTGGCGGAGACAATTGCGAGTGTCCGAGGTGGCGCTACATTTGCAAGCGAGGCAGCCAAGCTCACAGACTTCGGGAGATTATGTGTTCTGCGTGGGCTCTTAACTGCTGCTCCTCGTGAGCTTCTTAACTTCAGTCTTATCAAGGAGTAAGTTACGCACACATGCATACACTCATACATATACATATATGCATATGGTGGGTTTTATTTCTTTAGTGGGTAAATATATTGCTGGAGTCTTCCCATTTTCACTTATCCGTATAGGATAGTAATAGTTATAGTACTGTAATTGTTGATTAAGTATTTTCTTTTATTGAATAGGCCGCAGATGGAAAAATGGACACTTCTATACGAAGGTATTCTGCCTGCCCTTTGTGACGCTGCCGAGAGCTCGCATGATAGTCACTTCAAGTTTCACGCTATGACTGCTTTGCAAATTTGCTTGCAGCAAATTAAGGCTAGTGCAGGTATGATGCGTGTGTCTTTACATACGCACATAGATATACACATACATAGAAAGAGCATTTTTAGGTAGAGTGGGTTATGGGGAGTACCCCACCGAGCGCGCAGTAAGTGAGCCTCTTTGGGCGAACCCCGAGAGAGAGAAGACTTACACCTTTGTGACTATGCAGGGCTTCAACACTCTGCGATTTCTTCAGCAATGACGACCCGGATAATGCAAATAATATGGAATAACTGGGAGGACCCTCTTAACCAGACAGTGAGGCAAGTACAGATGGTCTTCGACTTACTTGCTGACTTACAATCAATAGACTCCAAGACGTTCCTCCACAGGTACATCACACACACAACATTATCTGTGTGCGTATATGTATTTGTTTATGCATATATACACACATAAGTACGTTGACACGCATGTTTGCAAATACATTTCTCTACATAGTTATACACACGTGTCAACATACACAGAGGAATTGATAAGAAGTTTTGACAGTGTTGCAAGCGATCTCCTGAAGGTTGGGGGACACCGCAAGGGAAGATATGTGCCTTTAGCAACATTGGCTTCGCGAATTGGGGCTCGAACACTCTTACAAATGTGCCCTGAGCTTCTTTATCAAACCGTCCATGCAATGTCCGAGGACGGCGTGTGCTGTGCAGCAAGCTCATTTCTCAAGTCTTTCCTTGAGAGGCTTAGAGACGAGTGTTGGACTACGGAAGGTATGTGTATATGTACATACATAATAGGAAACAACATAACAGTTAAATGCTTACATGTATACGTGTGTGTGTGGTGTGTCTGCATGCATTTGCAAAGACATACATACCATATATGGACATTTGTGCATATACGTATTCACATGTGTATCTTTGTAGGCATTTCTGGAGGGACTTTGACGTTCCGTAATCTGTGGATTCCTCCCATGTTCGAGGGACTTGTGTCCGGGAACCCCAAACTTCGATCAAACTTACAAACTTATGGTCTTTCTGTGGGGCTGGAGATCGATAGTGATGGGCTTCTGGAGATGCTGAGCTCCGTTCTAAAGGTATATATACACACAGCACACATCATAAACACAACATACATATAAATAGTTAGACGGATAGATAGATAGACAGATAGCGCTATACACAGATTCCCGTGTATGATACACACATATACATATGCTTGATGATTTAAGAGTTTAAACATGTAATCTAGGATGAGGGAAAAGGACTTACAATGAACCAACGAGTTGCGTCGTTCGTTTCATTGTTGAAAGTTGGACGAGCTCTTGCTTTGGTGGAGAATGAAATCAAGACTTTAGACGAGGTACTATAAATATTATGTATTACGATTAAGATTAAACATATATAGAAACCAGTAGATAATATCACTAATCTATAAAAGCTGCCTACTGAGTTAACGATTATTTTGATAGAATACTACTATAAGGAATCATGAAAATACTATGTCCATGTCCTAAATTCTATATCATAGATGAGTATATATACCAACTGAGTAATATTCAATGAAACAAGTAAAAGTATACTTCACGTGTTTCACATGATGCGAAATGATTGTTAAAATATACTATAAAGAAATAAAATTGTTAATAGAGGCACTCTGAAGTCTGATTATAGTCGGAAGTATTTCCTACTACTAGTAATGCTGATAGAACTACTAAGTGTATAAGTTACACATGTAATGTGCAGGATTATAGACAAGTCGAGATTCTGGTGAAGGGGACGAAGATTTATGCACCCGTTTCGCTGCTGGAGCTCGCACTTATACACCTGGAAGAGGGGCTCCGTGTGGACGCAGCTGAACTGGTATGTCTAAATCCGAAGACAGCAGTTATGCCATCCGCATTGGAGCTCCATCTGATGGAGCTCGCAATGCCGCTTAACATGAGGAGCTCGTCCACAGCCTTCCGTATGAAATGGACAAGTTTGCTGAAGAAGTTCTTCAACAGAGTACGTATTGCAACCGAGAAACAGGCAAAGAACGAGACTAAGGATAATGGTATACACACGTTCGACGAGACCGATATCCATAAGGTACTATTAGTTAAGTTTATGCTCTTAGTATCAGCACAATTAAGAATTGAACTATCTGTTATTAACCATAAATAATATCCAGCCATAACACTGATAAACGGTGAGTAGAACTTGTTAGCTATGTATTATTACAACTTATAGATTTCATACATGGTTAATTTTATAGTATAGTAATATAACTGTGTTTGCATGCGTTTGTGCCGATGTGTATGCATGCTTGTGTGTGTGTGTGTACACACGCCCGGATACCGGTAACACTAGCGTCACTGACCGTGATATTTGATAAGCACAGTAAAACTGGAAATACTTAGATACTGCCATATATGTAGATTTGCAGGTGTTTATCTGATTTATAGTATCTATTGTGTATAAGTGTTTATACATGGATGCGCGTCCCATTCGTCCATAGAAACTTGATAAACGCACAAAAAGAACACACATGCATTTGTACACAGACACGTATATACATGTGTATAACATAGAATTTAGTACTGATGGATGTTATTTGGCAAATAGACGGGGCAAGTGCAGAAACTCGTGCATGCAAATGGCGTGCAGCACAAGGTATAGTACGTCTTTAGAATAGCACCTCTAAACAGACTCAAAAATGACAACACACACACACGCACATTAACAATATGAATGCTGAACAGAGGATGCTTTCTGGATCGGTTGTATCACTGGATGAAATGCGAAACTTCATGTACTGGTTAACAAGGCTATTAATTTCTTCACTATATCCGTCTGCTCCTTATGAGCGGAAGTACATGGCAATGGAGATTTTGAAAGTGGTGCTTGATACATGGCCAATAACGGAGAAAATCAGGTATGCATGTGGTTCTTATAAGGGCGTTCATGTCTACATATATGTATACTTATCTTCATATGTTTATATGCAGATTCTCACCCTATGGAAAAGAAATATTTTCTGCTGACTACATAAAGATACTTCTCGGAGCTCTTGTTGATAGTTGGGACCGTCTCCGAGAGAGTGCTTTTGACATACTCACCAGATATCCTACTCCCTTACCTGGCCTGGAGACTGAAGAGTAAGCAGCGCTTTATACATGCATTCTCACATATTGATAGATACAAAAACATATCTATCTACATAGTTAGACATATAGGTATAAACACTAATCATGGACAAGTATAAATCACGGACAGGCATAGAATGGGTTGGATGAAACTCTCAAGCGCATACATATTATATACTTCTATTTCTGACTGTGCTACTTCATCTAACAGGGAAGTTGTGGGAAGTTCTTAACTGGGGAAAATTACTTGCTAACAGCCCTCGAGTTCGAGAAAGCGATGCAGGTAAGCATCGTTGCAGGTACATGGATTGCATTTACATTTTACATATTTGCATGCTAGGAGCTCTTGTGCTGAGGCTTATGTTTCGAAAGTACGTCTGCCAACTTTACTGGAGCGTTAAGTTGCATCCAGTGCCAGAAGTTGTGAAGAAACCGAAGCCTGAAGTCGGAGATGAGGTAAGTTTATATGACTTATATACTTTTTCTATGTTACTATCCCATAATTATACCGTATGGTATGTATTATAGTTATCATTTCATGCAGATTGTTCAGTATATTGAGTCATTGAATGACTGGCTAGAAGAGGGTGTTTTAGAAGGTGAAAAGAGCCTCTTGAAAGCCTGTCAACGGAGCTTGGTGCACGGAGTAAGTCACACACGCACGCACGGCCCCACGCACACACATTCTGTAGCGAAGTTAATGTTTTCTTTTAGGTTTTGTTAAGCTTCCGGTACACAGTCTGTGAGCTCGACTGGGTTTCTGAGGCAGTGAGGAGTAACGTGAAAGGTCTTCGAAGAGCTTTTGGAAGGCTGTTCGGGCTTCTGTTAAAGGTGCCTGTTTGTTTTGTCTGTTTACGTGTGTTTATATCGGTTTACTTACACATGTTTTGCAGGTTAGTTCACTCGCTCTATGGGTTGTATCTGTGGATGCTCTCAGTCTTCAAGTTAAACAGCAAGAAGGTTAGTTATACTAAAGAGCAATGAGTACATTGATCAGCTAAAGAATAATAAGTTTATAACCAAGTTCATTTATTTAAATATTTAATTGTCTTCTTTTTTTGCATAAGGTTTGGAAGTTGTGAATTTCGACGAGGACATGAGTGAAAGTGAGGAGGAAGATGAAAATGGAAGTGTTTTGGCTCCAACTGAGCAGATGGTCATGGTGGGCTGCTGGTTGTCGATGAAGGAGGTTGTGTGTGTGTGTGTGTGTGAGAGAGAGAGAGAGGAGAGAGAGAGAAATATTTGATTTGTATAATATACATGTGTTTCAATCGGTAATGACACAGGTAAGTCTTCTTCTGGGTACAATTGCCCGAGGAGCACCACTGCCCGGATGCAGCTTCAATATTAAAAATGAAGGTATTTACATATATATATATATGGGCGTTTATATATACATACATTAACATATACAGGAGATTCTGGGAAGAGCTTTATAATGCTAGAGCCCCGTCAACTTGAAGAAATAGGACAACACTTTTTGCAAGTGCTCTTGGCCATGAAGCACAATGGTGCCATTGATAAAACACGTGTGGGCTTTGTTGCTCTTTGCAATCGCTTATTACTTTCTAGCGACACAAGGTGCGTGCCTATGTGTATGTGTGTGCCCCTATTTATAACATACATACAGACCATATACTAACATGTGCATAAATATAGCGTTTATGATATATATGTGAGTGTGGTGCATTTTATTGTGCAGCTTAAGTAAAATGCCCGAAATCTGGATGCAGCAACTCAACAGCCACATGGTTGCGAAAGGGCATTCACTCGATGATCTACTCCGACGTAGTGCGGGTATTCCAGCGTCTTTCCTCTTTGTTTCTTTCTGAGCCTGATGGTGCACCTAAAAAGCTTCTTCCAACAGGTTCTTATTTAGTATGTGTGTGTAACATACATAAATAGTCAGTGTACGTAGACGTATGTCTGATATAAGTTATGCTACATATCATGGGTCGTTTACACCTGAGCATTTCTTCTAATATACATATACCTATATATTTATATATTTGTAAACAGGTTTAAGGTGGCTGTTGGACAACATAACGAGGTTCCTATCGGATTCAAGTAACCTCCGTGAGGACGATGTGGTTCCTGTGGTTCACGCTTTCAACACATTGAGAGTGATCTTCAATGACACTTACTTAGCAACAGGTATTGTTATTCTAATTACATTATAAAGAAATTTTTACTTGTTACATGAGTTCTCTAAAATATCTGAAAGTATATAATGACGAGTAATACATATAATAGCAAAGTATTTAATACTAGTAGATTAGCTTATTAATTGACGTTGTTGTTTATAGATACGTCGGGGTTTTGTGCGGAGGCTCTTATAGTATCGGTGAAGGCATTTGCATCTCCGTACTGGCAAGTACGGAACAGTGCTACACTGGCTTTTACTTCATTGTTACACCGGACAGTTGGTATTCTTAACGTGCACGAACGAGCTATCACACGTAAAGGTGTCACAGGTTTTGAATTCTTCAACAGGTAAACACACACACATACACACGTGTATATGTGTGTATATAAATATGTGTGTGTGTGAGTGTGTGTGTGTATGGATCGATGAACCATTTGTGCTAGTATGCTCTAGTGAATTAGTGGCATATGTGTGCTCTAATATAATATCCTCCAGGCACTAAGCTGGTTTAGTTGAATCAAGTTAATGTTTCCATCTTTGTCAGGTATCCTGCACTTCATCCGTTTTTGTTAAAAGAGCTAGAGCTTGCAACTATGCAATTAGAACGGAACAGTGGTAATGAAAGCAGGTTGCATCCAAGTCTTGCTCCAATTTTGATCATTCTTTCACGTCTGAGGTCAGTACACGGACATGCATCTCTCTCTCAGTATTTATACTCTGCATTTTAGACCGTCAGTTGTGAACACAAGGATAGAAGATTGGCTAAGTCCATCTGCCTTCATGCCCTCGGTCATGAGATGTGCAACACAGGCTGACTTAAAGGTAACACAGTCACGCAAAACTCCGATATACATATACAACAGAGAAACACGTACTCTATAATATATGCTTTTACTGATTTAACTGCAAACTCAGGTACGGGCTCTTGCATCACGCGCATTAGCACCATTGGTGACTCCAGAGAAGTTATTAAGCGTGCTTAGCGAGCTAACAGTCATTTGCGTCGTCTAAAAGGCCTCATTTCAATGCTATACACGGAGTTCTGCTTCAAATGTCTTCTCTATTGAGATCGAACTGCAAAGAGCTTCCCCAACACGAAACAACAAACAGAAATAGTGCTCCAAGTTTTCAAGAAGTTAATCGATCTCACTTGGTTAGGATCTGCAGCATTGAATACTTGTCCCATAATTGTTGGTGAGTACATACACACACACTTACATATATGTTATGTGTGTTCTGATATGTCACTGTTTTTAACAGGTGAGTTTCTTACGGTACTTAAGGAGTTGCTAGAGCTAGCCTATCTATGTCAACAAAGCTCAGATACCACCCAACAAATTCTAAGACAGTAAGCTATTTTATTATCTCATGCCTGCATTGTGTTGTGACGGCTCGTGTATATTCTTGTGTGTGTGTGTGTGTGTGTGTGTGTATGCATGTTTATGCTTGTTGGTATGTACATCTAAACACACATACACGTTTTGACGATTTCCATGTTTCAGAATTCTTCGAATCTTGCTAAGACTCTCTGCTGAAGGCATGCAGCACGTTGATTCAAGAGGGTGGGACTCCACACATGTGGATTTACGAGCAACTGCTTCTAGGATATATTTTAGCACCTTGTTAAGAGAGTGGTTACGAGTTAATGTTAATGGGGATGTTTACAAAACTATGAGTCAGGTCCACGAAGACATACTTTGCCTGGAGAATATACCGGGTAAGCATTATAATCCGTCATGTATGTGCATATGCTAATTATACAGCAGTATGTATTACACACTTTCCTATGCATTTGCAGATTTCAGCGCTTTTTATACCACGCTACGAGAAGCTTTAGCTGACGAGGAATATGAGGTTCGTTTGGCAACTCTTAAAGCTCTGAAGCACACATCTACAAGTGAAATATCAGAGTTCATTGCAAGGAGGTACTGTAAATATTTATATACATATTGTGTGTGTGCACACGCGCAGATGATATTCATTTTGAGTATACATGTACAGGACACAAGAAGGCTACAAGGGATATTGACGGAGCGTCTGTACGTGGAAGTCCGTCCCCGGTGTATAAAGAGAATACTACAGGTGTTCCTAGGGTGGAACATGCTCAGAATAGGTGAAGAAGCGGCTATGAAGATATGGAACACGCTGCTGGGATTCTATAAAACCTCCACAGTATCGAAAACAAAGGAGTATTCGATTAGATGCCTTGGAAGCTGCCTTCAACATATATTGGTCTTGGTTAAGAAGCTTTCACTTGAACAGGTCTCTCTCTCTCTCTCTCTCACACACACACACACACGTGCTAGCTTTTGTGTTTTATTATGTAAATAATACGCCTTGTTTGAATTATTAGGAAGGAGACGGAAAATGGGAAGTATACAGTGAGGTGTTTGATGCATGGGATGAGCTTATTACACGTCACAGTACACCTAGTGAGCCTGTGAATCTTCGACGAGCTGTTTCATTGGCTATAGTTTCTTCAAAATTCTTGGAAGATGCCAGTTGGCTTAAGGGTATACTTAAGTAGCTGTGTGTGCACTTTTGACTTAGGTTTTTTGATTTTATTTGCAGGAGAACAATGTAATATAAATTCGACGAAGTTAGAATGGTACAACAGGATTGTTTTAAGAGTGTGGTCCGTAACAATAAACCTTTTAGAAGACGAAGACATAACACTGAGGCAGAACCTTGCATTATCAATCCAGCAAGTCATGTTCCCAGGTAAAGCTTAACACATACTCTGTGTTGTGTCTCTCTCTCTCTTTATGCGTGTGTGTGGATTATAACATCACTCTCTCTCTTTACGTGTGTGTCATGGTTCCTGATGTTAATTGTAGAAAAACAACTTTCCAACAAAAGTGCGAAGGCTTGTGTTCCTGCTCAAGTAGAGAGGGTGCTTGAAATGAGCATTGATTTCCTCTCCAAGCAGTTTGAGGGTTGCGAGGTTTTTCTTTGATTTTCTTGCCCAGCGGATCCTAGGGGAAGACAAGCCTGAGATAGATGCGAGTAAGTTGGTGTGTGCGTGTGAGAGAGAGAGAGAGAGAGAGAGAGAGAGAGAGAGAGAGAGATGTGTATTCATAATTGCTGATAAAGACACAGGAGGTGGTGACCTGGTTCTAAATTGTTTGATAAGGAGCTAGACAACCATCACGAAGAACAGTTACTTGTTGTTCAGCTTTGTTGCTCACATATGCGGACATACGTAAAATTTGAAGCAAGACACGAGTTCAGATTGAGGTGTTTGAACGTGTGTGCGTGTGTGAGAGAGAGAGTAATGATATAACGAGTTTATACATGTGTAGGTGGAGGAATAAGTTCTTAGACCGGGCAGTTGCATGTACGAGGTGGTGTCTTGAGCTTCAGAAGTCTACACAGTGGATAGGAGGTATCACGAACCATCAAGATGTATTTAAGTACTTTTACAGGACTCTTTTGGGGCTTTTGGTACTTGCTGCTCCAGAGCAAACAGAAAATGTTCATGAAGATTCAAGGTAACTTTATGTTTATATATTAACCCGTGAGAGATAGAGAGGTGTCTCTCGTTAGTTTAATTAATTTTATTGACAATTTACAGATCAGATATACATACATTTACTGACTGCTATATATTTATCTTAACCACAAAGTATATCTACATTCAATGTGGATACCAGATTATCTTTAACTTACTGTGCATATTTCAGTTATATATATATATTATATATATATCTTATACTACAAAACACACACACGCACATGCACGTACGCAGGCGCATTTGCTACTTTTGCAGATGGAAGCAATCCTTTGAAGCCGGACTATTGGAATTGACAAGGTTGAAAGGCGTGCCATTGAGTCCAATGATATCCAATCTATTGCTCAGGCTGCTTGTTGAATTCGAGCGTGTGTTTGGTAACAATAGCTTGGGGGCGGATATTTTCGAACATGCTATCAGTGACGGCTTCTGTGAAGATTTTGAGCCTTTTTTCTTACTCAAGTAGCGGTAAAAGTAAGTGTGTGTGTGTGCAGCCTTATGTCTTATATAGTGTGTGTGAGCGCGTTTGTATGTTCGTGTGTGTGATAATTTTATTTTATATTGCAGACGGAAACATACTTCAACAAGAAAGTGATTAAATCATTTAACTAACTTTGGATGAGAAATGTAATATATGTTTATTTTACATGATTATTTATTTAATGTATAGTAAGGAAGGAAATATGCCTAGAATTACATAATTTGTTATATATAGTACTGGAACTATTTATTGGGATACTATATCTATGCATATGCTGAAATATAAATGTAAACAAATTGAGAAAGGATTAAGTATTGATTCTAATCAGTTTGATATCAATTCGTATACTTATGATATAATAAGGTGGAGGAGCTTCACTAAACCATCAGTTTTTATATTACTTATCCCAATTGAGTAATGAATAAATTAAAATTTTTGACTCTTTAATTTAAAAGGATGCACTCCAGTTATAACACCATGAGCTGCCTTTGCAAATAAACATGAACTTCCACATATTAATGTGTTAAATAATTAGATAAAATGATAATATATGTATTCCTTACTATTATTGTCGAAAATATGATAGAATCATATATAAATAATTAATTTTAATAAATTATAAAGAGAAATGGCTTTGAGTTTTATAAAGATGATATAGGGACCATGACCATGTTGGAGATGAAACTAGTAAAATCAAGAATATAATTTATTTATAATTTTGTGAAAATTGAAGTGACCAAGTGAACAACCGTATCAATGCACTTAGGATCAGCATCGTTCATATAAAATCCTATTTCAATGATATTTATTATTCTTGACTAAGACGAAGGCAAAAGTATCGATGACATAAGCAAGAATTAAAAAATAAATACCTGAAAACGTAGGTATCAAATAAGAGTACAAAAATTCAATAATAAATACCTTCTCTGTACATGCTTGCATGGTTAAGTTTCTTCACCAAATCTTCTAATGCCCTATTTGGTGAAGGATTTTTTGACACCCGCCGATCCATCATGAACATTTAAAACGGTTTCCTGCAAGTAGTGATGTTACCTTATAAAGTCTTCAAATTCGACAACAAACATTTGTAGGGCTTGTTGTGATTCGTCGCATCCTCCTTTATAAGGTTCACCTCAATTCTCCATTGCTAAAGGACTGCCATAAGATAAGGCATCATCGCAATGTTTTTCTTTTTGGCATTGATGTGTAATAGATTCTTGCCCAGATCTTCCAATTGGTTCACCCATTGAACAAGTATATCATTATCTGTCACATGCAAATATTTGCTGACCTCTTTGTATGTTGAAGCCAAGGTCCAACCCAGTTTGTGACAATGATGTATTCCCAACCACTCCTTGAAGTGCTTAATCGTCTTTAGCTCCATTGCCTTGAGATAAAAATGAGAGGTGGGGCTGCTGTTGTTAATCAATAGTTTGCCATCAACCACCAAATCAGTTAAGACATCCATCTCCTCCATCGTTGTTCCATTTAAAGGCTTCAACCATGTGAGCTTGAAATTGTTGTCTACATCATTTGCAGATTGAACAAACTTAACCTTTGCCGTCTTACTGGGTTTCTTTATAGACTTCTCCGAAGGCTCCCCTTCACTTATTTGCTTCTTCTTTAGTGTTCCTTTTGCGAATGATTCCATAATCCTCACCCATTTGGGAAAGACCTCGTCCTCGGGGCAAGAAATCAACATTATCAAAAAGGATGTTTCCTTCTCGCCCACATGGGCAAAGTCAACTGCTACAATTTCTTCAGCTCTCTCAAAATAAAAAAAGAAACAGATTAATATACTGGCAAGATAAATCCTGCCAAGACAATTTACTTACTCGGTATTCCGCACATTGTTCTTTCCTTGCAGTAGCTCTTTGTGGTCACCCAAGATTTTCCCACATGGATCGCGTGTGTTTGAACTTCTCCTATAATTTGTTGTTGTAGTGGTTGGTGTCAGCAATGTCCCATTTTGCCGATAGCTTATGGTACTGCTCGGTTATGGGATTCGGCTTAACTAAAAACGCTAATCTTTTTGTCAACTTCTCACGGGTACGCTCGGAAAGTTTTGTTGCCATCGTTCCTTTATTGTGTTCATTGAGAAGTCATTGGGCTACCATTATCGTGTGCTGGCCGTTAATAATGTAATACCTGATTGATTTTTTATTCTCCGTTTGAATCTTCATGATTTGTTCTGGTGTTGTCACCCACACTATTTCAGTGCCTTCATAGTATGGACACAAAATAGCATTATGTGGAATGGTGTAAGAATTGTTGTCCTTCATCTTCTCCTACACTTGTAAATCCTATCATTCAACATCATTTCTTTGTGGCTTATTGCAGCATGGGATGCCATAGGTGCAGATGATAAAACAACAGATGATTTTCTTCTGCAATCAGAATCAACATGTGTGAGCCCCGACTACAACTGTTCTAATGTTCTCGGCACACTCTTCCAGCTCCCGAAGATTCCTAAACAAATTGAATGTGGTCTGTAAAAAACCTGGGACCAAGCCATCCTCTGAATCTCCCTAATGATGTCACTGTGTTCTTCTTCAATAAGAAGAGGGACGATTGCTCCACTTGTGGATATTCTGTATTGTGAAGCAATATCTGCTGAGAATACACCTACTCGATGAGTATGGAGATCTTCAAAGTAGACATTTAATTGGATCTCCTCCATACATGAGCTTTCATTTAGTTGAAGAAGAACTCCATGGTCGACATCATTAGTAAACATGTGAACGTCGTTATCCACAAGTCGACAAAACCACCCGAGGTTCTTGTCGTATCTGGTCTGGATCCGAGAACGTGATATTGGATGGAACAAGGCCTATATGTCGAGCATCGTCCAATCTGGGTTTGCAACTTGCCCTTGGGTGCTTAACTAGTGAATCTAGTTTCCATTGTTTTGCTTGTCCATGCGATGTGACAGAGGTTAGTTTGACAGCAATCATGGTTAATCCAATGCGCTTTCTATTTATTTTAAAATATGGCCAAGTTAATTCCAGAATCTCCCTGCCCATCTCATTTCCTCCTCTTGTCTTCAACATCACCTCAATTCCACATCTGAATACAAAAATGATTAGTTCAAGCACATATTCGAGTATAACGTATTTTATTTTAATTCTTACCCAGAATTTGACAACGACTTTATACTAATGACTGAATCTCCTTGTTTGATCAAACCGTCTTTCTAATACACTATAAATACAATTCATATAAAATTGCACATACACTTGTATAAACCCGAATATACAAAATTAAAACACTGATAAATTCACATACACCCTTCTTTGTCTTAGGGAGAAGTGGACGGGATTAACTGTCCGAAACTCATATTTATGATAGTGCAAAAGATTGATAACATTTGGTTTTAGAACCACCACAAATGTGAGCTTTAGACAGTTTCACATGGTTTATTGGCTTTTACTCAAAATATTATGATAAAAGGATAGAAGTAAATAAAATGAAATAAGCAACTTATATCTAATGCACATATACATTCACATAAAAAGGGTGGCAGGATTAATCTCGCCACCCCTTTCATGCCTCCTGAAATGATAGGTGAGATTAATCTCGCCACCATTCTCAGTCCCCTAAAATGGTGTGCGGGATTAATCCTGTCACCCTTCTCCGTCTCAGACAAAAGTGGGCGGGATTAATCCCGCCCCACACTCATTCAGACATAAAGGGTGGCGGGATTAATCCCACCACCCCTCCCATGCCCAGTGAACGGGATTAATCCTCCCATCACCTCCACGTCTCCTCGAACAGTCGGCGGGATTAATCTCGCCACCTTTTATATCTCAATGAGTGTGGGATGAAATTAATCTCGCCGCCCATGAGGCTAACTAAAGAGCATGTGTGAAGAGCGGCGGGATTAATCCTGCCACCCTTTGGTTAATCCTGCGCACTAGGTTAATGCACACACACACACACACACATATATATATATATATGTATATACAGGAGTGTGCGTACATGTATGCTAGAGATAGATAAATCAATAAAATTATACATATACACACACAGCTATATATATGTATATATGTGGATATGTATATCATGTGTGTGCGTGTGTGTGCAAGAGATACATAAATAAATTAAATTATACAGATAAACACACACACATATTATATATATGTATATATATGTGTGTGTGTGTGTGTGTGTGTGTGTGTAAATACAGATATATGTATATGTGTATGTATATACAGGAGTGTGCGTGTGTGTGCGAGAGATAAATAAATAAATTTTATTATATAGATACACACACGCATATATATATGTATATGTATATACAGGACAATAAATAAATTATCTATCACACACATATATATATACACAGGAGTGTGCGTGTGTGATAAAGAGAGAGAAATTTCACTTGTGTGAATGCGCCTTCGAACCCTATTGCACCACTGTGGCTTTTTGCACAACCACGCCTTGTGAGAGAGAGATCTTGCATTGTCACTCTCACATTTCCACTGCCGTTGTGTTTCTCCTCCTTTACCTTGAAACCCTAAGAATATACCTAAGCCTTAAAAGGAATAAATATATATTAATCTTAAATGAATATTCCTTTTAAGAATATACCTAAACCCTAAAAGGGATGAAATATATATTAGCCCTAAACGAATATTCCTTCTAAGAATATACCTAAACCCTAAAAGAAAAAATATATATTAATCCTAAATGAATATTCTTTCATTATATTATCATAATTTTAAATTTGTGTGGGTGTGTGGGTGTGTGGGTGTATCACATACACCCTAAAAATATAAATCATACAGGAGTTTAACATATGTGTCTATGAGAATGTTAAATTTTCATGTGCAGCAATACACACATATAAACATACATACATAGTACATAATATTGTCACGTCAGTACATATTATGGATCATGCATGGTGTGTATATTTGAGAGAAGAGAGACAGTACATATTATGGATCATGCATGGTGTGTATGTATGAGAGAAGAGAGACAATACATATTATGGATCATGCATGGTGTATATGTATGAGAGAAGAGATGATACATATTATGAATCATGCATAGTGTGTATGTTTGAAAGAAGAGAGACAATACATATTATGGATCATGCATAGTGTGTATGTTTGAGAGAAGAGAGAGAGTGTTAAAAAATTAATTTCATACACATTGCATATATTATACACACACACATATATATACACATACATACATATATAAATTCAATGTGTTACATACACACAAATTGAGTACATATGGATTATACATATATTGAACATAATATTTTTAATAAAGAAGCAACATATTTCTCCAGTTTGGTTTAAGGTTTAAACCCAATGCAAGTATTTTATTATTAAATTTTAATATTTTGTATAAAAATTTTATTTTTCGTATAAAAATACACAAGAAAACACGCATAAAGAATTGTTGATAGTTAAGTAGATAAACATAAAATCACAAATCATTCTACTAATTTATCAATTATTTTAAAAACTTCATTTTTAAAAATGCAAATTATAATTTGCTCATACTTTAAAATTGTATGTATATATTTAAATTTTACCCAATTTTAACTTAAAATAATGATATTAAAACACATTTTAAAGCAATCATAGCATATAATATATATATTAGTATAAAATCTTTATACTAATATAAAAACTAAATCCATGCACATTTTTTAATTATTTAATATAAATTTACTCTAAACACTAAACATATGTAAGTCCCAGTGTAGAGTGTATGTAACTATAAATGTTTAGTTTGGGATTTGAACTATAAATTGTAAATACAAAGCTAGATGCTTTATTTATATCATGATCCACTCATCAAATTGTGTATGTGTGTGCATATGTGTCTCTGTAAGTGCTTCTAATGCATGTGCAAGTGTATATGTAAATTTTTATTATGTTTATATATGTGTGCAAAAGAAACATTGAATTAAAGTGAAAATGATATTAATATACACACTATGAACATATTTTAAATTATATATAATAATATATTTTTATCTAATATATAGTCATATAAAGTTTTAATAATATATATAATTTAACATTGATAATAAGGTTTAACATTGGAATATTCTTGAAATAATAAAATTAATTAAGAAAATCCTATTAATATATACAAATGTAGAATAATTACTGAAAATTAAGAAGATATAAATTTAATTATGATAATCATGTTTAATATTTGAATATTCTTGGAAAAATAAAATAATAAAGAATATCCCATTAATATAAAGAAATGTAGATTAGTTACTTGAATAATTAAGAAAATAATATTAATAAACACACTATGAAGATATTTTAAATTAAAGATAATAATATCATTTTATCTAATATAGTCATATATAGTTTTAATAATATATATTAATTTAATATTGAGAATAAGGTTTAATATTGGAATATTCCTAAAATAATAAGAAAATAATTGAGAAAATTCCATTAATATAAACAAATGTAGAATAATTACCAAAATAATTAAGAATATATACTAATTTAATTATGATAATCAAGTTTAATATTGAAATATTCTTAGAATAATAAGAAAATTATAAAGAATATCCCATTAATATAAAGAAATGTAAATTAATTACTCGAATAATTAAAAATAATATTAATAAACACACTATGAATTTATTTTAAATGAATAATAATATATCAATTTATTTATTGTATAAGTATATATATTTATCATATATACTTTATAATATATACTAAAAATTTATGTCAAAGTATTGATTATTTGTGTCAACTCATCTTAAATTTTATTTTATTTTCTTTTCAAAAATTTTTTTGACATAAACATTATCAGTCTAACATGTAAATTTAAAAATGCATTTAATTTCTCATTTAAATTCAGATCTGGTTCTTTCTCTGGCAATGGTTTCGTTATTTTTATAATTTTCTCTCTTCAAATCTTCTTTTTTGTTAATAGTGATCACCTCAGAAGCGACTTAAATTGGGTGCTATTGTTTATAAGAAAGCGCAGCGTCAAGTATTATAAACAAATTTAGAAATATTTATAACATTCTCTCTTTAAAATAGAATTTAAAGTTTAAGAATCCATTAGGATTACATTATAATCCATTAGGGATTTATCCCGTTTACACATCCTTTTTACTTAAAATTCTCGGTTAGTCAAGATCTTAAAGAGTTGTTGATGAGGCGGCGAGATTAATTTGGCCATTTCTTTTTCGCCTCTTAAAAGAGGTGGTGGGATTAATCCCGCCCATAACTCTTTAAAACATGGAAGTCGTGGCGGGATTAATCCGGTCAATGCTTTTTTGCCTCTTAGTAAAGGTGATGGGATTAATCTTGCCGACAACTCTTTGAAATGATGGAGAATTAATAAAATTTATTGTAAAAAGTTGTCACCATGATTAATCTCGCTCACCATTCTAGGAGGCAAAGAAAGGGTGCCGAGATTAATCTCGCCACCACTTCCCTATTTTAGAGATTTGTGAGCAGGATTTATCCCGCCAACCAATTTAGGAGGCAGGGAAGCATTGGCAGGATTAATCCTGCCACCCCTTTGAGATCTCTTTAAAATCTTAATTTTGGAAAGAGTTGTGGGCGAGATTAATCCCTTCACCTCTTCCCCATCGGTGAGAGTTGTGGGCGAGATTAATCCTGCCGACTCTTCCTCATTGAAGAGAGTCGACGGTAGGATTAATCCTACAGACTCTTCATCATCGGAAAGAGTGGCAGCGAGATTAATTCTGCCGCCTCTCTCTGACGAGAAAGAGTCAGCGGCGAGATTAATCCCGCCTCTCTTGGGTTGAGGAAGAGCTGACAGCAAGATTAATCCTGCTGCCTCTCTCTGACAAGGAAGAGCCGGCGGCAGGATTAATCCCGCTGACTCTTCCTTGTCGGAGGGAGGCGGCGGCAAGATTAATCCCGCCCACCATTCTATTAGGTGGGATTAATTCCGCCCACCATTCTATTAGGCGAGGATTAATCCTGCCACCAGTTGTATTAATCAAGCATGATAATCTATATTTATACATGATTATATTTATTACACACGCATATATATTAAGCACCCTCGATTCAGACTTTTTGGAAATATTGCATAAATATATATCATAAATAACACAATTATTTATGTGCAGAGCAATATGTTTAAATATTGGATGATAAAATATGTCTACTTTAGAACAACGAGATAGCTGGCATTGGAACTGTGGAAGTTTGAGATGATAATGCATCATGTCACAATATTGCCCAAGGATCTTGTGTGTACGTATGGGTGAACACCATTTGCAAGCATGTTGAGGTTCCTAGAATGGAATTTGAAGAAGGTTCTCCTGTTGTCATAGTTTTTACTATGACTCGACCCTTTACTTTGGACGTTGACTATTGTTACCTATTGTACTATGTTGATGGACCCTAGATGTAGTGAGAAACAGCCCCGCTTAGTGCACTTAGGTGTTTAAGGGTAGTCCGACCGGTTATCTTTAGATATAAGCGAAGGTAGCACTTACCTTCTAGAAAACCCACCCCTGATTTTGACGTCCTAGTTAAGATGAGTTTGGCATGTTAAATAGGGTTAGGAACACCCCTAGGGTTGACCTAACCCACGCCCTAAAACCCCACCCCCTTGGTTAGGGTTTAGGGGTAGGGGTTAGTGTGCAAACTCATCTCATTAACTAAGGGGCTAGCATTTAGTGCCAGCCCATTTACACATACAGGAAAAGAGGGGCGGGGGGGGGGGGGGCTCCGTCACATAAATAAGGTAGAGTATGTAGGATTGAGGGTTCCTGGGTTCATGACTAAGCTCGTTACTCTTCTTTTGGTGCAAGCTCTAGCTTGTGTCGTCAAGGCACAACCCTCTGTTGTGCCGCCCTAACTTTCAGACGACAGGGGTACGTCCCACCTTCGGGGTAGCTTATTCTTAACATTGGTGAATCCATGCCTGGGAGGTCTTGTTGGGATGCACGTTCCAAGAGGCAAAGGTTGAGGCTTGTCTCCAGCCTCCTCCTCCACGTCAAGCTAGGAGCAACACTCACAGCTAACTAGGGCATGTTCGTTCCCTGTCCAACTGGTTGGGATTCTTGATTGACAGGGTTTCCTTACTGGGTCTTGAGGGATAATTGAGGGGTTCTAGAGTTGGCATTTAGGAGCCATGTTTGGGCACTTGGTGCAACTCTCGAATCTAAGGGTTATGGCATGATAGCCCACATCGGAGAAGGCAGTGTCACATGAGATGTGACACTAGGCTAAACGTCACACGGTACAACGCCTGAGGCACGCCCTTTGGGTTATGTCATGGGCTTGTCGCCAAGGGGTTGGATACTCTGACAAACAGACATGCTTGTGCTCGCGCTAGGGTGCTAAGCCTTGGGCATTTGCTCATGGGAGGATAGGTCTCGTAACTAGGTGTGCTTAGGCACACTTGGCTAGGGGAGTGTCCTCCTTGGAATCCAGGGGTTGAACAACCTAAGCTTATTAGCAGGAGACTTTTCCTGAAGCATTCGAAAGGTCATGTACTTAGGGTTTTCCAAACCTAGCCTTAGGGAGTTTGCTTAGTAGAACACTCGTGTCCGCCTACAGCACACACTCGTGTCCTCACTAAGTACTAGCCCTAGGTTTAGGGTATGACTTGGCCACCCAAACCCTTAGGGGTTAGTCGTGATTTAGGGTACCCCTTGTCACCCTAAAGGGGTTGTACTCCCAGATGAAGGTGATTCCTCAAGGGGTAAGTGACAATGCCTTAGCTTTGTCACAGGGGTATGTGTGAGACACATCTCCTTTGTGGGGTTAGGGCATGAGCTTGTCTAAGTCTACTGGGACAGTATCCTAAAGTCTACTCAGGTTATCCTCTAGGGTTCAGGGAATGGTCATTCTAGGGACTTAGGGTAGGACTCTAAGTCTTCTGCCTAATTGGCCTCTGAGTCAGACACTTAAGGTTATCTTGGAAGACTTAGCGTTACTCACACAAGGTGATGACACCAAATGGCCACTTGGCAGCCACGTGTTGCCACGTGTTGGCCCTTTGGGTTAAAACTCTGACACTTGTATTATGAAATGTGAATGAAGTCAAGGCTGACACAGAGAATGCAGAGTCACAAACAAAATAGTAGTACGAGTTCATAAGATGATGGCTTGCCTGCTGTGATGGATGAGATGATTCTCTTTCTTCATGAGATCAAGGTTGGAAGAGGCATCATCACAGCTATAAATCTAATAGAAGCCGTATCAGAAGAGAAACTAGGGGCCTACTTCATGGGTGTAATTGTGACAGAGGTTTTACCTAATGGCACATTGCATCTTGGATCCCTTGTGAGGTGGCAAACATATGAATTAAGATGGCGAGATGGTTCAATATATTCAGAGTTGGATTTCAATAATAACAACCCGAAAGGAAAATCCATATTTGAAGAGGTTCCTTACATTGGTCTTATAGTAAGAAAAAAGCGATTAATGGATTGCAGATCTGCCCCTGCAAGTTCCGGCAAGAGGGTCAAGTTAGATCCTACATCTTCGGCAAGCGTTGCTAACATTTCCATGATTGACTGCTGCAAGAAGAAGTGTTGTTAGATGGCAAACTGGAATGAAATTACCCAATGTAAACATGCCTTTTGTATGCTCACCAAGAGCAAAGGCATGAGTTTGTATATGCTACACTAACTGGGTGTATTGATGGAATGGACTTGGACACATGTTATCAAAGTACATCCATGGTATTTAATAAGGTGGCCATTTGCTTCAAAGCTTAGTACACTATATATGGGATCCCAAAGACCACGTTTTACCGCTGGAGGGATGAGTGGCTAGATGGAGCGTGCACCTCAGTACATGGGAACACTCGCCTGGTCAAAACCCGCTCTCACATTATGGTAACCATAGAGATACTCAAGGCTTTTGTGGAAGCAAATGCAGATAGGATGCTTCACAAATGCCGAACCACATATGCAAGGGTCAAGGAAAATCTCAAGGTTTTGCCTTCAATCTACACTCAATTGAAGATGTGTGAACATGTGAATAAGTGCCTCAGTTTGATGGGGGTCCAAGCAATCTGCACTGGTATCTTCAACAACATATGAAATACTCATTTTAAGGATGTGGAGATTGCAAAACACTCTAGCTTTTCCAAGTGTAACACTTGTACATCATTGAAGGCTGCAGAAGCTTGTGCAAAAACCTTGGTGGAGATCACTGCCATTTAAAAGAAGATGGAGGCCCACATGATTGCACAACAAACTTGCCATGTGTGTGGATTATCAAACGTTGATGCAATAATTATAAAAATATTCTTTATTGCGAGTGGATGACTTATTTGATAAACTATCAAAAGAAAAGTATTTTTCAAGAATATATTTGAGATTTAGGTATTATCAAATTTAAGTAATAAAGAATGACATTGAGAAGACTACTTTTCAAATGCGTTATGGATCATTCAAATTTCTAGTTTTGCCATTTGGGTTGTGCAATGCTCTAGTAACTTTTTGCACGATAATGGATAATGTGTTTAAAGACTATCTAAATGAGTTTGTAGTGGTGTACATTGATGACATTCTAGTCTTCAGTTCAACAATTGAGGAACATGTAGAACACTTGAAAAAGATATTTCAAATGTTGAGGGAGAACCAATTGTATGCTAAGGAAAGTAAATGCGCATTTGGTTGAACTAAGATAGACTTCTTGGGATGCTTCATCTCAGGTGGGAAAGTTGCCATGGATTCAAAGAAAATTCAAGATATTACCGAGTGGTCAACTTTGAAAGATATGAATGAAGTTAAATCATTTCTTGGTTTGATAGGGCATTATTGTAGATTCATAAAAGATTACTCGAAGATAGCAAGTTCATTGACAGATCTCACAAAAAAAATTCCATGGCATTGAACTCCAAAGTGCTAGCGAGTGTTCATCAAACTCAAAGAAATTATCTCTTTTGAGTCAGTTTTGCAACTATCCATCTTTGAAGATCCATTTGAGGTAGAGTGTAACACTTCCGACTTTGTAATTGGTGATGTATTATAACAAAAAAGACATTCTGTATCCTTTTTCTCAAAGAAGTTGAATGCCGCACAAATTCAATGGCCTACTGACAAAAAAAAAAATGTATGCTATTGTTGCTTCCTTAAAGTATTGGTGTTATTTTTTTTCAAGTCATGGCACTGTGGTTTGGACATATAGTGTAACTCTGAGATACTTAAATACACCAAAGCTATCACCAAAGTATGCTAAATGGAAGCATAAATTAGCTCAATTTTAACATGAAATCAGACATAAAGTTGGAAAAGACAATGTGGTATCTGATGCACTTAGTAGAAAAGGTCATCTTTGTATTATGTCGGTACTAGTGTCGGATAAATTTGTGATGGCATATCCTCAAGATGAGTTTGCTAAGGAGGTCTTGAACCTAGTAGCAAAGAGGAAACAAGTTCATCAATTACGAAGAGATTGTGATATTCCAGCAAAAATAAAAAGTCAAATGGATGTACTCAAGCAGCCACATTTTGTAGTGAGGGATGGAGTTCTTTATTATAAAAAGAAGAGACTTTATGTTTCAAAAGGAATATGGAGGCAAAGGATGTTAAGAGAACATCATGATGTTCCTTTGGCAGGATATGATGAAAGGCATAAAACGTTGGCTTTGTTGAAGTAAGAATTTTATTGGCCAGAAATGATAAACGACATTATTGAGTATGTTAAGAAAACCTTCACATATCAACAAATGAAGAGTTGATTACAAAAATGAGCTAGGAAATTGCAATGTATATTGATTCTAGAGTGGCCATTTTAAAGTGTTAGTTTGGACTTTGTGACTAGATTGCCAAAATCTTATGGTTTCAATGCCTTCATAGTGGTGATCAATTGGTTTTCAAAGGTTGTTTACTTCATTCCAACTGTATACAAAGTGAATGCAAAACAAGTAGCAAATTTGTTCTTCCACGAAGTCATAAGAATGTGAAAATGATAATCTCATATCAAGATCCTTGTTTTACAAGCAAGTTTCTAGGAATGTTGTTTAGACAATTTGATACGATGTTGAAGTTTATGTTCAAGGTGATCAATTTGATTGGGTTGAACACTTGGATATGGTTAAAATATGTTATAACTCGACACACGCTGGGATTGGGTGTAACCCAATGGAGGTGTTAGGAAATAAAAGTGGTATTCCTCAAAGCATGGTGTTACTAGAAAATGATGTCAATCGAGTTCCCTCTATAGTAGAGTTCACTAAACAATTGTATCGTACATTGGAAGTTGCTCGTCAAGTGATAATTGCAGCATAAAAAAGGCATCGTCAGCAGTACTATAAGCATCAACAGGATGTAGAGTATCATGTTGAAGATATAGTATTGTTGAGTACTAAAAACCTGAAAGTTTGAACGACTCTTTCGAAGAAGTTTCTATTGCATTACATATGTCCGTACAAGGTGATAAAGAGAGTAGGAAAGGTGACTTATGAGTTACATCTTTCTCTAGAGTTGGGAACAATACACAATGTGCTTCATGTCAATTCACTCGAACCATTACATAGATGAAAAATATTTGAAAAGATATTATAATTTACGTCCGCCTCCAAAATTAGTTAACAATGAGAAAAAGTTCAATATTAAAAGGGAGGAACATTCATGGGCAGCAGAAACATAAACATGAATATCTTGTTAAGTGAATAAGTTATTCAGTATGCGAGTTGACATGGGAACCTACAAAATGCATTGGAGTTAGTGAATGAGTTTGAGACAAGGTCTCAAGCTGTTTGTTATGATGATAAGAAATAAAGTGAACTTTATTTCTTATTAACCTAGGGGCCGACATATAATATTAACTAGTGTCCGTCCTTACCATAGTATAAACACAAATTTGCTTGAAGACATCGTTATTGCTTGGCTTGTGTCAGTCGCCCTTGATCTCACTTCCTTGAGAAGCTGGTTCGAGTACTCTCGGGCCTCCTTTTGAGCGGTTTATTATGACTTTACTTTTTATTTTTAAGATTAATTATTGTTACATATTAAATTATATTAACAAATCTTAAATGTAACTAACCGTCTAATAACCTCTTTGTTCCCCATTGGCTTCACATCAACACATATATATAATATATTATATATTACCACACACAAATATAAATTTTAGTTAACATAAAGAAATTAACTAATTTGTTGTTTGTGTCAAGTGACATACTTTGCAGACGTGCAAAGGTTTTCAAGTTCATGTCACAGGTGGTGCTTTTGGCAACTGAGTTATAACTTGGTGAACAATGGTTTTAAAGTACTTGGCTTCATGTAAAACAAGGGGGTAACAAAACTTGTGAACTTTTTGCTGACTTTGCATAGTTAGTTTTTGATTAATTTTTTCTAACCTAGTCTAGTCTTGGAATTGGATGTCAATGAGAATGTTGACATTTTTAAAGGTGGGGAGTGTGTCATAATTTTTATTATGACTCAACCCTTTACTCTGAAGGTTGATTATTGTCACCCCTAAATGTAGTAGGAAACATGTTTGCTTAGTGCACTTGGGTATATGGTGATAATCCAGCCAAGTATTATTAGGTATTTGTAAGAAACTCTAGGCAAAGCTAGAACTTACCTTCTAAAAAACTCTCTCATGGTTTGACATTCTTAGTTAGGTTTCAAGTTGATGTAACCCTAGGGTTGGGGCTCCATTACATAAATAAGGTAGAGTATATGTAGTGAGAGTTCTTGAGTTCAAAAGAGAGTTAAGTATTCTCCTACCGGTGCAATGTCGTCAAGGCACAACTCTCCGCTAACTTTCACACAATAGGGGTATGTCCCACCTTTAGGTTAGCCTACCTTTATCGTTGGCATGATTTCACCCTTGTGACCTGGTACGTCACATCTAATGAGTTAGTCAATTCTTTGGTCTGTCAACCTGCTCATATGCCTAAAAAGGATTGCCCAAATTCATGTTCCACAAGACTAATGTATGAGGCCTTGCCTTGGCTCCTTCATCCATACTAAATTAAGAACAATACTTGCAGCTCAATTAGCCCACACATCCTGACTCACGAGCTGAGCCTTGACCATGGACTTGGCCAACTAAAGGCCTGAGAGACGAGTTCCTAATATGGGTACTTTACCATATATTGTGGGGGTTTCCAAAGAGGGATTTCAGGGTTGTCATCTGGCAAGCTGCCTTCGTGGCACCAAGTAAGAACTCTGACAAGTGGAATGTGTACTTCGACAAGACCTTTAAGGTGCGCAATTGTGTTACTGGGCAAAAGGAGTTTAGCTAACCCATTAAATGCAGCATACCTTAAGCATAGCAATATGGATATGCCAATGCTAAGGATAGGCTTACCCCTAAGGTGTGACATACCCTTATAGACTGGAAATTAAAGTGGCACAAAGGGTGTGCCTTAGACAAAGAGGAAAGACTAGACACCTTGCTTTCCCCACACCTACTCTACTTATTTATGTGACGAAACCTTCATTTTTCTAGTTTATAAAGTGGACTAACATGAAATCTTATTCTCAAAGGAATAATACTTGGTGAGTTTAGCCTAATGACCCATCAACCTCTAAATGCTAACTTGAAAGGTTTAGGGTGTGGGGTTAGGTCAACCCTACACGTCGACCTCACCAAAACCAGCTAAGAATCTAATCAAGACACAAAAAATGGGGGGAAAGTTTTTTAAATGAAAGTGCTAACTTTGCCTAAAGTTTCTTATAAATATGTAACGACACTTGGCCATATCATCATTAAATACTCAAGTGCACTAAGCAAACATGTTTCATATACATCTAAGGTTTGTCAATATAGTTTGGTATGTAACAATAGTTGACCTGGGAAATCATATTAAAAAACTATGACAAAGAGAAAGCGCTACACTCAAACATGGTGTGATTGGTTTGCGTAAAGAGAGTACAAAATTTAATAGTAAAATACATAACAAATTCATTTGATACTTGCTTTGAACTATGAAGTTGTTAAAAGGCATTGTCTGAATCTTCAGCTTTTTTGAAAGGTAATTTGAACTCTACTTAAAGAACAAACCAATATTATTTATTGATTAAAAGACTATTGTACCACTAAAGAACAATATATAAAAGACAAGTTGTAAACTCATTGTTGAAGGCATTGTGTAATTGTCTAAACATGATATGTTATGAAACTGTGCAAGCCAATGATGTGCATGGAACATCTCAAAAGGGTTATGGTTGAACCCAAGGGAGCATGTTGTCAAGGTGGTGCTCATTCTCGGTAGTGTGGGCGATTGGAGCCTCTTCGATGGTGATGCAGCAAGGCCAACAAGAAGCTAGTGTTTGGCTCTCGAAGTCAAAGTTCTCATGTTTCCTACAGGAAAGAGGAAGAAAATAAGAGTTGGTTGGGAATAAGACATATAAGCTATTGATGCTAATGGTGGCATGCATGTTGGCATCAATGGATTTTTCCTAATTGGCATTGATGGTGTGCTCATCTCTATTTCCATTGGCATAGCCACCACCTACAAGTCACACAAGAATAAGAAGCATGAACGCACCATGAAAAAAATACACAATCACATTCAACTCTTTTTTTTTTTCTTTATTTATTTATTTATTTTTTGCATCAAAACCTAGAAACAACAATTTTCCTACCTTGTCCAACCACAATTTCTCATCCATTGCCAAGTATTGTCCAAGCCACTCATAAATTGTTGACTATTTGGGCCATCTTTTATATGCTAGGTCAATATTGTCAAAGTTATAACATGAAGGGTCAACACATAGTCATCTGGCATTAACACTTTATGTGAGCAATGTTAAATCTTTTAAAAAAACCCCAAGAGCCTAACCAAATAGGCACGAGACTTAGGGTCCCACCTTAAGTTCTCTAAGTAGACTTTAGAATTCTACCCCAAAAGACCTAAACCTACTCATGCCCTAACCCCACCAAGGAAACATGCCTTGTACATACTCGCAATTAAGCTATAAGGGCTGGTGAGGTTAGGCTATAGCCTAGACCTAGGGTTAGTATTTGGTGGTAACATGAGTGTGTGCCATAGGTGAATATGAGTATTATGCTAAACAAACCCCCTAAGACTAAGTTTAAACAACCCTAAGCAAATGATCATGCAAGTGCCTCTTGAAAGGGCTTCTACTAATGAGCTTAGGTTGTTTAACCTCCTATATATATGTTCACATTGTCAGAGTTTTAACCCAAAGGGCCAACACGTGGCAACACATGGCTGCCAGGTGGCCATTCGGCGTCATCACCCTGTGTGAGTAACATTAAGTTTCCTAAAACAACCCCAACGACCCCTAGGGTTAGACTCTAATGCCCAAGTGGACAGGAGACTTAGGGTTTAGCCCCAGAACCCTTGAGGGAAAACCCTAGTTAACTTAGGGTTTAGCCTAAGTCTCCCTAGAGTGTCTGCCCCCAAAACCCTTGAGGGATAACCCTAGTTGACTTAGGGTCTTGCCCTAGAAGACCTAGGCAGGCTCATGTCCTAACCCCCATCAAGGAGACGTGTGTTCCACACATACCCCTAGATAGAGCTAAGGTATCGTCACTTACCCCTTAAGGAATCACCCTCATTCGGGAGTACAACCCCTTTAGGGCGACAAGGGGTACCCTGAACCACGACTAACCCTTAAGGGTTTGAGTGGCCAAGTCATACCCTAGACCTAGGGATAATACTTAGTGAGGACACGAGTGTGCGTCGTAGGCGGACACGAGTGTTTTATTAAGCAAACTCCCTAAGGCTAGGTTTGGATAACCCTAAGTACATGACCTTGTGAGTGCCTTACGAAAGGGCTTTTGCTAATGAGCTTAGGTTGTTCAACCCTTGGATTCCAAGGAGAACACTCCTCTAACCAAGTGTGCCAAAGCAAGTTACGAGACCTAACCTCCTTGAGCGGATACCCAAGGCTTAGCACCCTAGTGCAAGCATAAGCATGCATGTTGGTTAGAGTATCCAACCCCTTGGCGACAAACCCATGACACAACTCCAAAGGGCATGCCTTGGGCTTGTATCGCATGACGTCTAGCCCAGTGTCACATCTCCATGTGACACTGCCTTCCATGATATGGGCTATCATGCCATAGCCCTTAGATTCAAGAGTTGCACCAAGTACCATAGATGTGGCTCCTAAATGTCAACTCTAGAACCCCTCAATGAACCCTCAGAACCAAGTAACGTGAATCTGTCAAACAAGATCCCACGCCCACAGTTGGACAAGGACACGAATGTGCCTTGCTCGGCCGTGAGTGCTACACCTAGCTTAACGTGGAGGAGGCTGGAGACAAGCCTCAACCTCTGCCTCTTGGAACGTGCATTCCAACAAGACCTCCCAGGCATGGATTTGCCAATGTTACCCCGAAGGTGGGATGTACCCCTGGCATCTGGAAGTTAGGGCGGCACAACAAAGGGTTGTGCTTTGACGACACAAGCTAGAGCTTACACCAGGAGAAGAGTAACGAGCTCAGTCATGAACCCAAGAACCCTCACTCCTACATATTCTACCTTATTTATGTGACAGAACCCCCCCACGGAACCCCCCCACCCAACCCTCTTTTCCTATATGTGTATGTGGGCTAGCACTAAATTAGCTAGCCCCTTATTAAGTTAATGAGAGAGTGTTTAACTTAGCCTAACTCTAACCCTAAAACCCTACCCAAGGGGGGGGGTTTTTAGGGCGTGGGTTAGGGCAACCCTAGAGTTAGGTCAATCCTAGGGGTTTCCTAACCCTACTAAACACACCGAACTCATCCACATTAACCAATCAACCTAACTGGGACGTCAAAATTGGGGGTGGGTTTCTAAAAGGTAAATTCTAGCTTCACTTAGAGTTTCCTGCAAATACCTAATGACACCCGGCCGAACCATCACCAAATACTCAAGTGCACTAAGCAGGCCTATTTCTTACTACATCTAGGGTCCATTAACATAGTACAGTAGGTAACAACAATCAACATTAAAAGTAAGGGATCGAGTCATAGTAAAAACTATGACACACTCCCAACCAAATGTCACACTTGGTTACGAGATGTAACCTTCCTTGAACAGATGCCCAAGGCTTGGCACCCTAATGCAAACACAAGCATGACTGCTTGTTAGGATATCTAGCCCCTCAATGTTAAACCTACAACACAACCAGAAATTATAAATGCAGAAGACCCACTTGACTCAGCCAGTTTGAGTATCTCAAATACTTGTGCTAAAGGTCATACCTTGGGCATTATATTATGCATCAGCTAGGCTAGTGTTACATATTCATGTAACACTATTTCCTAAGATGTAAATTATTTCATCATAACTCTTTAGACTCAAGAGTTACACATGATACCACAAATGTGACTCACAAATGTCAAGTGTAAAATCCCTCTTTATGAACTCTTAAAAAAACATAAGCATGAGAACCTTCTTGCCAAGATCTCACATTCACAATTGGACAAATGCATGGGCAATGCTCACATTGTGAATTAAGATGTGTGTCATGCTTAGTTGCACTCAACTTGTGATTAGTGAAACACATACTTTAACAATCCCTTTCAAGTGTGCAATCAAATTATCAAGACAAAATAAATTTAATAACTTCTTAGATGTAGCATAGCTGACCACATCCGCCAACATTAAGGGCTACCCTTAAGGTGAAGGTGGCACAAAGGATGTGCCTTGCAACTTAAGTTGGGCTCATGCTAATAAAAAGAAATTCCATGTTTTATAAAGTGTGACAGTAGAAATAAGAAAACCTTACCGTTAAGTCAACTCAATTATATTAAAAAAATGAGGAGAGAGCCTTAAATTCACCTCACGTTTCTTGTAAATACTTAATTAAATCATTATTACATATTCAAAATGCACTAAATTTCCTTTATACTTAAGTTTTCGTTAGTATAATTCAATACATAATAATAATCAACCCCCAAAATATAAAATGGTATAAATATTCTAAAAGTTAACATATTAATATACAAAACGTGGTTTTATAATATTTGATTTTATAAATATCAAAGAATATACTGTCTTCATCCCATAGAAAATACTGGGCTTTCCGTGAATCTGGGCCGCCAATCTCGGGATCTTTGCAATGCTTAAAGTCCTGCGGCCAGCAACCTTAGGATTCCAACGGCTGCTACATCAGATCTTTTACAAACACGTTTTCAAAATAAGTTACTATATCACAATATAATTGGTGCATTTTAAAGCTAAATATAATAAAGCACAAATTTCATCAATTATTATTGGTTTTTTAAAATATATAATTTGAAATCTGAATGTGTAAATATGACAAATTTTAGGGGGTATAAAAATTTTCCTTTTTAATATATTATTTTTAATTAACCATTATTAATTAATAAATCCACAAGAGAGAGATGCATTTCATGTTGACCACATATATTAAAAGTAAACACATGGCAATTAGAAGATATAGTGGTGGAAGATTTCCCAAAGAGGAGCAACAAACAGCAGCAGAATACCAACGGTGTTAGGGATACCATGGTGCTCAGCAAATGCCTTCCGGAAACCACCTGCATTGTTAATGTGCTGCACTAGAAGATAGCAGCCAATTGCAAGGCTCACGATTATTCCTGCTAAGCTGTCCCTCACCGAGTGTGCTAACAAGTTCGGTGCCACCACTATAAGGAGTATCAGTGACACCGGTAGCTCCGCCTCATCTGTAATTGCAATGTTTAAACACCTCTCTCTGTCTCTCACACACACACACGCACGTCATACCTGGGAATTTACGTGGCAGAAAGAGACGAACTATGACAGCAATGAGCGAGATCCATTTGCCAACTTCTCCCCTGCACTTCACTTTCTTAGCTATTCATGATACGTATACACATGTATACCAACATGTGCGTGTGTGTGTGTACCTGAAGAAACCAAACAGAACAGGAGGAAGGTTGAGCCATATGTAAGGAGCCAACAGACCAGTTAACAGATCAGTCTTCCACTTTGTTCTATCCACAACAATGAGGAATCTACACAAACCAAAATAAAATACGCTCAGATTTATACATATACGGTCTCTCTCTCTCTCTCTCACACACACACACACACACACACTTACATGGCAGCAATGGTTGCAAGCCATCTGAGGAACCCGAAATGCCCAGAAGAAACCATCAACAGAGCGTGCGTACCGAGATCACGCGATGCAAAGCTAATGGATTTCAGATCCTGAAAGATTAAATCAGAGGGATCCATTTGCAACAGATTTCTATGGTACACCATGTTGTCAATTGCAAGATCAAACTATGAACAAATAAATCACTCCAAAGCTCCGGAGATTTCTGTATATAACGACTGTGTACTACTTTTAATACCCCGTTGAGACAGCTCATCCATACTGACAGCTCAGATGGATAGATCTGTCGAAACGTGGCATCTCATCAGAGTGCCTCGTGCACGTGTCGCCGCCTTGTCAACAGTCCTTTTGTCCCACATGTTCCATGCTTATCTTTCTCTATACACGTACTTATGGGCTATCATAATTAATTGTTGTTGCTGAATTAAACTAATTAAACATATACCTAAATAGATGTTATATCGCATTGCATAAGGTATACCAGAATATTCTTATTTGAACAACATATTATATTGATGCTCGTTTTATTGTCTGTTCAAAATATAATTTACAATTCATAAGGATTGACTTAACCTTTAATTAGACTTATTATAATAGAAATTAACTCATATTTTAATAAAATAAAATAAATAGGTTTATAACGTACAGAGAATATACAAAAGTTTCAAAATATATTATTAGTCAGTTTTTTTTAGCTAGACGAAAATTGCATTATATTAAAGAGCCATGTAAATGTAATATATATATTCTGCAGCTTAAGTGGGGTATACTATATTAATAAATATAATACAAAATCTAAATAAAAAACATATAATATATACTTTATAAACAGAAAGATACAATCTCCCTCTGAAATATTATTCATATGATAAAAGTATATAAATATATTTATTGATATGCAAGCGTTTTAAAAAGCTCATCAACTCATAATAGATCCTTACATCTATGTAAATAAATATAATTTAATTGATGATCCAGTTTATTTAACTCAAAATGATCAAATATTAAATTGAAATCTAAAAAATAAACGAGAAAATATATAAATGGCAAATTAAAATTAGGAAGAGAATGCTCATCCCTGCGTAAGCTCCATAATAGCAGCTACAATATCTCCGTTCTGAGCCTTAAGGGCCTTGACAGCACGTCCACGTGTCACACCGGCTTGCGTCATCACCAACTCGATGTCCTTGGCATCGACACCTGTTTCATTCACATCACCCTCGTCCTCCTCGATGGGAATAGTCTCCTGCACAGCAGCTGCCCTGAACTGCTCCGCGGCTGCTGTCTGGATCTGCTGGTTCGTGTCTTCAACCTTGGCCACTCCGAAGATTATGTGTGTGTCGGAACCCGGGTTCTTGTACACGTCCGGCTTGTCAATCACGAACACTACCTGTAAAATATAAAATATAAGATACACCGCTAACAACACAGAGATTTCATTTGCAATGTATTTATCTTCATTAGATTTTGTTCACGTTAAACAATGTCATACATCTATTTGTTAAGTGCTAATTTATACGAGCTTGTGTGTGTGCAAAATCACACACACCCATTCTACCTGTCTCTCTCTCTCTATCTATCTATAGATATATACATATATGATAAAAAAAAAAAAAGAACAGGTGTATTGCGTGTGTGTGAAAACTCACGTTCTTGCCTCTCTTGAGGGTCACCCTGGTAACATCCGGTACTTGCTTCATCCCGAGCTTCTGCATTGCCTTCCTGCACTTCTTCTCGCTTCGGCTTTGCTTACCCTTTCCATCGTCTGCAGATCAGAAGCTTAATTAAACCCACACACACACATACACACACACAGCACACACCTTCTTCTTGCTCCTGGTTTTCATCCTCATCATCTTCATCCTCATCTTCTTCCTTTATATCCTCAATCACAGGCTCATCTGACTGCAAAAAATCAGAGAAAAACATCAAATTTAGTAGAAAAAGATAGAGACGGAGACAGAGAGAGACCTCAATCGCCGCTCCCTGCTCAAACTCCGCCGTGACCTCTTCGATGATCGTCATTAGACGAACCCTAAACCTAGCTGATAAACCCTAAACCTTAGTGAGAACAAACCCTAAAGCTTAAGGGCATTAAGGGTAGATAAGGGTGTTAAGGGCAACATAGGGTTCTTGGCGAGGATGGGATTGATTGTTCAAGCTGCTGCGTTCAATCCGGCGGTGGGTCTCGGCATTCCGAGGCGGTCGGTTCACAGGACGAAGAAGGTCCGTTTGTGTGTTCAATGCCTTGCTTCAATGGAGCAGAAATCCCCCAAATTGGTGACCTTTCTCGGAAAAGGAGGCGTTGGAAAGTCTACTTGTGCTGTAATTGCAGCTCAGGTAAGCGCACATGTGTGTGTGTGTGTGTCTCTCTCTTCAATACACACACACATGTTTAAATAGTCTAATCAGAAGAATATAACATGCCGTAAGCTTATAATAATGGAGTAAGCAAAGTTTATAATGTGCTGGTTATAGTCCTATAAGGATATATAATAATTGATGTGATACGAGTACAAGCTCATGCTCTTCGTAATATAACTAACATTCATCATATGTAGAATAGGCATAATGTATCTTTATATATATATATATATTCATAATAGGTGCGTGCGTGCGTGTGCGTGTGTAAGACCTTATTGTTATCAGAAGTCCAATGTGAACCTAAAGCACATGCACATTACAAACAGAAATTTAATGTTCTGTTTACAAAATACTACATTCTAGTCAATCCATTATATGTAAATAAAACTTCATAAACATAAAAGAATGTAAAGATGTAAGAATTCACACACACGCACACGCACAAAAGACTGAAATCATTCTTTTCTAATGTAATTAACATTTAACGTCTACATCTTAGAAATATCTACCATTACATCACGTACTGTTCCAAAATATACTTCTGTATGTCTATGTGTGTGGATTGCTATAAAATGATGTGTGTGTGTGTAATATCTTAATTATTTTATGTACTAAACATTGTAGTTTGTGTAGTATTATGCCAGCATCGGACTGCAAACCTGCCTAGTTGTTCAATCACAAGATTTAACGGCGGATGTTCTACTTGGTCAGCCGCTAAAACAGGCACCCTTAACGCTTAATGACGGATTATTAACTGCATTTCGTTTAGAGTCTACTAAGGTTCGCATTTTATTATTTTATTGAGTAGTTACTACACACAATATATGCTATATCTATAGTTTATGAACATACAATAATTCGTTATGTTTCAAAAATGATGTTATATAATCCTATTATTTACTTGTTTAGATTTTGGCTGAGCAATTGCAGCAGACAAAGAAAGCAGACGCTCGTGTGAACTCTAGTCAAGGAGCTATCCAAGAGGTTTGTATAAACTGTATAACTTGTGTGTGTGTGTGTGTGTGTGTGATTATTTATTATTATAATTCAGAGAAGGTTGCGGGTGAAGAACTGAGCATTTTACCAGGCATGGATTCTCTCATTGCCTTGTTTCGCCTTGAGCAACTCACAGGCTTTACTAGAAGACATACAAAAAGCTGGAAGCCTAAATATGATGTCATAGTCTATGATGGTTCCAACAGCGAAGAAACACTTAGATTGTTTGCATCTGCAGAAAGATCAAGGTGTGTGCGCGTGTGTTCTGGATCTATGCGTATGTATATACATGCATGTTTTGCTGTGTGTATGAAACACTAGACAAAACAGTGCTCTCTCTCTCTCTCTCTCTCGTGTTGCATATACATGTGTGTGGGGTATGAAATAATGCAACATGTGCGTGCATATGTGAATGTGTATATACATATATGTTTTGCAGATGGTATATGAATCGATTTAGGAGTGTTGCGGAGAAGACAGATATTGGAAGACTTGCAATTCCATCTATTATTAGGTTAACAGAGGCTGCAATTGTAGAAGATACAACCACACAAAGAACCACTCAAGAACTATTCGAGCAAGCAGATTCGGTCCTTAAGGTTCTCTCTCTGCGTGCGTGGTTCCTCGTTACTGTGTGTGTGTGTTTTACTTATATATTAATTATAATAGGGCGTTCAAAGAAGTTTTGCAAATCCAAAACAGTTTTCAAGCTTCATAGTTACGAATCCAACAAACACACTAAGTGAGAAAATGGCTCATCGCTACTGGGGATGCTCAATGCAGGCAGGAATACATGTTGCTGGTCTACTACACAGGAAAGATCAAACAAGTTAAGTCTTAATTAATACATAATTAATTAAGTAAATATATAACAAATAATAATACTGTTTACTCACTCTTATAGATGAAACATGGAAGGATAAGTACTCCCCTTTGAAAGTAGCAGCAGTTCCAAACTTGAGTTATGAATCTGCACCAAACTGGGAAGAACTAATAACAGGACTCGATGGAAGTACCCGCGAGGTTTTACAAGGAGATGTTTCTACTACGCAAGAGCCTGTTATGATAAATGCACCTGCTCGGACTGTTACCTGCTTCTTACCTGGTTTCGATAAGACTGAAGTGAAGCTGTCTCAGGTAGACTCCGACTCTCTCTCTCTCTCTCTCTCACACACACACACACACGTACGCTCACGCACGTTTGGTGATCTCTTTTTATATTGTGAAGCTGAAGAAGTCAGAGTTGTTACTGGAAGCTGGTGATCAGAGACGAGTAATAGAACTACCTGTGCAAATGCATGGAAAAGTTCGAGGAGCCAAGTTTAAAGACAGGAGCTTGGTTATTCAGTTATAAATGGTACGCTTCTTGCATTAACGATTATTACAACTATTTTAAAGGTATATTCTTAGTTGTTTGAATGACTTTTCTTCATAGTATTTACCTATATACCCCTGAAATTTTAGAAATTACATTTTTACTGCAAAAACAAAACCAATTAATTTCATTCTATTTCATTTCAATTTGCTATAAATTAATTAATTATTTTATTTTATTTTATTATTAAATTTTACTCCATAAATAAATAGAATAATAACAAGAATATTGCATTATTTCGTAAATAAAGTGGCTAACGTTTGGATTTGCCTAAATAAAAAAATTATATTAAAGATTGTTAAAAAAAATCATAAAGTTTTTAAAATAAATTTAAATTATGTTTTAGATCTTTATTTATAATAGGTACAATTTTGGATGGTAATATTAAAAAAAAATGTTTTTGACTTTTCTATATACTAATTTATCCTTAAAGGATAAAACTGTGATTTTTAACAGATATATATGCAAAGCCAAACTCACTCTTATTATAATCACTAATGTACCCATTATATGTATGAATATAATTAAATTTAGGGAAAATTACATTTATACCTTTGAAATTTATTATATTTACATATATATTTAGAAGTTTTATATTTACATATATACTCCCAAAACTTCAATTTAAACTTCATAAATTTTAAACTTAAAAATTAAAAAACATTTTTAAAAAATTAATAAAAATTTATAATTGTGAGAGCTCGGAATATAGAAATGTGTATATATCCATTACTTCAGAAACCCTAACTTATATACAAGAACGAGTGGTCCAGATTGAATCTAATCCGACGGCTATCAAAATCCACTACGGTAATAATAGTATGTGCACATGCAACCGTACACGTGGATCTTACATCATCCCCTCCTCTCGGAAGAGTGTAAGTTGGTTAGGGTTCTCTTGTAGACGGGCCCGGATCTGGAGGAACATTAGGAGGAGGCACTGGTGGATCTATAGGCGGCACAACTTGTTCCCGTTGCACAAAATGCTTCAACCGTTGTACATGTACAATCTCCGGAGGATCGGGTTGAATGTCGTGCCGAACCTCATAAACATGTGGTCCTACTTGCCGTAACACTCGATACGGTCCTTTCCATTGAGGAAGGAGACTCTTAGCTAAACCACGTACCGTAAGCTTGGGAAAACGAACCAACACCAGTTCATCAACCTTGTACTCCGCAGGAGGACGATGATGCGAGTTGTACCGTTGTTGTTGTCCTACTTGTACGCGGCCCAAGTGTTCTGCTGACTCCGCACGAACCAATGGAAGGATGCTTGTTAGATACCGATCCCATGACCTAGCATCAGCAGCTCGCGGTAACCGAGACGGCAAACCCAACTCCGTTGGCAACATCGGGTCATGACCATACAAAAGCTTATATGGAGAAGTACCAATGGAACTTTGAACTCCAGTGACATAAGCATATCGGAGAGACGGCAGATAACCATCCCAATCTGAATGTTGAAAGTTCACATACTTTGCGATCATCCCCTTGAAGGTTCTAACAAGCCGTTCCACTAAACCATCTGTCTGAGGATAATAAGCACTTGTGAAAGTGTGGCGTATCCCTAATCGAGATGTCAAAACATGAAATGCCTCAGCCATAAATGCGGGACCATTATCCGAGAGAATTCGCTCCGGACAAAATGCTGAAACACGACCCGATTCAGGAGAAACTGACCAACAGCAGAAGCAGTCGCACTAGCAAGAGCACCAACTTCTACCCAACGAGTTAGGTAATCAGAAGCAATAATAACGTACTCGTTACCAGCAGTTGACCGCGGAAAAGGTCCCATCAAATCAAATGCCACCAATTCAAACGGACGAGAAACTGCAATTGACTCCAACCGTCCTTCCGAAGCACATGGGGGAGTATTGCGAGCTTGGCACCACACACAACTACGCACATACCGAATCACATCTCCTCGCAACTCCGGCCAATAGAAAGATCTGCGCAGCTTCTCCATCACCCGACGATGTCCCATGTGCCCGCCAAGAATAGGAGAGTCATGGTAAGCATGGAGGAAGCGTGGAATGAAGATTGAAGGCACCACCAACCGCAAAGGATCATCTGGATCAGTCCCCACAAAATAAAGAAGGTCATCCTGAAGGCGATACTGTGAATGTAAATGCCTGAAAGGCAAGTCATCAGCAAGTGATGCAGGATTCTCAAACCCATCACGAAGCCTTCGAATCCACGGCTCAACCTTTTGAGCTTCCCGAACCTCATCCAAAGACGGCAAATCTAACTCTGCATTCTGCGGACACTGAACGTCAAGCACAGCAACTGCTGATGGTACGGAATCTTCATCCAAAAAGTCCACTGAAGCTGGAACAACTGGTTCCTCTGGGGCAACAGAAGAGAGAGAAGGTGGAAGAGGAGCCCGAGAAAGAGCATCAGCATCAGCCATGGAACTCCCTGGACGATGAACAACTTCAAAGTCGTAAATTTGAAGTTTCAAGGCCCACCGAGCAGTACGCCCAATCAAATTCTTTCGCTTCAACAACGAAGTGACTGCTGCATGATCCTTCCAACAACGTCCGCGAACCATGCAAGTAGGCATGGAGCTTCTCAAAACCCCAAACTGCTGCTAGACACTCCTTTTCAGTTGTGGAGTAATTCACCTCTGCTGGCTGCAATGTACGGCTGATGTATGCAATGGGATGTCGTTGGCCAGGAACACTTGTACTCTCCTGCATCAATACACCCCCGAGGCCGATGTCAGAAGCATCTACACGCAAGATGAACGAGTGTAATCCGGGTACGCCAAAACTGGAGGAGTCGTCAACAACTCTTTGAGATCTGCAAATGCCTGCTTGCAATCCTTAGACCAAACAAAAGAAGTCATTGACGATTTCAACAACGCGCGCAACGGTGCAGTACGATCTGAAAGATGATCCACAAAACGACCCAGATATTGTACCTTGCCAAGAAAGCGTTGCACATCATTCACACACTTCGGCGTAGGGAACTTCAAAACTGCAACTAGTTTGTCAGGATCGACTTGCAAACCTTCACGTGAAATGCGATAACCCAGATAAGTGGTGTCCTTTGATCCAAAACACACTTAGATGGCTTCAACTTCAAACCAACTTCCCGCAGTCGATCCAAAACCTTACGTACATCACCGACATGCTCCTCCCACGTTCCATCCGAATGGATCAAAACATCATCGATGAAATCAGCAGTCACCTCCGGCATGTCGCAAAGAACCTCATCCATCATACGCTGGAAAGTTGCTGGAGCATTGCTCAAACCGAAAGGCATCACCAGGAACTCGTACAGGCCAAATGGTGTTCGAAAAGCAGTCTTGGGAATGTCCATGTCAGCCATCGGAACTTGCCAATATCCAGATGCGAGATCTAACTTGGTGAACCAACGGCTCCGCCCCAGTCGATCCAAAAGGTCTGCAGTATGAGGAAGTGGGTACACATCTGAGACGGTTACCTCATTTAACGGGCGATAATCAATGCAGAATCGAACGCTCCCATCAGGCTTCGTCACAAGGTGAGGTTCGCACGCCCAAGGACTTCGAGACTTCCGGATAACACCCTTCTCCAACATCTCTTTGACATTCGCTCGTAAGATCTTGAGCTCCTTTGGTGATCGACGCCGAACAGGTACCTTGATTGGCCTAGCTTCTCCAGTTGGAATAGGGTGGCGTGTCGCAATCTTGGCCCCAGATGACAAGTCGAAGTTGAAAAGATCAGCATACTCCTTCTTGAGTTGATCAACAACTACAGCACGACGATCATCTGATGGATCCAAAGAAGAAAAGGAAGAGCATGAAGGGAAAATGGTTGGAAATAAGGGTGAGACAAAAGTGATGGAAGCAGAGGTGGAAGCAGATGGACGAAGTGGAATAGAAGTAAGAGGAATGGAAGAAAGACGAGGGAGAGTCAAACAAGGGGGAGACTTTTCAAAGTCACACTTGGCATGATTGCGAGTTAACCAATCCATACCAAGAATAAGGTGAAAAGCTTGACTCGGCACCACCCGCAAAGATTGAAGCTCGAGCTCACAATCATCCACACGAACAACAATGTCCACTTCATCCCGCGAACAAGCATGAGTATGTCCGTTGCCGTACAGAATGAAGACTGGTTCTACCGCACGACGCAAATGAAGGCTGCAACGTGTAGCAACAGATTGAGAAACAGAGGACAAACTTGAACCTGTATCCACCAACACTGAAAGGAAAACAGGATGAGGTGTGCGATTGAAACGAGCTTGAAAAGTGAAAACCGGATGATTTGGTGCCGAGTGAACCCCTTGATGATACTCCCGAAAGAAAGATGGAGGGGTCACTAATTTATTCGCACGAGGACCCTCCTCTACTCGTGCGATTCGTCGTTTCCCGGAAGATCCACCGCATCACAACCTTCCACTGCAGCAGCACCAACCGGACGTTGTTGCGCCATGGCCTCCATCCTGGAAATGGGGGACGCCAATCGGGAAACCGTTGACAGCGCCGATACGTGTGTCCAACCTCATCACATGCCCAACAACGAACTGCACGTCCACGTCCTCGTCCACGGGCCCCACCTTGTGCTGGTACACGAGCGGCAACAGCCTCAACCTCCATCGGAGCAGGTCCATCCCCAACATGGAGTGGAACAAGAGCACGTGAAGGCACAAGTGGGAGAGGTGACGACTCATATCGTTGTGCCAGCCTCAAAGCATCGTCAAGAGTCACTGGAGCTAGTGCATGCACAAGCCCCACAAGGTCTTGACGAAGTGCTGGCCACAACATACCTAACTTGATGCGTTCCGACATGTTAGGTTCTGCACGCAGCAAAAGGCTTCGAAAGCGAACACCAAACTGCATCACCGACTCAGATGGCTCCTGACGAATACGATGCAACTGCTGAAAAGCATCATCACAGTCGTCCGCATGCCCAAATGCACGTTTGAAGATCTCTGGAAGAATATTCCAATCTCCAGTTGCAACGTCCAGACCATTGTACCACTGCAACGCCGTCCCTTGAAGACAAGTAGGAAACTCGCGCAAACACTGAGCACCGTCCCACGAATGATATGTGGCAACCACAGTGAAGTGGTCAAACCAATGGTACACATCATCTCCAGGATTTCCGCGAAAGAAATCCGGTCGGACACGGGGGTTTGCAACATGTAGGAGGAGTACCCTGGCTGTGAATGCTGCCATCAACTGAGAATGATTGTTCAGTTGCACACGCATGGCATCCAACAACTGCATGAGTAACTGCTCCACAGACAAGGGATTTGTCTGTTGTGGATTCATGGATGAAGAAGAGACAAAATCCACAAGAAAGGAATAGATCTAGACAATGGAAAAGCTAGACCTAAGAAGACAGAGAAAAAAGACACAAATCCGAGCACTCCGTAGGGACAATTAGAGGTGCCCCTCACCTCCACCAATGTGAGAGCTCGGAATATAGAAATGTGTATATCCATTAGTTCAGAAACCCTAACTTATATACAAGAGCGAGTGGTCCAGATTGAATCCAATCCGACGGCTATCAAAATCCACTACGCTAATAATAGTATGTGCACATGCAGCCGTACACGTGGATCTTACATAATTAATTTAATATTTTATTATATTTAAGTCCAAAATACAACTTATTAAACATATATATCACAATATAATATAATTATTTTTTAAAAAATCCATTTTTTACTATAACAAATTTTTGATATTTAACACTTAATAAACTTCAATTATTTCATTTGTAACATATTATGAATTGAAAATATATTTTTAGTTAATATTGTTATTTGAAAAGTCAAATAATTACAATTAAAGTTTTTCAAGGTATATATATAAACTTAAAACTTGTAAAGGTGTATATACGTAAATATGAAAATTTCAGGGATATAAATGTAATTTTCCTTAAATTTATTTATCAATATTTTATGAATTTAATTTTAAATTTAAGTGTCATTTATAAGTTTAAAAAGTATTTTATTTATTATTATTAATTAATATTGTGAGTGCTCTGGATATGAAAATAGGAATCTTAATTGTTAATTCTACATTTTTCACATGCTTTAATTAATCATAATTATAACTCTTTAAATTTCACATTCAATATCATATTCTATTTAATTCAATTTCATAAATGGTGTTATAATAATAAATTTTTAAAGTATATATGTAATTTCCTTGTTATTTCTTAAATTTTTTAAATTTATATGTTAATAATATTAATTTTTTTGGTTTTGAATATTATTAATCTTTCTTATCTTTTGGTTTTGAAATATGTTATAATTTTTATTTTTTAATCTTAATTATTTATATTCACTTTCTTTCTTTCAAATTGGCCTTTTCATTTATAATAGTTTAATAATTATTTTAATTATTATTTTTTAAAAATTAAGATTCTAAAATCTTCAAAATTTAAAATTTAAAATCTTAATATTACTTTTTTATCATCAATATTCACAAATAAAGGTATAAAAATAAATAAACATATACATACATCTCAAGTGTCAAATTGAAAACATAGTAACACATAAAAAAATGTTTTTACATAAAATGAATTGAATATTATTGTTATTAAAAGCTCTTAAATTAGAATTTTAATGCTCTTTTGGTTAAAATATTAGAAGTTAATAATTAAAAATAAACAATTTTTTAAAAATTGAATTAATTTAAATTAAGAAAAATATTTCATTATTTAATAATGTAATTTTACATGTATATGTAAAATAAATATGTTATATCAACATAAATATGATAATAAATAAATAACATAAAATTTATTTTCTTAATTAAATTGGAAAAATAAATATACAACATAAATATTATATATATATATATATATATATATATATATATATATATATATGATGTTACAATGAAGTTTTAATTCTTTATACATATGATACTCATATGTACATATATTGTACATGTGTATTATGTGTTATATAATCATTATTTATAAATTTTTAATTAAATTAAGTTGAAACAAAATGAAAAAATCACAAAGCTAAAACTTAATTATTATTTATTTTAATTTTAAACATTTAAAAAAGTCATAAAATGATTAAGAAAACTAAGAAAACCTTTTAAAAAATTCTTTTTATATAATATTAACTTTGTAAAATAATGATTATACATTTATACTATACAATACCTCACATATAATCATTTAGAGATTAAATACAAATCCACTTAGTTATGTTTATGTGTTAACATTTTGTATTTGTGTAAACAATTTTTAAATATATTATAAAAAATTATATATTTACACTTAAAAGTCAACATATAAATACTTTCGATTTTAAATATAAATTAATAATAAGTTTTTTATAAAATACATGTTTAAAGAAATGATAAGTACATATTAATTTATTTTTTTAATTTAACAAAATTCAACAAAAGAACATTCAATATATATTAATGTATACATAAAATAGCATTAACACATACATCATATTTTAATGTATATATATGTATATTATTATTTTATATATATTTCTGAATCAATGGTAACTACAATGTGAATAAAGAATCTCATTAATGACTTAACAATTTTAACTTTTAAAAGTATTTTTTATTTATATTTATTATATAATCATGATAAATTTATTACTTTGTAAAGATAAATATATTTATCACAAATTAAAACATACAATTATAATAACTCTTTTTATTTACAAAACAAATATTTACTATTCTCTTTTTATTAAATTTATTTTTGATTTAATTTTTATATAATTTTATAATAACACCATATTAATCTCCATATACACAAGTTTTGTAATAGCATTTAACTATTTAAATTAAATATATAAATTTATGTAACTTTATTAAATTTTAGGTTACATTAAAGTTCATCGTAATCGTTTATATGAACTTATATTATATGTTTTAAATACATTTTTGTAATGGAAGATTTTATAAAGAAATTCAAGTTTCTTATTCATATCATTAATTATAAAATAACTTTAAATATAATTGATTTATAATACATTCTATAAACTAAATAAGAGAGATTTACATAAGAATTAAACATTATATTAGCAAGTGTCAATCATATTAATTATATAACAAGTAAGTGTGAAACACTTCATTAACTATGTTTATAAAATTATAAAACTACTTCATATAAATGTCCAAATAAAAATGAAATATTATAAGAAATAAGTTAATAAATAATATAAAGTAGTAAATCAAAACTGTTAATAAAAAAAATTCTATAGTAGTTATTATATAATTGAACATAGGAGTTATCATTATTATATAAATATTAAATATAAGAAGAAAATGAAAAGAAAAGTGAAACACAATTATTTAAAAATTAATAAAACAAGTGTTCACATACAGTGTTCGCTCTTATAAACGTGAAAGATGTAAGTAATTATTACTTGGTCAAATTAAGTATTAAAAAAATTTAATTAAAATATTATAAATATTCAAAAGTAAAACAATTTTTTTTAATTCACAAAAAATTTATTAAAGATTTTATGAACCATAATTTTAAATATATATTTTAAATTATTTTTCTCATGAATTAAATGAACACATAGCCATAGACACACTCACACACAAACCATTATAAGCATTTATAAATATTATATCTATTATATATGAACATTAAATGTGAAAATATTTAAATATTTAAAAACACAACTGAATAAAACTTAAATATTCAAGTGTACATATTTAATATAAATACATATTTTACATTTTTGTGCATTCTCTTATATAGTTCTTACTTTTTTAATATGCATTTATTCATTAATTATGTAACAAAATCTAGTTATTTTATTTAAATAAATAAAGTAATAATATTTATATTTATATAATTTACATATTTATAAATTTAATGGTCGGGTTTTGTTCACGTATAATATGTGGATGAATAAGCAACTATGGTTGTTAAAGACAAATATGAATTTATATATGTTTGAATTAGAATTAATAACCTATAATAAAAAAAATATAATAACATACCTGGATATTTGCCATTCATAAATATGATGCTACAAATATATTTTCTGTTCATTCAATTTAAAACTTAAATATAAATAATTATGACTTTACAAAATTAAGTTTTAAGCTTTTTTTTTTATAAAGTTTATAAATAAATATTTGTATATTCTTAAATAATCTTCATATTGTATAACTTAAGTATGCTTTGGTGGTTAATATATGTAATATTATTTGAAAGATAAAGAAAAATGAACAATAGTAAACAAAAAAAGTTAAGGCAAAAATAAAAATAATAAATTCATTATATAAAGAGTTAACCATAAAATTAATGGCAACAAGTTTATCATAACATTAAAGTTTATAAATTTTATAATTTTCTAATAATTAGCAATTAAATTTAAGCTTTGAAGATGAAAATTCCACTGCTAATTTATAAATTTTAAATTAGAATTAGCAATATGATTTTATTATTTTAATATATTTAATTTATAATATGTTCATACAATTTAATGCATATAATATAATATTTAAATTAAACTAATGATTTAAATTATACTCTCTTTTTAATTTAAGATTATATACGATGTGATAAACTCGTTAGAGCTACTTAATTTTAAAAATTGTTACATGCCATATGTTAAGTATAGTTAGAACAAAAGCTGAAATAAACAATTATCTTATCATTTTATTCGATGAAAAATGTGATAAGAATCTCTATAAATGAGGTTTTATTTCAAATTTACCTTAATAATTAAAATGGTAAAATGATTAAAATTGAACCATTACAATTATAAAATGATTGGAAATAGAGAGTTCACATAACAAGGTAAAAAGTATCGAATACGTTAATAATTAAACTTGTATAAGGTCTTGTTAATCTTATTTTTAAATAAATATATGCATATATAATATGTTTAAAGCACATACATATATGGTATCCAGGTTAGAGTATTACTTGCATTGAATACATCTGTGATTTTATGAGAATAATGTGTGATTTTATGAGAATAATATGTAATAAAAATATATAAGATGATGATTTTCTATTTTATAATAGAGATAGTAACGATTGCTATTTTAATGTCTTTTACTCTAAAACATATTAATAATAATTTTATTTTTTATTTATACAATATTCAACGAACTTTAATATACATTACATTCAAATTTCTATGAACGGTTCTAAATTGATTCTGTTGTTTAAACATTACAAAATACGAGATTAAATCTGAAAATATACTAGCATATACCAAAAGAATATTATTCCCAAATAATTGGAACTAGTTTCCTTGCTTGAAGAATGTTCTCAATTGCATAGTCTGCTCCTTCACACTTGCTAGCGCTCCCACCTTCAAACAAGTTTCATTACATGAAATGTGTGTGTGTGTGTGTGTGTGAGAGAGAGAGAGAGAGAGAGAGAGAGAGAGAGAGAGTTACCAGCACAGTCTGAAGTCCTACAGCTTTTCCTGCTGCAATGTTTCGAGGAGAATCATCAAAAAACAGCTGCAAAATGAAAATAATCGCATACACCCTCGTGTGTGTGTGTGTGTGTGTGTAAATACTTAGAACAACTATCTACGAGTAATATTTATTTATCTATATATGCACAGACCATGTTCTTGAGTGTACATATTATGTAATACATATAATCTTACCGCTCTACTCGGATCCACATTGACGATTTCAACGGCCCGTCTCATGGCCTCTGGCGAAGGTTTACAGATAACTGCAGACACAGTATGTTTCTCTTCTGGCTTGCATACCACAGCAACGCTTGTAGCACTCTCCACCATTTTCAGGCTTCGTCTCCCGACACGTCTATCCTGAAAAATAGCAAGTATTTAAGAACACCAATATCTATATGCATTTAACACACACACACACGCACACACACTCACACGTGTATAACATCAAGTCAATAACCTGTCTTGTGGCCTTTTGTAACATATCTGCACTCCGGTGTCCCATGATGGTCTCAAAGCATATTACGGTGTCAAAGCAATCTTCTATTCCCATCCTGTGGAGTGCTTTAGATGCGTGGTTTTTATCTGCATTTGTAAATATCTGAAATAAATAGAAATAACATATTAATATGAATATTAAGGTTGAAAGTGTGTGTGTGTGTGTGTGAGAGAGAGAGAGAGAGAGAGAGGGAGAGATTTACTGTATAACATCTGGCACGGATACTTACATATTTGCGTTGGGGCATGCTCAAAAGCATCTCCCTGAGCTCAGGATTTGGCTGCAGTAAGTGGTAAGGTAGTCTCCCATGTACATAACTGCAAGTCGCAAATAAGCTTTCAGCAACATAGAGCAATAACACACTCACACACACACGCATATATATGTATATATGTAACATATAAACATTAGAATATCCTTACTCGTGGAAATCGTCATGGTCAAAATCGTAGCCGGTTGCCTGATGACACTAAATGATCACTAAAAGGGTAAAAGGTTGGAACTAAAAAGGGCTTACCCTTAAGCCGGCCATGGTTGTTCCATGACACTTGTAGAGTGTAAGTCCCAAGTCTGTAGCAATGTTCTTGTCGATCCTAAGTTTCTCCACCATGTACTCTGGAAAATACCATTTACATTTATACATACAATATGTATGTATATACTCTCTCTCTCTCTCTCTCTCTCTCTCTCTCTCTCTCTCTCTCTCTCTCTCTCTCTCTCTCTATATATATATATATATATATATATATATATATATACACACACACACACACACACACTAATATATGGATTATATAAATGTAATAGGTAAGCAAGCTACCAGACTATAGCATTGACTTCACTAGCAGCCTGTGGTCGAACTCGACCAACATTTAGAATCTGCATAAGTGATAACAAAACTAATAATAATATCAATATTGTTATAGGCATATATAAAATGTATATGGTACCTTCAATGTTTTTCCTGCATGCCTCTTGGATGCCAAGGCTGAACGGATATAATGTATCATCCAAATCTGTGATCACTTCTTAGCAACTTATTTATATATACACAACTTGTACATGTGTGTGCATCTGCTTATATATACATAATATACAAATGTGCACGCACGCGCGCACAAACACACACACGCTCGAAAAGAAAAAGAAAACTATGTACCAAATAGAAGGCAATCAAAATGCGTGTGTTTCTTCTTGGCCATTGACGAAATGCTTAATGTGAGGAATGTTAAATGCTATGATTCCAGTTCCCCATTTAAACAACTTATTTGGTTCTTGTTCTTCCATGGCGGCGCCGCCGCCCTTCTAGACAAAAAGGTCGAGAGGGTAAACTGAAAAGGCGCGTCCCTTGGCCACTGTAGCATTCACTGTGTAGTTTATATAGATATTAACTTCCAGCAACATGTATATATATTATATGATTGTTTTAATCACATTGTGTTGACTCTAAGAGAGCGTATTGAATCTTCAATGTTCTGCTGTATTGTCACGCAGATGTTTCCTAGAGGAAGCATAGAAAACCTGTAGACTTCAACCCGCTACATGTGTGTGTGTGTGTGTGTGTGCGCGCGTGCGTGGTATTCATATGACTGTGAACGTGTTTACTGCACACGCACACGCACCTCGTCAATGCAAAACAGTGCAGTAGCACTTAACCCAGTAGCTGGAATGGTAAGCTAGTGACAGGAATCCCACAGAGCCAGTGGTAACGTGAGATGCCAGATGATAAGCATCCCAGAAGTCAAGTGTGTATACGAAGTAGGAATGGGCGTCCTCAATATCCGCTCACAGACACCCACATGATCATGAAAAAGTGTCACATTATGATCCTGTAAAACCAATCTCTCTCTCTCTCTCTCTCACACACACACACACACACACACACACACGCACGCACGCACGCACGCACACTTGCCAATATCTCCGAGATGGTTTGCAGCTGACAATGGTCTCCGTGATCATGTGAGCCAGATCCGTCGTATTGCCCATATGGAGATTTCGTTCCCAAAGCAGGCGCAGGGGACCGGAGATATATGCAGGAGAGGGAGGAAGGAACAGATTCTGAAGAGCTCAGAAATTACTACCTCGTTGTATGCACACACTGCAGTGGCGATCCCAATCAGGTCAGTATAGAGACCGGATCACTCTGGAGGATGCTATCGAAAGAATGTGCCGAATGTGGCGCCTACTGCTCCTGTGCCTGATCAAATCCTATCTGAAGAACACGATTCTCCTGTACCATATTGCATCTTGCTTCTCCTGGTCTGCCTTGGACGCCCTCACAAACAGGCTCCTTGCAGAATTCTGTCTGAGATCTCCAGATTCTTGTGCAGACATGGAGTGCAAAAGATGAATCCGCCTCTTCCAATGCGTGCAAAATTTAGCCAGCATTCTTTGAACAAGGAGGCCGCGCAATTCGAATTTTCAAACTGTTAGGTGCTTCTCTGTTCTTAGGGTTATTGGTTTAGGGTTCTGGGTAGGGTTAGGGCTCTAGAGAGGTTCTGGCGATGGCGAAGCCGGCTGGGAAGACCGCCCCGGCCAAGGGATCGGCGCTCAAGGCGAAGAATGACAGATTTAAATCCGGTAAGCAGTCGAAGAAGAAGAGGACGGATACAGCTTCTAAGAGGAAGAATTCGCACATGAAGAAGGAAAAAAACACTTATACGAGTGCAGAAATCGCTACTAAGAAGAAGAGAATGAGTACAGGAATCAAGAAGAAGCGTGTCACTACTGGACGGCTACCGGAAGGGTGAGTGTACATTTCTTGATCGAATATGGTTACAATTTCGTTTTGTGCAGGAAAAAACCGAAGCTTTCCCCTGAAGAACAAGGGAATGCAGCTGGTGACGCTGCTAATACTTCGAAAATTGAGAAGAAATCCAAACCTTTGGATCGCAAAGCCAAGAAGGTAATGCTATAACTATACACCCACATAATGTATGTGAGCTATGCTTATAGTCTGTTATCTTAAGCTACAGTGCCTTGCATTTCGCAGGAACTTGTCGAATCCAGGAAGAGAAAGCGGAAACCAAATTTTGATCTTGAGAAAGTAAGAATCTTCGATATATATATATATATAGGTTTATGTTGTGTTTTAATGTGCAGGAGGTGACATTACTGTGGGAGAAGATGAGGCAGAGAGACTTAGAACCGGGACAGCGATCGAGGTGTCTGCTTCTTATATATATATATATATATATATATATATATAGAGAGAGAGAGAGAGAGAGAGAGAGAGAGAGAGAGAGAGAGAGAGAGAGAGACGTTTTTCTGATTGCCTTCTTTTCCTTTCAGTTTTGTCTCACAAGCACTCAAAAAGATGAAAGGAAATCTACTGCAGATGGCCAAGTCTCATACAAGCTCACGTGTGTTGCAAGTAAGAGAATGTAAACACAAACTCACATTGTGGAAATTATATTACGAAATGAGACTAATATATTTTCTACGACCTTGCAGTCTTGTGTAAAGCACTGTCAAGAAGAAGAAAGGAATGAGGTTTTTAAGGAATTAAGGCCACACTTGCTCGATCTCGCTATAAACACGTATGCATGCCATCTTGCACAAAGGATGTTCGACCATGGTAATTTATACATATGTACATACATGTGCACCCGCGCTGTTTCATCGTGCTTTTTAATTGCAGCTAAGAAGGATCAATTTCAGCAACTGTTATCTGCATTACATGGGAATGTTGTACGTCTTCTACGACATCCAAGTGGCTCAGCTGGTATAGCTATTTTATATCTTACAGTCTTATATCATATGTATATAGATAACATATATGCAAACTGTACTGTGCATATGTTTTTATATGTGTGTGTGTGCGCGTGTGTGTCTAAAGCACGTAATTTTTGGTTTTCTAGTTGTCGAGCATGCTTATCAAATGGCTAATCGATCTCAGAAGCAGGAGCTCGTATCTGAGTTCTTCTCTCCCGAATACCGTTTATTCAGAAATATCATCGCTAACGGAAAGGAAAGGTTGGCATTATATTACATATATACATACTAAATCCTACATGTACAAATACGTACACAATTACGGACCAACATCATTGATATTGTAATTTGATAGCACACTTGCTTTCTCTATGGCAGGATCGCTGACATACTAACTGGTGAGCCAGCTTCTAAACATAAGATTGTCCTGGAACACATGACACTTGCTATACAACCGATATTAGAAAAGGGAATTATTGATCATTCAATAATCCATCGCGTACTAGTTGAATACTTAACCATCAGTCCACCGGTACGATGTACTTTCTACTATGAAAATCGTATTTTATAATTACTCTCTTTTCTTCTGTTATATATATCTTATGGTTACATGCACGGGATACGGTGTGAGTGAGTGACTTAGTAAGTGAGAGATAGAGAGAGAGAGAGAGTGAATTCTCACTTGTTATTCTGGCCGTATTGCAGAAAATGGTTCGTGGTATTGTTGAACAGCTTTCTGGACCTCTTCTAGTGCGTATGGTTCACACTGCAGATGGTGCAAGGCTTGGAGTGCTGTGCGTAAGAAATGGATCACCAAAGGTAAGTGTGGTTACTACACTTAAGTACAATAAGTATAGTTTATATTATTAAGTAACTTGTACAGGAAAGGAAGAAAATTGTTAAAGGAATGAAAGGTCAAGTTCTAAAAATTGCACACGATGACCATGGTTATGCCGTAAGTACTTAAGCTTTGAAATGCATACATTATGAATATATGCATTTATGCATGTGGGATATGCATATACGCAGTTTTCATGATTTACTGATACAGGTCTTACTGAGTATACTTGATGTAATGGATGATACGGAGCTTGTAAGTAAGGTACGTGTGCTTGTTTTTTTTTTTATTTGCGTGTGCTATAATTACGTTTTTTCAAATGCAGGTTATCATCTCAGAGCTGGCGAAAGATATCAAAGATTTGAGTTTGAACAAGGTATATTTCTTTTTATATTAATTATAGCTCGAGAGATATATGTACTTTAGTTTTACACTTTAATATACATGGATGGTCAATTCGTTATTTCTTATTTATTACAGTATGGTCACCGGTTAATTCTTCATCTTCTTGCACCAAGCGTCCCTAGATACTTTCCCGCGGAGATCCTTAAAACTCTGAAGTGTCCAATTGAATATTGTAAGAGCAGTTTATATGTATATATGTATGTGATATAATGCATGTGTTTCTGTTTTCTTGTTGCAGTTTCTGGAGTAAAAGAGCTGGAGGAGTCAATTGAGAATGGGACCTAGAAGAAGCGGGAGTTAGCAAAAAGGATTCAACTGTTCGAAGGACTGAGTTGCTTGTAAAGAGCGGTTCGGACAGGTAAATTATATATGCATACATTTTGTGTTGTCTGTGTGGTGTTTGCGTATACCGGTGTGTATAGTAAATCTGCTTACTAAATGACTTAGTCAACTACTTAGAGTTGCTGCTGATATTTTCTGCCGCATAGTTACTGATTAATCATTGCAGAAACTATGTGAAGTCTGTGCTGGGCATGCAGGCGAGTTGTTGCGTTCGCCGGTTGGAAAGGATGTAATATACGAGGTATACATATGCATGTATATATGTTGTTCTATTCAAGCGTGATTTATTACTTAAGATAGTTAACTGTCAATATGCAGTAGTATTGTGTGTGTGTGTGGGTCCAGTTTAAACATTATGCACACACAAACTCTTGTTATAGGTTCATTCGAGGTCACACGTTTTTTAGCAATATATTCCTACTAGTTAAGTTTTAAGTGATTACTTTAGCTTGTACTCTTAGCTTAGATCAGCCAAGAATTGACTATATTTGTAGGAGAGATTTAATGCATATAGCAGGTATTTATATAGGTACTATTGTAGGTATGTGTATATAATTATCAATGTCTTCCTGTTATGTATCAATGTATTCATTAACATTTAGTTGTTTTCTTCTACTTGTAGATGTATAATGTATATGTATGTGTCTATCTACATTGATATGTTGCAGGTAGCACGAGGAGGGGATGAAGGGATAATGTTGAAAGCAACAGAGGAGGGAATATTCTCAGTGCATGAAGCAATAGCGGAGCTGGCCAAGTTGCCAAAGGACAGGGAGACACAGGAAGAAGAACACGTGCTGGAGCATTATCATGCTAGCCGCACAATCCGACGTCTGGTACTCAACAAGAAGGCATCTGATGGTGTAAATTTGAAGTCCTTTGGGGAGACTCTATATGAAGTTGCCCTTAGAGGGAGTTGTAAGGCCTGGAGTAAAGCTCACAGGTGCGTTTACTGTGTGTGTGTGTGTGGGAGATATTGTCCAAGTCAAGTTCTCATTTATGTATACGCATGTATGACATCACACGATCTGAATCATATGCATACACATGCAAACAAGGGACGTTTAATAGGACGTCAGTGTGTATCATGTCAACAAACACGGGCACAGACACATGACACATACATTTATATTGAGCTTGTTTTATCATAGTGCTTTTTGACTGGATGAAGTAGTGAGAATGCATATTACATACCATGTCGTGCTATGCGTTGTATCTATATATGTGTATAGGCTGTATGGATGAATATATATGCTGTGTATCTAATGGATACCTTGGTTTCTGGATTTAATGCAAGCATGTCAGAATTCCATATACATACATGTACATACCTGTTTGTGTATTTGCACATACGAACTCTTTTATATTAATTTTCGGATTGTTGCTTTAATGTTTGGAACTTGACTAGATCACGTTATATACATGTACGTTTGCGTATCTCTGTACATGTATATATGTACGTTTTACACACGCACTGGTGAAGTGATAGAATACTTCTGTATGCATGTATGTATGTAAAGAACGGTATGTATGCATGTAATGCTATGTAACATACACATACACGTATGCACACGCACGTGTATAGTATTTTGGACTATTTTTCTACGTTTGACATTGATTCTTTTGCCTGTAGCGTAAAAGTGATAGCAGCTTTTAGAGACAGCGAAGATCCAGCTGTGAAGCGGATTGCAAAGCCAGAGATCGATAAACTCATCTCCAAGGGACTATTGGAGACACAAAAACCGACATAAGAACAATAAAAAAGAGGTGCAATCAAGAATAATAAAAATAATACAATTTTAATATTATAATCTATACTAAACTAATACACCACTACTGTACCCAATATGTACCAACAGTGTATATTGTTAAACAATATACAAGTTACCCGCCTGCATATATATATGTGTGTGTGTGTGTGCGTACACACACAGGTACATATATATAGGCGTATAAGACACGCTGTGATGGTTACATGTAGACATATAAGTCCTATAGATATACAGGTACATTACGGCATATATCATACGCACATGCATGTACAGGTACAGGTACAACTCAATGTCACGGTTACGAATTTTTTTAGTCCCGTATCTAAATAGAACTCTCACATATAGATTCTGTGACATATACTGATATACGATTATGTGACATATTGACCTGTGTGTGCGTGCGAACGTGCGTGTGTGTGTGTGTGTGCGTGTAGGTGGTTCGAAACTCATACAGGATTTTGCTTGCAGTTGAAAATGCGCGCCCATATAATACCCAATGGGGTGTACCGGGGATGGAATATGGCGAAAGCATATATTGTCCTAACAAATCATATCCAATCTGCACATGGGTATGTGGAGTAGAATAGACCTTGTTTTATTATTTTATTTATTTTATATTAATTAAAACAAAAGGGCCTTGCTTTTTATATGCTTGGATTTTACTTACCTGTTTATTATTTTAACTTAAAATATTGATGTAAAAGGCTGAAAATTGATAGACTAAGGACATATCTAGGAATAAGTGCACATATTTAATTAATAAACTTAATATAATAATGTAAAACAATACTATAGTTCATAACCACCTACATTAAATCATGGATTTAACTAATATAGTGTGCAATATTGAATTGACGTTTATAAGAGATTTTCTTTTTTCCATATGTTTTTATATTCAATTAATAAACTTAATATTATAGTGTGCAATTTTGAATTGTATTTTATATATAACTATTCAGTAAAGTCACTGCTAGTTCTGTTTCTGTTTGATGTATCCATTGGGGACCAGTAATGATATTGTCCAGTAAGCATAAGATAATATATATACTATATATAAACATATAACATTAAATGTGTAAAGCATATATATATATATATTTACACATACTTATCTGTAGTGTAGCATGTGTGTGTAGGCAATAATGGATGTTTGTTGCTGGCCATATGCATATATGCTCATCAGCCATGATGCATGCCTTGGCAATTATGAGGGCAATCTAGTGCATGTGTCAGAAGGGCTCCTCCATACCAGACATACCCCAGATAAACAAGCCTTAAACATTTTTCCTTACTTTATATAACTAGTTACCCTTTCCTTTGCAAGTATAAACAATGACTCCCTTGCTTCTTGTGGTCTACATTCCGTTTTAAAATATCACATCTCTTTCACCCTTGTTGTTTTCTGTGCAAACTTGTATATATATATTGGTATGATTTGAAACAATCAAACATGATTTATATGCAAGCAAACGCTGTTGCCCTTGTTCCTCGGCAACCAGGGCAGCAGCAGTTATGTACATAACAATTCTGTTGTGTCTTGCAAAAGATAATTAAGAGATAGTCAAAGTATCACTTGGACGTATTAAATCCGATAAACAAAAAAATGTACACAGCAGTTCATTCCTTTCCTTACAGTTTGCTGTACACCCCTTTACACAGGCTGGGAAAACCTCGTGTTTGTATTATGAAAGCTCGCAGTTGGCTTGATAATTGAAGTGTTCCTGTTGCTGTTGCTGTTGTTGTTTTCCATAGAGGCCAGCCTTTCACAGGAAGGGCACATTGTAAGGGTTGTAGCAGGGAGAGGCATATAGAAATCATGTGTTATAACACATGGGGGAGATATCTTTAATGCCCTTAACTCCTGTAGTTCCTTTTGCAGCCTCCTGTTTTCTTCACTAAGTCCCTCGCAGTACTTCTTGAGAAGCTCACAGTCTACCTCTGTCTGTTTAAGCTTTGTCCTACAAACATATATGTAGTCTATAAACAAGAAATCCTTCTACCGACTGAGAGCTTACCTTGCTCTTCTGTTTTGAAACCAGACTTCTACTTGCCTCGGTCGGAGACTTAACTGCTTAGCCAGTGCATTCTTTTGCTTCTGGAAAACCACAGTAAGACACACGCGCGCGCACGCACACGCTAGAAACTTACAGGATTCAGTGTGCTGTGCTCTCTGAAACTCTCCTCGAGGAGGGCAGACTGTTCTTTGGAGAGTCTTAGCTTCTTTCGGGTACCCCCTTCTTCTTCATCACTTGCAGCTCGAGCTAAAACGTTTTGTTCGGATTCTTCTACTTCTCGCTCTCTCTTCTTGCTAGTTGGCTCCATGAGCTGAAACCCACCAGCTTCCTCAGCTTCTGTGAGGCAAGGGATTGCGTTCATATCTAGCCCCTTGCAATTTGCAGCTTCTGCAGAATGAATTTTGAGCAATCTTGCCATGTAAAGATCAAGAACTTACCATTTGAATCGGATGTTTCGGGACGGGACTTGCTGAACAGGGACTGCCAGAGAAGGCCATTGTTCTTCTTCTGTGGGAGAGGGCGAGGGAGAAGATCAAGCTGCAGTGGGTCGGATGCATCGTTATGAGTCGCGGAGAAATCTTTACTGCTTTTTGACGGTTGTACACTGATGCTTAGATCTATGCTCAATCCCAAGCTGCAATCCGGTTTGTTCTCCATGAATCTCTCAGATAAAACGTTGGAATGTGATTCAATATGAAGAAACCACACAAGATTTCTAAAGATTTGTATAGAGATTTCGATAAACCCACAAAGATTTCGATCCAATATGAACAACCCACAAAGATTGGATTAAACCCAGATGGAAATTTGATCAAATGTGAGCAACCCAGAGAGGATTCGTTACAAACTAGAACGCCCACGAAGGAATTCTAAGAACAAAAGAGGGGGAAATGTGGGTGTTCAAAAGGGGAAGAACACATACTAATATACTTAGACCAACCCACCATAGCCCGTCACGCGGCACGTCAGGAGCACGTCGCCGTGACGGGCGGGATTTCGAAGCTCCGGTCGCGCGTGTGGGGACCGGCGTACGGACCCCGCCCACGAGGGGTCCGTACATGGGACCATATTTGTGATTGGAGAGGGGACGAATATTTCCAAACTCGTGTGGGAATTTCTGTGTTGAAAGTATAATCCCATTATCATACATGATTGAGGCTATAATTACCTCCTAAACACGGTACAGTAATTCTTAGAATATTTCAATATCCATAGTATATTCTAATAGTCCATTCTTGGTATTATGTAAACGAAAATTATTTTGAAAAACTATTCATATGATTTAATTAATATATGGTAGGTGATGTATATACAATGATTAATATCAGAAATTTGAGCTGTTTGAATGAATACAATTACGTTGTTTGACACTTATACTTTGACAATTGACCATTTCATAGTCGTGTGAAAACTCTCTTCTCCACGTAAACTACACACACACACACACACAGCAAGTGTTAGAATACGTATGAAGCATAAAGAAGTACAAGATATAACAAATATTAGAAATTGAACAACCAGCTTTCCGAAGATGTTTTTTTCAACACGCAAAGCTGGTTCAGGGTGTTTTTTTTCTACTTGGCCGATTGTGTTCCGTGAGTGACCGGGTAAGTCGTTTCATTTTCATTTTATTAGAGATTTTTAATTTTATTAAATAGATTCACTATGATTTTTCCAAGATTATTTCACGACTTTTTTCCCTGCAAATTAGTAAAATAAAAGAAATGACAAACATTACAGTTTTCCTTAACAATGGGGTCCCATAACCATGTGAATATAAGCAAATTTTCAAATTCTAATATATGAAAGTTTTCCCGCCTACTATTAAATTTCGACCGTTGGATATGCATTTGCCCTAAAATTCTAGGTATATACCTTGTCGACTGTATATGCTCCGTATAAGCTGAATTATACTGCATTACACTATGAGAGCTTAAAAGGTTCTAGAAAATATTTGAATATAGTATATGTTCAATTATATGGATATCGCGGACACGTAAGGCTAAGTAAGTGGTTTCTGTGATTCCTGTAATATCTTATATACTTGTCAATCGCTTGCATGAAGAATGACGTCTACTCAACTCTATAAAAGTCATCATTGATAGTATATAAACTATGTAAAAACTATATATAGAGAGAGACTAATTACTTATAATTTAATGTTGATAATGTTGTATTAGGGATATTTTCTTCCACAAAGTTTGTCCTTGTTCAATCTAAAGATTACATTTTTTCTACATGAACCAGTATATGATAGGTGCACTAAAGGGTCCCCACTTGTGGGTGAGGTGACAAATATGATGCTCATACACCTAACTTTCTTATGATTTCTATAGAAACTTCATATATATGGAATTGACAAGATATTTTGTTTAATTCTAAGGTTATATATATTATATTAAAAAGCTATTGTTTTTAATTATATTTAAATTAGAGTTTTGCATGTAGATAATGGAGTTGACCTGAGAGCTTAAATGATTGTTCTAGCATCTCACTCATGATAGGACTTTGGGGTACTTGGCCCCTCATACTTTTTGTGATTGCCACAGTTTGCTTGTTGTGGATGAAAACTATTCCACCAAATGTAAGGTCCTCATTTTATATATAATATATATATATATATAGATATATATGATGTGAAGACAAATTATCAACTATATATATATGGTGTGTGTAGAACTATCCATGTCCATCAATTACAACTAATTCTCATGGTATAACAACATCAAGCTAGGTCACATTCAACAAGATTGATACATTTTATAATCGAGAACTTTTGAGTGTGAAAAGGTGACGGACAAGTCAATGCCCTAAACACTCACGTTACACCCTTAAATTATAATTTTTAGGTTAACCGCTTTTTTGTTAGTCAACTCAAAGGGTCCTCTAATGGGGCCACACTCCAATCATTTCCACCGCCATCCGTACTTGCTGTCCACGGGTAGACCTACAATTTGGGCCCACCGTACGATTTAATTAGAGTATATTACCATAAAATATTATCAAAAAGATATTCTCTATTTTACAGATACGACACATATTACTCACTTTAAAAAAAATTAATGAATAGAATATTCCCACAGTTGTCTCTATCATGGTCCAACCCACACGTGTTATGTTGTCTGAAACTGTATCAGAGTTTTATTTCGCCCTAATAAAGAATTACGACACGTGGACACCACAATAAGCCACGTGTAAACGTATAAGTGTGAAATTAAACAAAAATGTCAACTTGTTGTCCCAGTTCTATTGACTTGTTCAATAAGGCACATAATAAATCGAGCTGATTGATTGACCCTAGATACTGGGAATAATAATCTATTCTAAATTTGTTAAGCACTTGGGGGAATCCTACGTCATCATCTTCTCTATGTGCTTTGCGTGTAACAAGAGATAAACCCTTAAATATATTATATACTTTATAATTTGTCCTGATCATGTCATAATGTGTGTGCTGAATGAATAATATTACAAAGTTACCCTCTATGACATACAAATACTGGAATAGTACTTAAATTTAAACAACAAATAAAGTATTATAACAATTTACAACTAAGTTAAAATTTAAAATAAACTTTGCCAATAATTTATTCATTTCGATTTTTTTTGTTTATAACTTGGTATATTTTAAATTTGTAATTAGGAATTATGTTTTAGGGTTTAATCCATTTGGTTGAATTTAAATTAAATTTAGTTTATTTACATAATTAGTTCTCTAAGAATTTTACTCCAGCAAATTTTAATAATAAAAAAATATATACTTTTGAAATTAAGATGCTTAGAATGTTAATTATTGGGAATAAAATAATTTATAATGAAAATGTTCTTAGTGATCATGTAATAACATTTGGTCCTTATATCGTACCCATAGAGTCAGTGCAATCATTTTAGTGAACAGTTGCTGTCGGGCACAGATGCGACCGTCCGACGTGCGCCGACGATACGAAAGAGATCCGATTTGATCGCAGCCGTCAGCAGCAACCCAGAACACACATCATTATGGGCCGCCTGATTTGTCGGCCATGACCCCATACATGCATGCCATGCATGCATCATCATTATCACTTTGTAATCATTATCTCCTCGCCGAGATTCGAACTGCTCACCGATTGTGAAATCCGAACACTAAAATAAGATATAATAATTTTGTTTGTTTACGTGTATATGTGTAATATATATATATATATATATAATGCTATGCCGGCCTAGGAAGACTTGGGAACTTATAGAGCTCGTGTGGAACACAGCAGACACAGGAGAATATATTTAGTTGCTTCAGGAGAAACTTCTCAATTGTTAGTGGATATGATTGATGGCAAATCATTATTAATTTTCTTAATTATATATATATATATATATACTATGGCTTTATATAAAAAGGTCACCCGTTGAACTCATAATTTCTTAATTAAAAAATATCCAGATCTTATCAGCATTGATGATATGATCCATTCAGCAATCATTTGAGTTTGAGTTAACCACAATCACTAATGGTAAATGTTGCTCGATCAAAGTCAAATGTACACACTCGTCTTTACAAAGACTTTTAAACTAAGTCAAGACATATTTAGACTTGTTAACAACTTCCCACACACATACACACGCACACACATACGTCACACTGTAGTCTCTACAAGGACCTTTAAACTAAGTCAAGACATATTTAGACTTGTTAACAACTTCCTGTTCATACGTATCCGCATCAGTTAAGATATACAGACGTACATATATAATCTACTAGTATTATACTCAAAGTCCAATGTACAACCACACACATACAGAACAGTCTATATGAAGACTTCGAACTAAGTACAGACTTGTTAACCACTCGACCAGCTCGCACCCACACTATATATAATGGTATATATGTATATGTGACGAATACAAAACAACATCTATACGTATGTGTCTTAATACTTACAAACAACACCACAATTAGTTATATACGTATAAAAGAGTTATCTTACTTCTTACGTCCGACGAGCACGCTTGAGCAATACAAGAGAGAATAGCAGTACAGTGAGGACCATACAGGCCTTGAGCGGTCTATCAAGTGGTTCCTTCTGTTGGCCACCGAAAAGTGTCCTATCGAGAAACCCAAACACGCTGTGCACCGCGTCCACAAACGAGTCGAGAATATCCCAGAGCGTGTCCATGAGAGAGTTGGCAGCCACTATGAATGGATTTGTGTGCTGGTGCTCCAGAAACTCAAGTGATGATCCTGTAGAATAGATACGTTAATACATACACATACACATACATGTATACACATATAAACGCATTCAAAATTAAACTGTAAAATATATAAAACCTCTGACAATAAACAACAAAGACACACAATGAGCACGTGTTTGTGTGTATAATGCTTAAACTACTTTTGAGGTTTCGTAAGCTGGTAGTAACAACAATCCCTCTCTCTCTCTCACACAGACACACAAAATAACACACATACATACGCATGCATAAGAATACCATCAAGAGTTGGTTGGCTCCTACTCCTACTGCTACTGGTACTGCCACGCAAGAGCTCCTGCACTTTCTCGTTTTGTATAAAGGCATCCCAGACTGCTGGGTCCCTAGCCAGGGACATTACAGCTGCCTATAAAAAAATGTCAAATTTAATACGACACATTAAAAGTACGTCCCTTCGATACAATGCAGTTCCAGAGAGAGAGAGAGAGAGAGAACCTGAACTTCAGGATTACGTTGGAACAATTCCACACACTGCACAACAGCAGGGCTTGGAGCAACAACAGCACTTGGTTGTGGCACCACAGCAGTGGGTGCTTGTGAAACTACCGCTTTCTGAACAACCTCTTCTGCAGCACTTGGCCGTGAGATTACAGGACTCTCTTCCTTCGCTATTGCCTCAAGTTTTGTGGCCTCCTCTGTCTCAGCTTCTCTCGTGGACTTTATCTCATCTATCTCAGCTTCTCTCATGGACTTTATCTCATCTGCAGACGCGTCCTCCACCACAGGTTCATACACAGACTCGTGAGCTTCCACCACAGGTTCATACACAGACTCGTGAGCTTCCACCACAGGTTCATATTCTTCAAACACAGACTCATGAGCTGCTTTTACCACAGATTCATGAGCTTCCACAATAGGTTCATATTCTTCAAACACAGACTCGTGAGCTTCTTCCACCACAGGTGCTTTTACCACAGATTCATGAGCTTCCACAGAAGAAGATGACGATGGTTTCCTGATAAACCAAAGAGAAACATTAACATACATAAACACTACTTAACCGTGCATGGTATTTTATGTAAGAAGGATGTACATTACGGCAGATGCATCAAAGATACACACACACACACACACATGTATATACGGTGCGGGTGTTTATATGTATACACTATAGAAAGACTTCCCACATGAAATAAATGATATAGAAGTACACACATGTATATACGGTGCGGGTGTTTATATGTATACACTACAACACACAATGCGAACATATGTCCTCTATTACACACACAGAAATCTCATTAGGCGATGTAACGTATATAGATGCATCCATACATCTGCTTAGCTATGTATACTAGACAGACTTCACACATGAAATAAATGATATAGAAGTACACACATGTATATACGGTGCGGGTGTTTATATGTATACACTACAACACACAATGCGAACATATGTCCTCTATTACACATACACAGGAATCTCATTAGGTGTATATTGGTGTGTATAGATGATCTGTGTTTACTTCTATATCATTTATTTCATGTGTATACTATATGCACTGCAAAACTTACATATATACACTATATATCTACACACTCATAAACACACAATAGCTGTGTCTATAGATAATTAGCTGCACATATATACAAGAATTGCAATATATACATATAACTTACAAGGAGAGGAGGTGTCCTGGAGCTCTTTCGATGCCGTCTCGACCTCCTCCATAGTAGGAGCGGCAATGTTTTCTTCTTCATCACAGAAATCGTATTCATCATTTACCTCTTCAGGCGATGGCTTCTGCAGCCTCTCCTCCGCCTGAGGGATCACCGACATAGCCGCTTTCTTACCAAATCTAAACATCTTGCCCTAATCTAAATTAACCCTAATCTCAATGTGTCTTTAACATTATTTATAGACCTTAAGTTTTTCAAATCTTATCCGATTTTAAATTTAAAAATCCATGAAAACCATTCAGTGAGATTAATTTAAATTATTCACAGACATATATAATCAACATATAATAATATTTTAAAATCTCATTAGTCTAATTTTAAGATTAATTATAATTTTAAAATATTTACTTTAACTAAATATATAGAAATGATTAATTAAATGAAAGACATAAAATTAATCAATATAAATTTATAATATTTACATTGGTTTAGTGACAGAAAACAATATAAATGCTCCTCTTTGTGTGCTCGCCCAGTTTACAAAACCATTACCTTCCACAATCTGTCGTAGCTCACTTTCTGTCCATAGTGGCAAGGGGAATTGAACACGTTCCACTATCTAAAATTCAAAATAATATTAGGAAAAAAATATTATACACACACACACACACACACACACACACACACACACATAAAATTAATACATTACCTCTCTCAAAGGTTGTACTAGTTTGCCAATGAACGAAGGTGGTTTTGGAAACAAGAATGTACTAGCTACGAAAACCCCTCCTGGCTTAAGTACTCTTGCAATCTCAGCAACCTGTTTAATATATATATATATATATATATATATAGAGAGAGAGAGAGAGAGAGAGAGAGAGAGAGAGAGAGAGAGAGAGAGAGAAGAGAGAGAGAGAGAGAGAGAGAGATTATATGTATCTAAATGCATTTCATAATATACAAACACATGTATATTATCATATGTATAATATACATACACATAGCAACATACCGCGTGCAAAGGTTGAGGCCAGCAATGGATTGCAGCACTTGAATGGACAGCAGCCAAACTAGAGGAAGTAAAAGGTAATCTCCCTGCATCTGCCTTTACGAGCAAAACTTTGCTAAAAGAAATGCAAAATAATAAAAAATGAATATCCTTATTTATTTATTGTTGATTGAATTAACTAATATATAATAATTAGTATCTTAACTTAATGTTTAAGTACCTCAAGTCGACTCTAGCATCGTTTTTGAGTAATGCAGAGCACTGGTTTAACATTGCTTCTGAATAGTCTGAGGCAATCACAAGTTTGTATACATCACTAACAAGGAACTTATGTGTCAAAGAGCCTCCCGCGCAGCTTAAGTCCAATATGGTGTCCCCAATGCATGGTTTAAGTATTTCCTGAGCCATCTTAAACTGCATGGTAAAACACATTATATATATATATATATATATATGATAAAATAAATTATTCAGCGAAATTATTTTTGATAAAACTTATTAAATATTAAATATTTTAAAGTCCCTTTTACTTATATCGGCAACCACACACACACAACCTTATACATATTATTTAATATTGGATTATATATAATATATATATATATAAGTACCTCTTCCTGGAACCCTGGAAAACCCCACAATTGAAAGCTCTGGTCACGATAGGCTTTGTCATAAAACTGTGCTACGTACTGGTTCCTGTCTGAATGTTAATATATGCGTGTGTGTGTGTGTGTGCGTGCGTGCGTGTGAGTGAGTAATAACAAGCTACACACTAAACGTTGTAAGCACTTCTTAATCGTTCACAGCAGCATCTGCTCTCTCTCTCTCTCTCTCTCTAGTAGATTAACTTACCTAAAGATTGAGGAAGCAAACGAAGTAGCAGATGATGCAGGAATGGTTAAGTCCACGACACCCTGAGAGTTTACATTGTAAGATTTAAAGCAGGTATTACACCTGAGAGAAAAGCCTCTAAAAAAAAGGAAAAAGAAAAATAAACACATGAAAATACATACATATGCATATGTATATGTAACATACTTGTTGCTCATTGAGAAAGGCTGAAGACATATAGGACACGCAAACTCCTTAAAATCTACAAAGCTGCTATACTGAAGACTGCATGAAAACGTTGAACAAACTCGTTTATGGAAATGAAACACTCTCTTGAATATTGCAAATGCCATTCCCGTGTGTTCTTCAATCCCAAGTAAATAAAACTAATTAAACCGTTAAAATTATATAAAAAATTAATTAAATTAAATTGCCTTGTTTTGTTTCTTGAACAAAACACATTGTACCTTACATCGCTTTCATAGCAGAAAACAGTATAAATCTACCACGTGAAATGCTGGTCCAGTTAACTAAACCACTGTTTTTGACAATGCTACGTATTTCATTCGCAGTCCATGCCTTGAAAGGGAGCTGCAACTCCATGGTCATCTGCAAAATAATAATTTAATTAATTAATTAATTAATATATCATTAATGCTAATCACCTGGCGTATAGGATTGATAAGCACATCCAATGGTGAAGGAGGCTCTGGAAACATGAATGTGCTTGCCACGAAAACACCACCAGGTCGAAGTACTCTAGCTACTTCCGCAACCTGTAATATTAAACTAAATACTAATTAATGATATTAATTAGTGATAATTAAATCTGATTACAGCAACGCTTGGCTGAGGCCAGCAGTGTATGGCAGCCCCAGAGTGCACAGCAGCCAAGCTATTACTGGCAAAAGGTAGCCTTGCTGCATCTGCTCTGAGTAGTATCACCTTACTATTTATAAAAAATAAAAATAAAAAAAACAGAAAATAAATTTAATATAGTAAAATACAATTAAAAAAACAAACAGAAAATTCTCATAATAAAAAATACAATAATATATTTAAATCATACCTGATATCGACTGTTTTATCTGTTTTCAGAAATCCATGGCATTGCTCGAGCATGGACTCAGAGTAATCCGCAGCTACAACAGCCTTGTAACTTTTACTGCTGAGGAAACGCCTGGTAAAAGATCCTGTCCCACAGCTGAGGTCCATAATGATCTCCCCACAAGCGTGAGGCTTCATTATCTCGTCTGCCATTCTAAACTGTATAGATAAATATACAAATAAATAATAGAAATTAATAAATTTACATATATGCACAAACTTCTTATGTGTATATGTGCATGTATGCATCATGTATAAATATATAGATATGCATAACAGAGATGAAACTCATACTTCCTCATCGTAGCCTGGGAAGTTCCATATCCAGAAAAGATCACGATAACCTCTATCATAAGTGAATGCTAAAACAGGATTCCTGTTAAATAAAACTAGGCATTATGTGTGTGTTTAAGAACCACGTACAACTTACTGGAAGAATGAAGTCCCAATAGGAGCGAGTGTGGAGGAAGGGATTGTCAAATCAATTATGCCTTTGGAGCTGCTAGAATATCCCTTCTTACAGTAGCCGCAAGTGGAAGAAATGGGATTTTCCAGATATCCTACAACAGAAAACGAATACATGTGCGTGCGTGTGCGTGTGCGTGTGTGTGGAGAGAGAGAGAGTTACGTTGTTTCTCATTGCAACAGATCATTGTATGTGCGTGTGTGTGTGTGTGGAGAGAGAGAGAGAGAGAGTCTTACGGGCTCAGATCTTGTTCCTCATTGCAAAATGTCTCCAAGCAAACGGGACAAGCAAGCTCCAACTTATCAGCTTTTCTTATAGCTGCTCTCTCCTGCTCAAACTTATTAAAGTTGTGTGCGTGTGCGTGTGCGTGTGCGTGTGCATACACACACACTTACAGGCGCAAGAGAAGCAGTCGCAAGTAGCCTTGGTCGTTTATGAAATCTGGTAATACATTGTGGTGGTTTCAACGTGAGTATCATCTTTGCCTGCTAGAATTAAGTTGGCTTATAAATTCACACAACACACACGCACGCACGCACGCACACACACGATTACACTGAAAAAAGAAAGAATGAATTCGAAATCGCCAGAAACCCTAAACCTAATCACCCTTTACCTCCCTTAATCTTCACCTTTTACCATCTCATAAGAAGCTGCAAGGAGCACATATGGTGAAGACCTCTTACAATCCATCTCCACAATCCGCCCCGCCACACGCTCACTAATCTCCACATTTTGGTAGCTCCTGGACGAGCCCAATAGACACAGCCAGTCATCCACGTCCGGCACATAAGGCATGTTATTAACAAGCTCCTCCGCGTTATCAAGGTAACCAGACCTAGCCAAGCTGCTAACTATACAACTGTAGTGTTGCTTGCTCACTCTTACTCCGTAATCCGACTCTATAGACGTGAAACACAAGTGTGCAGTATCAGCATCTCCGGTATGACTGCAGGCAGCCAACACACAAACCATACATATCTCATCGGGATCAAGTCCCTCGAGAACCATCGTTTGGAACAAACCCTTGACTCGTCCGAACTCACCACAGTGCATGTGTGCAGTCAAGATAGCAGCCCACGAGACGGTATCTCGTGCAACCATCCCATCAAACGTATCCCTGGCCTTAGCTACGTGTCCGTTCTGGGCATACGCAGACAGCATTGCATTGCTCGCTACCAGGTCCCTCTCGGGCATCCGCAGGAACACGTACTCGGCCTCCTGTATACATCGGTTCAGCGAGTAGGCCGATAGCATAGCAGTCCATATGACCAAGTCGTGTGCCGGTGTAGCGTCGAACACGCTCTTTGCGTCTACTAAATGCCCACATCGAGCATAGACATCTAGTATTGCAGTCCACGAAGCCAGACTCCGGTAGGGCATCCTGTCGAACACCGACTTAGCCGACTGCGAGTCATTACCGTCCGTATATCCGCCGAGGATCGTAGACCAAGAAGCCGAGTCCGTCTCCGGCATCCGGTCGAACATCACCTGAGCCTCTGAGAAACTACTGTTGCGGGTTAACGTTGCAAGCATTGCGTTCCACGCAACAAGGTCCCGGACGGGCATCCTGTCGAACACACACTTGGCCTCTTTGTACTGGTCACCGTACGCAGATAGTAACGCTGTCCATGAGACTGTGTTCCATCCGGGCATCAACTGAAGAGTCTCCTCCGCTTCCTCGACCCGTCCCGACCTGGAAAATGTTAGAAGGAGAGCGTTCCACGAAAGCAAATCCTTCTGCGGGACTCTATTGAAGATCACCTTTGCTCTCTCCGCCTGACCAGTCTCTGCGAGAGCGGACAGGAACGAGTTCGAGGAAATCAAGTCCCGCATCGGCATTTTATCGTAGAAACTCTGGGTACTCTGCAGATGCCCATTCTGGGCATATGCAGCAAGCATGGCATTCCAAGCCACCGTGTTTCGTTGGTGCATCTCGTTGAAGATCTTCCTTGCTTCATGAAGCTCCCCACATTCTCCCAATGCAGATAGCATTGTGGTCGATGAAAACACGTCCTTCTCAGGCAATGAAATGTAGATTAGCCTCGCTCGATGTACGTCTCCCTTCTTGGCATAACCGGATAGCATTGAATTCCATGAGACTGTGTCCCGCTCCGGGAACTTCCCGAAGAGTTCTTGGGCTTCTCGGAGAGAACCGTTCCGGGTGTACACAGACAGCAGTGTGTTCCAGGAGATGCGTGTTTTATATCGCATTCGATCGAACATCTCCTTGGTTTGTAGCAAATGCCCATTCTGGGCATAGGCAGCGAGCATGAGATTCCATGTGAATGAGTTCTTTGTGGGTATACCATCGAAGATGTTCTGGGCTTCTTCGGTGCTACCACATCTGCCGAACATCTGGATTAGCTGGTTAAGGACATTCAAAGATTTGGTTAAGTTACTGTCTTCGAGAATGCGTGTGGAGATTTGCTTTGCTTCTGCTAGGTTCTTACACGATCTGATTAGCACAATCCAGTCCTCTATCATGTACACACTTGCTCGATCTATTCAACCATTCCCATGTTTAGTTGTAATAACCACGAAGTTAGTTAGCTAAATGCTAAACTATATGGGTAAATGTGTGTGTGTGTGTGTGTGTTTGAAAGGTGTGTGTGAGAGAATATATTCAAGAAATGAACTGCCAACTATATTAGGTTTATATGGAATAATATTACATATTCTCATTATCTATTTAATAAGAAATTATTAATCACTACTAAACATGCCCACCATTGATGGGTTTAATTGTCAAAGTTTGAACGGGCATAACCAACACAGAGCAACGTGTGGTTACCAAGTGGCCATTTGGCTTAAGCACCCTATGTAAACAATGCTAAGTCGTTTAAGAGATTGACTCATATGCTTAAATTAGGCATAAGACTTAAGGTTTTACTTTAAGTTCCTTAGGATAACTACCTTTTAAATCTTAAAAGATAACTTGAGTAGACTTTAGAATCATGCCCCAGGAGACTTAGACATGTTCATACCCTAACCCAATAAATAGATGTGTCTCATACATACCCCATGATAAATGTACTAAATTATATTGATAAGCCCTCGCTTAGTGCAATTGAATATCTAGTGATGGTCCGACCGGGTGTCATTAGATATTTATAAGAAACTCTGGGGTGAAACTAGCACTTCCATTTAAAAAAATTTTTACTCTAGTTTTCTGTATCCCAGTTAGGTTTTTGGGTGGTTCCTGTTCGGCATGTTAAAACACCCTTAAGGTTGACATAACCCCAAGGTTGTCCTCCTAAACCCTAATGGGTCATTAATTTATATTCCCTTTGGGAATGAGATTCCATGCCAGCCCATTTATGTAAACAAGAAAACAAGGGGGGGGGGGCGCTTTGTCACATATATTAAGTAGTACATGTAGGAGAGCTCCTATATTCATGATTGAGTTCGTTGCTCTTTTGTCGGTGCAAGCTTTAACTTGTGTCATTAAGGTATAACCCTCTATTGTGCTGCCCTAACTTTTATACAACAGGGGTACGTCCCACCTTTAGGGTAGGCTATCTTTAACATTGACAAATCCATGCTTGGGAGGTCTTATCGAACTGCACATTCCAAGAGGTAGAGGTTGAGACTTGTCTCCAGCCTCCTCCTCCATGTCAAGCTAGGTGTAGCACTCATGATTAAGCAAGGCACATTCGTGTCCTTGTTCAACTGTGGGTGTGGGATCTTGTTTGATAGGTTCATGTTACCCAGTTCTTAAAGGCTTACTGAGGGGTTCTATAGTTGGCATTTAGGAGCCACATTTGTAACACTTGGTGCAACTCTTAAATATAAGGGGCTATGGCATGATAGCATCGTGGAAGGTAGTGTCACATGAAAATGTGACACTAGGCTAAACATCACATAATACAATGCATAAGGCACGCCCTTTGGGGTTGTGTCATGGGTTTTGTCGCCAAGGGGTTGGATACTTTAACAAATAGGTATGCTTGTGCTTGCACTAGGGTACTAAGCCTTGAGCATCCGCTCAAGGGAGGTTAGGTCTCGTAACTAAGTGTGCTTTGGCACACTTGGCTAGGGGAGTGTTCTCCTTGGAATCTAGGGGCTGAATAACCTAAGCTTGTAAGCAGGAGCCCTTTTGTGAGGCACTTGCAAGGTCATGTACTTAGGGTTATCCAAACCTAGCCTTGGGGAGTTTACTTTACAAAACACTTGTGTCCGCCTATGGCGCACACTCATGTCCTCATTAAGTACTAGTCCTAAGTTTAGGATATGACTTGGACACTCAAACCCTTAGGGGTTAGTCATGATTCAAGGTACCCCTTGTCGCTCTAAAGGGGTTGTACTCCCGGATGAGGGTGATTCTTTAAGGGGTAAATGACGATGCCTTAGCTCTATCACGGGGGTATGTGTGAGACACATCTCCTTTGTGGGTTAGGGCATGAACATGTCTAGGTCTACTAGGATAGGATCCTAAAGTCTACTCTGGATATCCTTTAGGATTAAAGAGATGGTCATTCTAAGGGACTTAGGGTAGGATTCTAAGTCTTCTGTTTAACTAAGCATTTGAGTCAAACTCTTGGGGTCATCTTGGAAGACTTAGCATTGCTCACACAAGGTGATCACACCGAATAGTCATTAAGCAACCACATGTTGGCCCTTCGAATTAAAACTCTGACAATAGAACTAAGGCATTATCACTTATCTTTTGAGGAATCACCCTTGTCCAGGAGTACAACCCCTTTTGGGGTACCTTGATATATAATTAACCCCTAAGGGTTTGAGTGGTTTAATCATACCTTATATCACGACCCGATACAGGATACATGATTCCGGATACAGGATACGGGTTGTAGGATATTTCTACAGAATATTCCTACATGGATTCCGGATACAGGATACGGTTGCAGGATATTCTTACAGGATATGCCTAAAGGATAAGGGACATGTGGACTCATCCTAGCCTCTGCATGCATGTAGCCACTTGTACATGCATGCAAACCACTTTAGCACTCATGCCTAGATTAGCTCTTGGAGTTGTGAGCATAAAAGCTCCGACCTAATTGTTGTACAATCAGTTACTATCAACACCAATCTTACTACGATCAATCTTGTCTTGTTTTGTTCTTGTCCTGCTTCTTGTCATGTTCCTGTTTTGTTCTTGGATCTTGTCCTGCGCTTTCCTGTCTTGCTTCCGGATCCTATCCTGTTCCTGTTTTGCCCCTAGATCCTGTCCTGCGCCTGGTCTTGCTCTTGAGTTCCTAAGTTCCTGTCTTGCTCTCTATCCTACTCTTGAGTCAAGCCTTCTTGTTCTTGGAATCCTGTTCTCTTCCTGGTTCTTAGATCGTGGCTTAACAGTTTGATAGTAACTCCTTTCATAGCTCTCCGTTTTCTAGCTACTTTTTTTTTCTTGATTCTTTTCCTTCGTTTTCCTCCTTTTCTTTATAAATCATGGCTGATTTTGAGCACTTTCAACATGAGCACCAAATATTGCTTCATGAGCTGGTCACTTTGCGCCAAGTGGTCACCGATCTGCAAGGTTCCACCAATGTGGCGCATGCAGCTGCTGATGCATCCTCCAAGGTTACTGCGCAGGCTCTCTCTCAGGCATTGGTGGTTCCCTCTTCATTAAACTTTTCTTCAGAGCCAAAGATTAGCATGCCAGAAAATTCAGTGGCAATCGTGCCGATTTCCAAGGTTTTCTGAATCAGATCCGGCTCTTGATCCGCATGCAACCACGCCACTACTCGACTAATGCACAAAAGGTTGGCCTTTTGGCATCCTTATTAAGTGGATCTCCACGGGCTTGGGTTGCCCCCTTGCTAGAGCAGGACGACCCATTGATGGAAAACTTTGAAGGTTTCGTGGTTGCCTTTGAAGCCTGCTTTAGAGATCCTGATAAGTACCGTTCCGCATGCACGAAGTTATGGAAGTTCACTCAAGGATCCCGACCAGCTTTCGTCTATGCATCCGAATTTCAGCAACTTTGCACGAACATTCCATGGGATGAGACTGCATTGATCGAACACTTCCGTTTTGGGTTGAGGGATGACGTGAAGGACCTTCTCCTTACATTACCGGATGCCCAAACATTAGCGGAGATCATGCAACAAGCTGTTCGTTGCGACAACCATTTGTTCGAGCGTCATCAGGAAAGTGTCAGAGTTTTAACCCAAAGGGCCAACACGTGGCAACACGTGGTTGCCAGGTGGCCTTTCGGCATCATCACCTGTGTGAGCAACGCTAAGTTTCCCAGAACAACCCCAACGACCCCTAGGTTAGACTCTAATGCCCAAGTGGACAGGAGACTTAGGGTTTAGCCTAAGTCTCCCTAGAATGTCTACCCCCCAAACCCTTGAGGGATAACCCTAGTTGACTTAGGGTTTAGCCTAAGTCTCCCTAGAGTGTCTACCCCAAAACCCTTGAGGGATAACCCTAGTTGACTTAGGGTCTTGCCCTAGAAGACCTAGACAGGCTCATGCCCTAACCCCCATCAAGGAGACGTGTGTTCCACACATACCCCTAGACAGAGCTAAGGCATCGTCACTTACCCCTTGAGGAATCACCCTCATCCGGGAGTACAACCCCTTTAGGGCGACAAGGGGTACCCTGAACCACGACTAACCCCTAAGGGTTTGAGTGGCCAAGTTATACCCTAGACCTAGGGCTAGTACTTAGTGAGGACACGAGTGTGCGCCGTAGGCGGACACGAGTGTTCTGCTAAGCAAACTCCCTAAGGCTAGGTTTGGGATAACCCTAAGCACATGACCTTGCGAGTGCCTCACGAAAGGGCTCCTGCTAACATGTTTAGGTTGTTCAACCCTTGAATTCCAAGGAGAACACTCCCCTAGCCAAGTGTGCCAAAGCACACCTAGTTATGAGACCTAACCTCCCTTGAGCGGATGCCCAAGGCTTAGCACCCTAGTGCAAGCACAAGCATGTGTTTGCTAAAGTATCCAACCCCTTGGCGACAAGCCCATGACATAACCCCAAAGGGCGTGCCTCAGGCGTTGTACCATGTGACGTTTAGCCCAGTGTCACATCTCCATGTGACACTGCCTTCCCCGATGTGGGCTATCATGCCATAGCCCTTAGATTCAAGAGTTGCACCAAGTACCACAAACGTGGCTCCTAAATGCCAACTCTAGAACCCCTCATGAACCCTCAGGAACTAGTAACGTGAACCTGTCAAACAAGATCCCACCCACAGTTGGACAAGGACACGGATGTGCCTTGCTTGGCCGTGAGTGCTACACCTAGCTTGACGTGGAGGAGGAGGCTGGAGACAAGCCTCAACCTCTGCCTCTTGGAACGTGCATTCCGACAAGACCTCCCAGGCATGGATTCGCCAACGTTAAGGGTAAGCTACCCCGAAGGTGGGACGTACCCCTGGCATCTGGAAGTTAGGGCGGCACAACAGAGGGTTGTGCCTTGACGACACAAGCTAGAGCTTGCACCGGGAGAAGAGTAACGAGCTCAGTCATGAACCCAGGAACCCTCACTCCTATATACTACCTTATTTATGTGACAGAGCCCCCCCCCTGTTTTCCTGTTTACATAAGTGGGCTAGCACTGAAATCTCATTCCCAGAGGGAACATACTTGGTGAGTTATCCATCGACCCCTAAACCCTAACCTGTCAAACCTGGGGGTATTTCTAAGCATATCCGACATGCCGAACTCACCGGAACTAGCCATTAATCCAACCGGGACACGAAAAAAGGGTAAGAGTTTTCTAGAAGGTAAGTGCTACCTTCGCTTAGAGTTTCTCGAGATATCTAAGGACAGCCGGCCCTACCCCTAAACACCTAAGTGCACTAAGCGGGGCTGTTTCTCACTACATCTAGGGCTTGTCAACATAGTACAGTAGGTAACAACAGTCAACGTCCAAAGTAAAGAGGAGTCATAGTAAAAACTATGACACACTCCCCGCCTTTGAAAATGTCAACGTCCTCGTTGACGTCCAACTCCAAGACTAGATAATGTTAGAAAAAATTAACCAAAACTAACATATCACTCTATGCGGAGTCAGCCAAAAGTTCACATAAGTTTTATTACCCCCTTGCATTCGCGAAACCAAGTACTTCAGAACCGTCGTTCACTAGTCGTAAACCAGCTGCCGGAGGCACCACCTGCGACATGAAGTCACTTGGAGACCTTTTGCACGTCTGCAAAGTCTGTCACCCGACGCACACAACACTGGTTAATTTCTTTACTTAACTAGAATTTATATTGGAGGCCTCTAGTTAGTGTTGTTGCCGGCCCCTTGGTTAACAAGAAATAAAGACTTGCTTTATTCCTTAATATTAAATGCTGTTGACGACCTCTGTCATCTAACACAAAAGCACTTCTCAAATGCTTGACCAAACACCTTCGCATTTCTTTGATTTTCCAATGGTCCCACATTTCCACATGTTACGATATTATAGCTTACATCTCTGCATCCCTCGGTGTTCTCATTACCCCTTTTCATAAGGGTCTGCTACTATACCTATCTCTCATTAGTATATAGCTACGCCAGACTAAGTATGAGACTTTTATCGGAATCAAGCTCTTTTCCGATATAAGAGTACAAGTCGTAAAACCCTGTTCTTTGTAAACATGTCAATCTGGCCAGAGGCGATCACAGAGGCGCATGGCTGTACACATGTATACAACAAGGTCTTGCCAATCTACCAACTGCCATCACTTGGTGTGTTATTAACATAAATTTATTCCCGATAGGAATCAAATTCAGTCAAATCGCACCAAGTGTGATAGCCTACCATTCGTCTTTCAACCATCTTTGTACTCTTTCATAACACCGACCAGTTCAGGGACCAGATAAGCTAACATACCTTTCTTACAAACCAATGTGGAAACCAGGAAATTCAACCCATCTCTAGTGCCTCAATCGACAATCTTTAGATAACACGTCTCTTAATTGTCACTCTCATTGTACTCATTCCCAAAGAGCACAACATACTAGATGCCTTCAATACTTCCTAACTCTTATCTACTAAGTTCAAAATACCAATTTTAAGACTTAGTTTCCACGATAAGAGTCTCTCTGAATTCAAACTGCACGCCTCCATAACATTATATTTATTTCCAACTCTTAAACTGATTTCGTAAATGTTTCTCAACACTATACCGAAGTATAGCATTTTCACTAATTGAAGCAACTAGTGTTTTTGATAAACATCTTTTAAAACTAATCCTTATTCTATAAATAGTCGCAATTTCGATATTGATACTCTCGAATGGATAATGATCGTTTTAACGTTCAAATCCTAAGCTTATCAACTAGTTGTTATACTAGTGGATATAAACTTACAATCATATCAATTTATCGAAATGCTACAACTACATTATAGATATGGTCTTAGTTTACATGAACCGAACTTCAATTTTGAGACGGAAATATAATGTTATGACAGTATTCGAGGAACTTGTTCAGAGACTAAGAGGAATCATGAACTAGTGTCTGGTTCATCTAATTGATTTAGTAAGATATCAACCTCCACATAAATGTTATCATAACACTGAAGTGTTTATCAACTTCATGTTTTAGTCATACCTTATAATTCAATAGATCTCCCCAAACATGAATAAAATATCTAGTTCAGTACATTGAACTAAGATACATTATTCACTCTAGACACCTAGCAATCCAGAAAGTATCACATTGCCCCTCAAGCAATGTATTGAGAAATGTCTCATTTCTCAACTAACTTGAAAACACGTTTCAAGTTATAACACTAAGGTAGTGCCTTACCAAAGTGTCAGACTCAAATCCACTTGAGTCTTTATATTATATGATTACGGCCACCTCATGTGATCATAACCAAGTTTGATATTGAGCGCTCCAAACTCAATATTGAAGAGATATCATACCATACTTTGACAAGTCATTTATAACCAATCTTGAAAAGATTGTCACAAATTCTGCCAAAGTTTAGAATATAAATATCTCAACAGATGAGGTGATAGGAAACCTCATATTCTCGAACCGGATATTGGACGAACCTTGAACTACAATCATCAAGAAGGGACACCATCTTCTTGAGCTAATCCCGCTACACAATATCATACTTACAAGAATATTGAACCAACTCAAGGAACACCATCAAACCTTGAGATAGAACTAACAACTAACCCAAGGAATACAATCAAACCTTGAGTCAAGAATAGTTCTATTTTTCAATATTCCAAAGATTGAAGATACATACTTTATTTGTTCTTTAAGTGCCCACATTTGCGACCATGATGCAGAGTCAAGAAACCGTCTTTTGAATAATCGTATTCGACTCTAAAATGAAATTGATATTGAAAATCAATATCAACTTCTAATTCTCATCGAACACCGACTCTCTGAGGAGGTACATGCACTTAAACCTCCAATGGAAATCCGACTATTACTTCTCATTGTAATTCTCAACATAAGTTATCAAACTTAGCAAGTTTCCTTACTTAGTCGATAAACAAAGTGAAGAATCCCAAATCATGCTCTTCTTAACCAAGGAATCACCCTTGTTCAAGAGCTTATCCCACATTGCAAACAACGTTACAATTTCAAGATTAAAGAGTTAACAATGAAAATGCACAAGTGTGCGCCGAACGCCTTCACTATGCAAGTCTTCATTACTCAGTAAACTAAAATGTAAACGTATGTTTCCAACATTACTCTTTCTGATAGATCATGCCATCTATCCCAAAACTTATCGATAAGAAACAAACCTCAAGCTATTATCCCAAGTCTCTCCATGATCTCATAATCAAGTTAGTCGAGCTAGCTAACTTGAATACAGAGTGCGCGCTTACAACTAACTAAGGTTTCATGTTAATTTGTTCAAATTAAGGGACTTGAATTAGTAAACTATTCACCTAATGTTACTTGCAGCTAGCGTCATCAAAATATTGCGAACATCGGACAATACTTTGATTACATTGGATCTTCGAACCAACTGCTTAACATATTCATCATATGTTAATATTTGACATTTCGTTGTATTATAAGTTCATCACCATAGAGTTACACTCTCGGAAACATGCACTATAATAAGAGCTTATTTTACACTTTATGTCAAAATGTAGTGTTCATATGTTTGAATATGCCCCTTCTCCCGAAGTCAAAGATGCACTTCTGAACATAAGTCTTTCCCCGTTTGAACACTATTGCTGAAACGATATTGAATCTTGACCTAAGCCAAAACTCAATGGACATATCACGTTCTCAAATCATGTGTTATCCCAAATTCAAACACCTTAAAGAAAAAGAAAAATTTTCAATAATGTGTAGACTTAGGATATCACAAGGCCCATCTCACAAGACTTAGTTTGTAAGCCAGAACAAACTAACATGCCTTGTCTTGTGGAAGTAAATGGTAAAGTAACCTGGACAACCATAAGGTAAAATAACCTGGCATACAACTTGGAAGCTGACTTCCAAGTGCTACCTTCTAAGTCCATAACCCACACCCACTTATGAAGTAGGTGTACTCTGAAGAGTTATAGATCTCAGGACCAACTCTCCACGCAGAATTCAGACATTAGCCGAAAGTGATAGAGTACTTCAAGAATTTAGAACTAACTAAACCCTAAAATACACTACACTTTAGGTAGTCCTACTGACCGCAGAGAATAGGCTCCGATACCAATTGTCAGAGTTTTAACCCAAAGGGCCAACACGTGGCAACACGTGGCCATTTGGCGTCATCACCCTGTGTGAGCAACGCTAAGTTTCCCAGAACAACCCCAACGACCCCTAGGGTTAGACTCCCCAAGTGGACAGGAGACTTAGGGTTTAGCCTAAGTCTCCCTAGAATGTCTACCCCCAAACCCTTGAGGGATAACCCTAGTTGACTTAGGGTTTAGCCCTATGTCCCCCCAAAACCCTTGAGGGATAACCCTAGTTGACTTAGGGTCTTGCCCTAGAAGACCTAGACAGGCTCATGCCCTAACCCCCAAAGGAGACGTGTGTTCCACACATACCCCTGACAGAGCTAAGGCATCGTCACTTACCCCTTGAGGAATCACCCTCATCCGGGAGTACAACCCCTTTAGGGCGACAAGGGGTACCCTGAACCACGACTAACCCCTAAGGGTTTGAGTGGCCAAGTTATACCCTAGACCTAGGGCTAGTACTTAGTGAGGACACGAGTGTGCGCCGTAGGCGGACACGAGTGTTCTGCTAAGCAAACTCCCTAAGGCTAGGTTTGGGATAACCCTAAGCACATGACCTTGCGAGTGCCTCACGAAAGGGCTCTGCTAACATGTTAGGTTGTTCAACCCTTGAATTCCAAGGAGAACACTCCCCTAGCCAAGTGTGCCAAAGCACACCTAGTTATGAGACCTAACCTCCCTTGAGCGGATGCCCAAGGCTTAGCACCCTAGTGCAAGCACAAGCATGTCTGTTTGCTAAGTATCCAACCCCTTGCGACAAGCCCATGACATAACCCCAAAGGGCGTGCCTCAGGCGTTGTACCATGTGACGTTTAGCCCAGTGTCACATCTCCATGTGACACTGCCTTCCCCGATGTGGGCTATCATGCCATAGCCCTTAGATTCAAGAGTTGCACCAAGTACCACAAACGTGGCTCCTAAATGCCAACTCTAGAACCCCTCAATGAACCCTCAGGAACTAGGTAACGTGAACCTGTCAAACAAGATCCCACGCCCACAGTTGGACAAGGACACGGATGTGCCTTGCTTGGCCGTGAGTGCTACACCTAGCTTGACGTGGAGGAGGAGGCTGGAGACAAGCCTCAACCTCTGCCTCTTGGAACGTGCATTCCGACAAGACCTCCCAGGCATGGATTCGCCAACGTTAAGGGTAAGCTACCCCGAAGGTGGGACGTACCCCTGGCATCTGGAAGTTAGGGCGGCACAACAGAGGGTTGTGCCTTAACGACACAAGCTAGAGCTTGCACCGGGAGAAGAGTAACGAGCTCAGTCATGAACCCAGGAACCCTCACTCCTATATACTACCTTATTTATGTGACAGAGCCCCCCCCCCTGTTTTCCTGTTTACATAAGTGGGCTAGCACTGAAATCTCATTCCCAGAGGGAACATACTTGGTGAGTTATCCATCGACCCCTAAACCCTAACCTGTCAAACCTGGGGTATTTCTAAGTATCCGACATGCCGAACTCACCGGAACTAGCCATTAATCCAACCGGGACACGAAAACAAGGGTAAGAGTTTTCTAGAAGGTAAGTGCTACCTTCGCTTAGAGTTTCTCGAGATATCTAAGGACAGCCGGCCGACTACCCCTAAACATAAGTGCACTAAGCGGGGCTGTTTCTCACTACATCTAGGGCTTGCAACATAGTACAGTAGGTAACAACAGTCAACGTCCAAAGTAAAGAGGAGTCATAGTAAAAACTATGACAGAAAGATCCCGTCAGCAGTTCCTGTAACCAATCCTGCAGCTGTGGTACGTGTTCTTGCACCACCTTCTGGAGTAGTTCCTATGGAGGTTGAGAATCCAAATGTGGCTCTCTTTCCGCTGCTAAGAAGCAACATCGCCGGAGTGAGAACCTATGCTTGTATTATGGTGAAGCAGGACACAAGGTGGCAGAATGTCCTGTTAAAGCCAGGAAGTTCAAGATGTAGACGGATCCTTTGTTGTCTCATGTGAGATCATGAGAAGGAGATAAAATGATAGCTTTTGGCAACAGAGCATAGTGTAGTTTTGGCGTGATCGACCAAAACCAAAAAATATTGGAAACATACATTTAAATTTTCAATTTAGTGAGTATAACTTGCATAGTGAAGGCATTTGGCACAAACTTGTGCATTTTCATTCTTCATTCCTTAAGTTGAAATCTGTAATGTTGTTTATGCTATAAGGATAAGCAAGGGTGATTCCTTAGTTAACAAGAGCATTAGTTATGATTCTCCACTTTACTTATCAATGAAGTAAGGATCTTATTAAGTTCGATAGGTTATGTTTGGAGGGCTCAATGAGCCATAAATGGTCGGATATTTATTTTGGAGGTTTAAGTATATGTACCTTCTTCAAGGCTCTTCACTCATAACATCTTCCCTTCCTCATCTTGGATCTATTCCATCCACAAAGGTGTGCAAGCCGTTCCATGTTCCGGTGTAGATGAAGACATCGGAGGTGGAGTTCTCTGGTAAAGCTTTGATGGATAGCAGAGCAAACGCAAATTTCATCGACAAGAATTTTGCTGTCAAGCACGGGATTTGTCTACATCCTTTGAAGACTCCTAGTTCTGTACGGGTCGTTGATGGACGAGATATCAAATTTGGAGCGGTAATAAATGACACGGAGTTTATTGAGGTCGTTGCTTGCGGTGCTGTGTGCAACATCTCCTTCAGTGTTATTTCTATTTCAGACTCTACGATTATCCTTGGTTTGCTGTGGATCGAGTTGGTGGATCCTGGTTGGAGAGAATGTTTCATGAACAGTTTCCCAGCTGTTTCAACTCCAACCACACTCGTTGATTCTGATCATGTTCCAGTTCCTCCTCCACTTCGAGTCTCGCATATCACCTTGAAGCAGTTCAAGACATGACCCAGCATCCGTGTTCGCGATCAAAGTCTATCCTTGCTCTGCTAAGGATGTTTATGTTCCTCCTGCCTTACCAAAGTAGTATGCCGATTTCGCAGACGTCTTCAACAAAAAGAAAGCTTCTGCCTTGCCACCGCACCATGAGTACGACTGTCCTATCGATCTCATTGAGGGTAAGCAGCCGTCCTCCGGTCCTATTTACGGTCTCTCACCAACAGAGTTGGAGACATTGAGGAAATACATTGAGGAGAATCTTGTCACCGAATTTATCCGTCATTCACGATCACCGGCTGGTGCTCCAGTATTCTTTGTTTCCAAGAAGGATGGAAGTCTCCGGCTTGTGGTGGACTACCAAGATCTGAATAAGGTCACCATTCCAAACAAGTATCCTCTCCCGCTCGTCTCCGACATGCTCGAACGTCTTTCTGGTGCCCAATACTTCAGAAAGATCGATTTAAGAGGAGCGTACAATCTCATCCGAATTCGAGAAAGGGACGAGTGGAAAACAGCTTTCCGTACACGCTACGGACATTTTGAGTACGTAATAATGCCGTTCGGCCTGACAAATGCACCTGCTGTGTTCCAGCACATGGCTAACGATATTTTTCGGGACTTCTTGGATTTGTTTGTCATCATGTACCTAGAAGCACCACTTGTTTGCCAAGTTGGAGAAGTGCCCTTTCTGTCGAGTTCCTGGGGTACATCATTTTAGCTGAAGGTGTTCACATGGATCCTGCAAAAGTCCGGACTGTATTGGAGTGGGAGAGACCATCAAATGTTCGTGATGTTCGATGTTTCCTTGGGTTTGCGAACTTCTATCGACGTTTCGTTCGGGATTTCTCCAAGATTGCATTGTCATTGACGAAGTTGACTGGCAAGGATGTTCCATTTGTCTGGTCCTCTGAGGCTGAGGAGGCATTCGAGTTCCTAAAGAAGGCATTCACCTCGGCACCTGTTCTTATCCATCCTGACCCTGCGAAGCCATATTTTTGTGGAAGCTGATGCCTCTTACTTCGCCATTGGTGGAGTGTTGTCCCAGAAAGGTCCAAATCATCTTCTCCATCCCATTGGTTTTCATTCCCACAAGTTCACTTACAACAAAGGTTTTAAGTTATATTTGTCCAAATCAAGTGATTTAAACTTAGTAAATTATTCCACCTAATGTTATTTACATTGGACAATATTTTAATTACATTGAATTTTTGAAGCAATTACTTAACATATTCATCATATGTTAATACTTGACTTTCCATTGTACTAAAAGTCTATCATGATAATTTGCTTCTTAAATTGCACTCTTTAAACATGGACTAAGGTAAGAACTCTTTCTATACTTTTCATCATAATGTAGTGTTCATTCTTATGTTTGATAATGCCCCTTTTATCAAAGTCAAAGATGCACATTTGAATATAAGTCTTTCCCTATTTGAACACTATTACCAAAATTGACATTAAATCTCGAGTTAAGCCAAAACTCAATGGTTACTGTCACATTTTCAAACCATGTGTTATTCCAATTTCAAACACCTTAAAGAAAAAGAAATATTTTTAATAACGTGCAAACTTAGCATATTGCATGATTCACTTCATAAAACTTAGTTTGTAAGTTAAAATAAACTAACTTGCCATGTTTTTTAAAAATGTTTGGTAAATTAACTAGCACAAACATAAGATAAATGAACATTGTAATTAAAATGGGAATGATACATGAAAATGGAAATAGAAAAAAAATCTCTAATTAATACTTACGTATTAATTATTAATATTTTAAATATACATTTTAAAGAATATTCTTTCTTTAAACATATATTATTCTAAAATATTTTTTATATTAAAAAAATACTAATTAAATAATTAAAATTGCTAATTATTAAGAAAATGAGACTATAGACATTCCCATTTTAATTACAATGTTCATATAAAGTAACATGGGTAATTATAAAATAAAGTAACATGGGCAATTATAAAGTAAAGTAACATGAGCAAACATAAGGTAAAATAACTTAACATAGAACTTTGAAAGTTGCCTTCCGAGTGCTACCCTGGACATTAGAGTTCATAACCCACATTCACTTACCAAGTAGGTGTTATTTAAAGAGTATATATCTTAAGACCAACTTTCCAAGTAAAATTTAGACATGTTAGCCAAAAGTGATATAGTACTTTTAAAACTTAGAACTAACTAAACTTTAGAACACAATACCACTTTAGGCAATCCTACTAACTGCAAAGAACTTGGCTTTGATACCAATTGTTAAAGTTTTAGCCTAAAAGGCCAACACGTGGCAACACATAACTGTCAAGTGACCATTTGGCGTCAACATCTGTGTGAGCAACACTAAGTCTTCTAAGACGACCACAAGAGTCTGACTCAAATGCCTAAATAGGCATGAGACTTAGGGTCCTACCCTAAGTCCCCTAAGATGACTACCTTCCGAACCTCAGAAGATAACTGGAATAAACTTTAGAATCATGTCCTAGAAGACTTGGATAGGCTCATGCCCTAACCCCACCAAGGAGATATGTCCCATACATAGCCCAATGACAAAGCTAAGACATTATCATTATCTCTTAAGGAATCACCCTCACCCGAGAGTACAAACCCCTTTTGGGCAATAAGGGTACCCTAATCCACAATTAACCCATAAGGGTTTGAGTGTTGAGCCATACCTTAGACCTGAAGTTAATACTTAGTAAGGACATGAGTATGCACCATATGCGAACATAAGTGTTTTTACTAAGTAAACTTCTTAAGGCTAGATTTAAATAATCCTAAGTACACAACCTTGCAAGTGCCTAACAAATTAGCTCTTGCTAACAAGTTTAGGTTGTTCAATTCTTAAATCCCAAGAAGAAAACTAGCTTAGCCGAGTGTGCCAATAACACATCTAGTTAAGACACCTAACCTTCCTTGAGCAAATGTCTATGGCTTAGCACCCTAAGCATGCATGCTTGCTGAAGTATCCAACTCCTTGGCATTAAGCCCACACACTGTTTCCCAAGATGTGAAGTATCACGCCATAACTCCTTAGATTTCAAGAGTTACACTAGGCACCACAAACGTGGCCTCAATTGCCAACTGTAAAACCCCTTTATGAACCCTTAGGAACTTGGTAAAGAAAACATGTCAGCCAAGATCCCATGCTCACAATTGGACAAGGACACAAATGTGTCTTGCTTAGTTATGCCTAACTTGATGTGGAGGAGGAGGTTGTAAACATACTTAACCTTTGAAATGTGTAGTTTGACAAGACCTCCCAAATACGGATTTGCCAACATTAAGGGTAAGTTACCCCGAAGGTGAGACGTACCCCTATTATCTAGAGTTGAGGTGGCACAATAAAGGGTTGTGCATTAATGATATAAACTAGAGCTTATCACAACCTTGTGCAAAGGGCGAAACCTTTAGAACAAGGGTGGAACCTTGAAAGGAGAAGATTGTATTCAAGAAAGAAATGAATACAAAATGAACACTAAGTCGAAGACTGGTGTTGAATGATTCTTGAGAAACCTGGAATTGGAACCCTGTTTATATATCTGAGGTCCTGAGGATTGTATGGTCCACAACTGGTCTGGAATGTGTGATCCACAACTGGTCTGGAATGTGTGGTCCACAATTGGTCTGGAACATGCGTATGAATATACGCCTTGCTGTTGATGGTGTAGTTCAGCATTCAGGATCATACGGACCAGTTGGTTAACACATGTGTGTGTTAGCCAAAAGGTCTCGGGTTCAAGTCTCGTGAAAGGCAAAAAATAACCCATGATTCCTACACTATCTCCCCCTTTGAATGATGAGCAACATGTTAGTTTGGAGTCAAGAATTGCAGCCTTCGAACTTAGGTAGGCTCCCAAGTGCGTTCGTTTGGAGTCAAGAATTGCAGCCTTCGAACTTAGGTAGGCTCCCAAGTGCGTTCGTTTGGAGTCAAGAATTGCAGCCTTCGAACTTAGGTAGGCTCCCAAGTGCGTTCGTTTGGAGTCAAAAATTGCAACTGTAACTGGAGGAGGAGCCTACCTAAGTGCGTTCGTTTGGAGTCAAGAATTGCAGCCTTCGAACTTAGGTAGGCTCCCAAGTGAATGCTGGAGGAGAGGAACGGGATGGATCCGGATGGTTGGCGGAAGCTCGAGACGAAACGTCACATCAAAGAGTTTTTCGAACTCAAGTTCACCAGCAACTGTAACTGGAAGAGGTGGTGGAAGAAGTCGGCCAGGTTCAGAAGGAGCATGATAAGGCTATAACAAAGAAACATGGAACACGGGATGGATCTGGATGGTTGGCGGAAGCTCGAGACGAAACATCACATCAAAGAGTTTTTCGATGATGCGAAATGGCCCCAAGCGTTGATAGTCCAGCTTGTCACAGGGACGTGTGGTTGGCCAATGACGCCGGAGGAGCCAACACTTGGTCACCAATTGTGAATGCTGGAGGAGAGGAACAGGAACAATTAGCAGCTTATCGTTGCAAATCCCGAGCGCATTGAAGATGATGCTGCACTTCTTCATGGACCTGTCGGAGATGCTCAACACGATCATCGGCAGCAGTGGTGAGGCCAGGAACCAAGGGCAAGCTGTAGAACCAGCGAGGATGAACACCAGAGAACCCGAAAATGGCGACACACTTATGGATGAGTGTGCCGTGTTGTTGTATGCGAACTCGGCAGCAAGAAGGAGATTGACCCAATCATCTTGCAGATGAGAAATGAAACACCGGAGATATTGTTCCAGAGTCTAAATCGTGCGCTCCGATTGTTCATCTGTTTCAGGATGATGTGCAATAGACAGCTTCCCGGTGATACGTAGCCGATCTAGGAATCTCCGCCAAAATGCCGAAGTGAACTGGGGACCTCGATCAGTGACAAGTTAATCAGGAAGACCATGAAGACGGAACACCTCCCGGTACACCAGATTTGCAGCATCAGGACCCGAACATGTCTTGTCGCAGGGAACAAAGTGCGCCATCTTAGAGAACCGATCAACAATGACTAGGACAGCATCAAACCCTCTAGAAGGCGGTAAATCCGTGAGGAAATCTATGGTGATGGATGACCATGGCCGCTGAGCAATAGGAAGAGGCTGTAGTAGTCCAACCGGTCGATGATGAGGAAGCTTTGTACGCTGGCACGTGTCACAAGATTGCACAAATCTCTCAACATACACGCGAAGCCGAGGCCACCAGAACACCCGTTGTACTAGCTTGATCGTCTTTCGAATGCCAAAAATGTCCTGCAGCTGTGTTGTCATGGCAGTGTTGGACAGCTCGCAACCTCAGTTCTCCGTCCGGAACATAGATTTAGATGTGGTGGTACAGTAACCCATTATGAAGATGGAAAGCAGCATAATCTCGTAGTTGTGACCCTGAAGACAATGGTTGAACTCGTCGAACATGTGCAAGAACATCACGAGCAAACTCGTCTTGAGGGAGATTTTCTCGGATTAGATCCAAAAACGAAGTGTTAACTGGAGCAAAAGAACGGGAAAGCGCGTTTACCAACAACTGGTCGGAGCTCAGGATGACTTGTTCTTGTTAATCAAATCGGATTTCACCTGGTACTAGAGCTAGGTAACTGCAACGAGATAAGGCATCTGCTTTTCCATTTAGACGACCGGGACGATGAATAATCACGTATCGGAATCGGGACAAAGATTGTGCCCATCGCGCCTGACGTCGATTGAGAACTCGTGCTGTTGCCCAGTACTGGAGGTTCTTGTGATCACAATACACCTTAACCACATGCGGGGAACCTTCAAGGAATCTGCGCCACTCCTTAAAGGCATCGACGATCGCCAGCAGCTCCTTATTATAGACATCGTAGTTGATCTCAGGTGCAGTGAACTTGCGAGAATGGAAAGCAATGGGATGGAGAAGATGATCTGGACCTTCCTGGGACAACACTCCACCAATGGCGAAGTCAGAGGCATCAGCTTCTATGAAATATGGCTTCGCAGGGTCAGGATGGATAAGAACAGATGCCGAGGTGAACGCCTTCTTTAGGAACTCGAACGCCTCCTCAGCCTTAGAGGACCAGACAAATGGAACATCCTTGCTAGTCAACTTCGTCAATGGCAATGCAATCTTGGAAAAATCCCGAACGAAACGTCGATAGAAATTCGCAAACCCTATGAAACATCGAACATCACGAACATTTGATGGTCTCTCCCACTCCAATACAGTTCGGACTTTTGTAGGATCCATGTAAACACCTTCAGCTAAAATGATGTACCCCAGGAACTCGACAGACTGCTGACTGAAAGAGCACTTCTCCAACTTGGCAAACAAGTGGTGCTTCCGAAGCCTCTCCAAGACTAACCGTACATGTCGTTCGTGTTCTTCTCGAGTCTTGGAAAATATCAGGATGTCGTCTAGGTACATGATGACAAACAAATCCAAGAAGTCCCGGAAAATATCGTTAGCTATGTGCTGGAACATAGCAGGTGCATTTGTCAGGCCGAACGGCATTACTACGTACTCGAAATGTCCGTAGCGTGTACGAAAAGCTGTTTTCCACTCGTCCCTTTCTCGAATTCGGATGAGATTGTACGCTCCTCTTAAATCGATCTTTCTGAAGTACCGGGCACCAGAAAGACGTTCGAGCATGTCGGAGACGAGCGGGAGAGGATACTTGATTGGAATGGTGACCTTATTCAAATCTCGGTAGTCCACCACAAGCCGGAGACTTCCATCCTTCTTGGAAACAAAGAATACTGGAGCATCAGCCGGTGATCGCGAATGACGGATAAATCCGGTGACAAGATTCTCCTCAATGTATTTCCTCAATGTCTCCAATTCTGTTGGTGAGAGACCGTAAATAGGACCTGAGGACGGCTGCTTACCCTCAACGAGATCGATAGGACAGTCGTACTCATGGTGCGGTGGCAAGGCAGAAGCTTTCTTTTTGTCGAAGACGTCTGCGAAATCGGCATACTGCTTTGGTAAGGCAGGAGAAACAGAAACATCCTTAGCAGAGCAGGGATAGACTTTGATCGCGAACACGGATGCTGGGTCATGTCAGCTATCTTTCTTGAACTGCTTCAAGGTGATATGCGAGACTCGAAGTGGAGGAGGAACTGGAACAGGATCGGAATCAACGAGTGTGGTTGAAGTTGAAACAGCTGGGAAACTGTTCATGAAACATTCTCTCCAACCAAGATCCACCAACTCGATCCACAGCAAACCAAGGATAATCGTAGAGTCTGGAATAGAAACAACACTGAAGGAGATGTTGCACACAGCACCGCAAGCAACGACCTCAACGAACTCCGTGTCATTTATTACCGCTCCAGATTTGATATCTTGTCCATCAACGACCCGTACAGAACCAGGAGTCTTCAAAGGATGTAGACAAATCCCGTGCTTGACAGCAAAATTCTTGTCGATGAAATTTGCGTTTACTCTGCTATCCACCAAAGCTTTACCAGAGAACTCCACCTCTAATGTCTTCAGCTACACCGGAACATGGAACAGCTTGCACACCTTTGTGGATGAAATGGATCCAAGATGAGGAAGGGAAGATGTTATGAGTGAAGAGCCTTGAAGAACATGAGTTGTTCCACGGCAATCCAGCCGGACGGCTCCTATTCGGGCTGGATCTTCTCGTTTCCCGGCAGCACAGTAAGGGCCACTTCACGAGCTTGTTTTGGACGTCGATGACAATTCTCCAACTTGTGGTACGGGTCCCCATAGTACAAACAAAGCTTGTACTGAATCCGCTTTCGACGTTTGGTTGGCAAAAGCTTGCCTCGGCATGATCGCCCTAATTCCATCGGGGATGGTTCTACTGAGGAAGATGATGAATCAACAGATGAGGGAACAGGGATTGCAGAAATGGAAGAAGACGGCACCAAGAAGAAAGAAGGATGTCGACGTTCTTGTTTCCGCTCGATCAACCGGTTGTCACAACGAATTGCCAACTCGATCATGCTGGTGAGGGTTTTCGGAACTGCAAAATTCAGCAACATGTCTTTAACCTCGTCCTGCAACCCCAACTGGAAAACTTCCTTGAGAGCACGATCTCCCCATTTGACATCACAAGCAAGAAGTTGAAACTTCAATGCGTACTCTGCTACCGACATACCCCCTTTGTGAAGCTGACGGAGTTTGGTGATGGCAGCACTCTCACGATCCACATCACTGAACATCGCCGTGAACCGTTCCACAAACTCGTCAAAATTCCCAAGGATCGGATCATTGTTCTCCAGCAAGGCTGAGAACCATGAAAGAACAGAACGTGACCCGATCAATCCAACCTTAATGGGTTCTTGCTGTAGCGCCTCGACTGCATCACGATCCGCAGACGAACTTGATTGAGAAAACCTCGAAACTTCGATTAGGTACCATCAAACTTTTCAGGCATGATGATCTTTGGCTCTGGAGAATTAGAAAAATCAAAAAAGAAAAAGAGAAGAGAATCAGAAAAGAAAAAGAAAAGAAAAAGAAAAGAAAAAATCGAAAAGAAAATTGAAAAGAGAGAAAGAAAGAAAATGGGATCAATGACAAGCAAAAACAGAAGCTTGTCACTATTAAGAATCATTCAAACTGTCACGACCTTGTGCAAAGGGCAAAACTTTTAGAATAAGGGTGGAACCTTGAAAGGAGGAGATTGTATTCAAGAAAGAAATGAATACAAAATGAAACACTAGGCCGAAGATTGGTGTTGAATGATTCTTAGAAACCTGGAATTGGAACCCTGTTTATATATCTGAGGTCCTGAGGATTGTATGGTCCACAACTGGTCTGGAATGTGTGATCCACAACTGGTCTGGAATGTGTGGTCCACAATTGGTCTGGAACATGCGTATGAATATATGCCTTGCTGTTGATGGTGTAGTTCAGCATTTAGGATCATACGGACCCGTTGGTTAACACATGTGTGTGTTAACCAAAAGGTCTCGGGTTCAAATTTTGTGAAAGGCAAAAAATAATCCATGATACAGAGCTTGCACTATTAAAAGAATCTCATTCCCAATAAGAATATACTTGAGTTTAACTTAACAACCCATCGGTCCACCATGAGGTTTAGGGTAGGGCAACCCTAGGGGAGGTTTAGGGTAGGGCAACCCTAGGGGTGTTTCTATCTATATTCGACATGTCAAATTCACCAAAAGTAACTAATAACCCAATTAGGAGGTTTAGGGTAGGGCAACCCTAGGGGTGTTTCTATCTATATTCGACATGTCAAATTCACCAAAAGTAACTAATAACCCAATTAGGACATGAAAAATAAGGGTAAGAGTTTTCTAAACAAAAATGTTAACTTCACTTAGTCGACAGGACTATCATTAAATACACAAGTGCACTAAGTGGGCCTATTTCTTTTAAACTGAGGGCTTATTAACATAGTTCAATAGGTAGTAATAATCAACTCTAAAGTAAAAGTAGAGGTAATAATAAAAATTATGACATTTATTATTTAATAATATTTATATTATCTACTTAATTATTATTCTTAACATGATAAGTTAGAGAACATAATAAGTTTATCCTTAAACTAAATCCTTAGCAAGTTTATTTCTAAGTTGGACCTTAAGTCAATTCTTATTATTAACTTGATCCTTAAGCTCATGTTTGGGTTTAACTAGTTAATGAGACACACATAATATAAACTTATTATTATTCTTAACATGGTGGGTCTCTTAACCCAATTGTTATGTTTTAACTTAATAAGTTTATGATTAGGCTTAACTATTTAGTGACCCTTAACCTAATTGTAATAAATTTAGTCTTAAACTAGACCTTGACATGGTAAGTTTATCCTCTAAACTCTTAACCCACCTTAACCTTTTAGATTAAGATCAAATTGAATTTTAAATAACTGTTAAATGAAATTTAGAATAACTATCAAATAAAATTTAAGGTAACCATTTTAGAATGATGATATTTAAGATGTTCGGATGGGGCATGACAAACACACCCACATACATAATAAACTTATTATATAAAAGATTAAATAAGCTTTTATGGTGAAGATTGTGTTTTAACTATGATCTTTCTTATTTTTACATCTATTTAAAAAGAAATTATTAATAATTCAATAAGTTTTTATGGTGAAGATTGTATTTTTAACTATGATCCTTTTTAATTTCAATTTTTAGTAAATATAAAAGTTTGCAAACAACTTGGACTGCAAAAATAACATAATGATTGGGGTTTGGTTATAATTGTTTTTTTTGTCATATTTTCTTATGCCAAACCATGTCTTTGCAAGAGCTTTTTGAAGTAAAATATATGTACTATGTTTAAATCCTAGACACATTAAATGATTGTTTTACTTGTTGTGGTCAAAATTTAACATGTGACAAGATAAATTATTAACCCCATAATAGATAAACAAAAGCAAACATTTACCTTAATAGTATCTCTGGGGTGCTCATAAGTGCAAGTTGAAAATGAGTTAAAGCATCGTGGGCAAATAAGTGCGTTTGTTAGGTGAGTCCACATATTGTGAAGATTGTTATTTTTTTCTAATTGGAGTTACAACAAAAACTAATGAATATGAAGTCAATTAGTAGTTGAAAAGATGAACTTGTAGTTGCATAAGAAGGTTTGGCACATTTTTATGCAATTGAGTTTGAAAATAGCATAGGGCTTAGTAGTGGAGGCAAAGGCTCAACAACATGAGGGGTTGGAATGGAGGCCTTAATATCCCTATGCAATAATATCTTTACAAATTACAAATCACTTTAACATTTCAAAATTAAAAAGAGTATTAACTTATTTTTATGTTTGTAACAAGTAAAGACACATTGAATAAAAGATAAAAACCCAAGAAGGCGAATGGGGTGAGTTTAAATACTTAGGAGGAAACGGAACACAAGTTTTCACCATTATAAAGAAGGAAAAAAAAAAAAAAAGTTTTCACAATCAAACTCAGCTAAGATGCAATAATTAATTAGATATTTTCATAATCAAAAACATTAAGACCATTAACTTAAGACTAAATAAAAACCTTTATATAAATAACACTTTAAGTGCACCCGATTACCTAGTAATCCAACACTCCTTGTCACATATTTTAAATATTAGATTTAGACACGTTTTACTTAGGATCACATGTAACATGACATTATAGTAATTTGCTACCATTTAATTACTAACCATTTACCAAACAATAAAAGGTTTTTACTTAGGAAGTAAAACACTACTCTTTTAAAACACATCTTAACCATCAACATGTTAATTTGAGAGCTATAATAGCTCAAACTCATAAAATGGTTACACGTATTAATACCTTCAATGTCATGAATGTCAAATATAGTTCACTATTTCTTCTAAATATAAGCTTTTCTAAACAACTTTGATTTATCTTAGCTGACATGATAACATATGTAACATTGAAGCTATTAATGTATATGATTTTATTTATTTGCTTGAAAATCTTCCTTCTTTCATCAATACTACATCAAATTAAATTAAAAAACATATAAATTTTACCTATAAAAATATACAATGTTTAATAATTGAACACTCTCTTTTATTCTTCTATAATAGAATGTCTTATGAATGCATTATTAGATAAAATTTAAACATTTGTTGTTGACATTAAGGAATGGTATTGGTATACTCAAACAGAAAATAAATAATTACCTAGGTATATCTAAATGAGTTGATATTCCAATTCTAATTGTGATACTAAACAACATTCAAAACCTTGGTGCTAGCGCATCTTTAGTACCATTAGGACAAAATTTTATTTCACATGTTGTATTAATCATGTGATTAATCCCTTGCATCTAGAGCAAATTATTTCATACTGTATATGTTTATTATAGCGATGGTTAAATATTTCAGTAATATTTAACCATAGAATATTTAAGGAACATTTGCATATGCCTGTGTGCAAAGTGTGTTATTGTCACCCCTATAAAAAAAAAAGTCATTTAATTAAAATCTATCATCTTTGTTACAATTAGTAATGATTATTAAAATTTCTAACTAGTTATAGGAATATTTATTTAAACATTCATAAGTATGTATTATTTATTTAAATAGACCTCCATGGTAACTGTCAGAGTTTTAACCCGAATTATATTACTGAAATGAAAGTCTAATGAACACACACACACACGCGCACACACATACGCATCAGATAAGATATACAGACGTACATGTATAATCTACTAATATTTTGTTACATATACAAAACAGTCTTTATGAAGACTTCGAGACACATTTAAACTTGTTAACCACTAGACTAGCTCGCACATACTATATATATAATGGTATATATATGTGATGACAACATACATACATATGTATCTTAATACTTATAAACAACACCACAAACTACAATCACACTCTCTCCCTCTCTCTCTCTCTCATTCTCTCTCTCACACACACACAAAATAACACACGCACACACACGCACACACGCATAAGTCGGCTCCTACTAATACTAGCCAGGTTAAGGACATTCAACGATTTGGTTAAGTTACTGTCTTCGAGAATACGTGTGGGAGATTTGCTTTGCTTCTGCTAGGTTCTTACACGATCTGATTAGCACAATCCGATCCTCTATCATGTACACACTTGCCATTTCTGTGTTTTGAAAGGTGTGTGTGCGTGTGTGTGCGTGTGTGTTTCTTAGGACTTCAAAACGTATGCTTAGGGACCTAAGTCAGGTTTATATCCTAACCTTTTTTTTTGTTGTATTTTGGATATTTAATAATACTTAAGTGCACATTTGATATTACTAAAAGAATTTACATCAAAAAGTATATTCCCTTTATAAAAATTAAAATGCCACACTCCAAACAAGAAGGAATAACCCAGATTAAGGAGGGTTTAAATTCTTTTGCAAATGTGCACCATATCAAAGTATGGCGATTCGACCTTCCTAAATTTAATAATATTCGATATTATTTAAATAAGTTTAACATTATTTATATATAATTTAATTAAGTTTAAATATAATTTAAGTAAATTTAATATTATTTCTACATATTTTTAAGTAAGTTTAACATTATTTATACATATTGTAAGTAAGTTTAACATTGCTTATATATTGTTTAAGTAAGTTTAATATTGTTTAACCATACACACGTTATAAATGTATAAGTAAATTTTAAATTATTTATACATAAATAAATTTAATATTATTTATATAATTTTTAAATAAATTAAATATTATTTATATATTATTTAACTACACAACATGTGTTATATTTAACTTGTACTTATGTTATTTACTTTTATAGGTAAATTTTTGAAGAATGTAATATGCAAAGGCCTCTATTATAATTAATTCAAGTAAGTAATAAATTATATTTATAATCTATTAATAATACATTTAATTTCTTCAATTAACTCAGTCTCCATAACATATGCTTCGTTAACGAGAAACAAATAAAAATATATTTATATATATTTTAGGAGAGAGTCTTAATGCATTGGTATATGTATTATTTCTGATATTTAATTTTACTTAGTATTTTGGTTTAGTAATAAATAATAATCTTGAATTTAATTCTTCTATGTTTTACACGTTAAAATCTTAAATCAAAAGTTTTAATTATTATTTAATTAAAATATTAATTAAGACTGGATATTGAAAACACTACATACACCAAAGTATTAAGGTTCTCTCTCTTTTTTTTATATATATATATATATACAAATATATACATATTTTTATTAGTAAAACAGCTATTGCAAAGATTGAATTGATTGGAGAAACTAAACATATATATTATTTAATAAGTTATAATTATAATTTATTATTTACTTAAAGAGATTCTTAATTATGACTTTTGCATTTTCATAAAATTATTTATAGATAAATAAATAACATAAATACAAGTTAAATATATTTTGTATTGTGTGTGTTCTTAAATAATGTTAATTTACTTTTAAAATATAAAAAAATATTAAACTTACTTAAATCATATATAAACAATTTTAAACTTATACATTTATGATGTGTTTGTGGTCAAACAATATTAAACTTACTTAACAATGTATAAACAATGTTGAACTAACTTAAATTATATTAAACTTATTTAAATTATGTATAAATAATGTTAAACTTTTTTAAACAATATTAAATTTACTTCATCCATTAATTGTTTAATTCGTTGTGATATTCATTTATTTTTTTGGAATTTAAAATTAAACAAAAGCAAATTTTATTTTATTTTTTTATAAAAATAAAAGAATTTTACAGTAATATAAAAAATTCATTTATTATTTCTTATTTGGATAATGCAATAAATCTTTAATTTTGATATTTTGAATAGATTAAATATACTTATTAATATATCAAAAAGAATAATTGATTATGTATATTATATTATTCAGGAAAGATAAAAAATGAACTATATATTATTTAAAAATATCTCGGTTATAAAAACGAAGGACGAAGATTTATAAATTAATTACATTTTATATTGTCATTAAACAAAATTCTTACACAAAAGAATTTATAAGTACTTATTCAAATTTTATTTTAAATATTTAAAAAATGAAAAGAGATTATAACAAAAGTAAAAACATAAGCATAATTTAATTCTTAAATTTTGATTAAGTATAGATTTTTCTTTATAAAAAAGGTTTTTTCTTTTTCCAATAACAAATCCTTTTTTATGGGTATATATACACTTATACATAAAATAAACAAATGGCCACATAAAAAAAAAAAAAAGTAAGTGCACACACACATAATAATTGTGAAATTAAGAGTTTTAATTTTTACTTAATTAACATATTAAGTTAGATTGGGTATTAAGAACACTATATGCACTAATCTCGTTTTACACACAAAAAATGACTATTAGAAATAATTTTATATATTATTATTATTTTAAAATTAATTTATATTTCATATTATTATTAAATTATTAATATGTGTTTTTATTTAAATTTTATAGAATTATTATTTATATAAAAGAAGCTCTTCAATATTACATGTTAAAATTTAAATTAATAAAGTTAAAAAGTAATTCATTCTTAAAGACATTACACATAAATTTCCAATGTTTTATTTATGTTACTATTGTGTTGTGTGATTTAATTATTTATTTTATTATTCTTAATTAAAAACTAAATAAATATTACACAAATGCTATAAGCCAAATCATCCTCAATTACAAATTAAGTATACATATTATCATCGTACACATGCACACATATGAAATGTATTAATTAATATTTAATATTTAAAATTTAAATTAATATTAATTCAAGATCTTAAAGTTGAACTTTTTTAATTACATCCAAAATCATAAAGTATGACTTGTTTAATTACAATAGCTGAAGGTAAATTTATTTTTTAATAAAAAATTAAGTAGTATTTTCGAAAGCGTTATTAATAAGCTCTTTTTATTTTTAATCATTTTAACTATAAAAAAAATCCTCATTTTAAAATAAAAAGTTCATTTTTGTGCATTTAAAAATAACTTATAAATTTATGTCTATATTAAGGTTATTTTGTAAATTTTTAACAAACTTTAATATATTTACACAAATTTACTATTTAAAATCTGTGGGACAAATTAAATATTTTATGTTTATTTCTATATAATTATTGCATTATTAATGACTTATGAATATTTAATAACTTTGAAGTATGATTTGGTCTTATTTATTTTTGTTAGTTATATTAAAAATCATATTAAAAAGCTTGGTTAAGGTTATGTTTCACAATTATATTAATAATAAACAAATAATAAATGTGTGTTAAATAGATTATATATATTTACCTTAATTATAATTTAAATTTCTACAAATGCATATGTATGTAATTATAGAAATTTATGTATATATATCTATCTACCTATCTAGCTACATATTATTTTATATTTTTCTATGTTTTTTTTTTTTTTTTTTTGACGAGTCTATAATATTTATATAATAAAATTGGCATTTTCATTTATAATTATCAATTATTTTATTTATTTTAAATGCATATGGTTTATATACAATGCTTTATTTATGATTAAATATCAATATTTATGTTTTTTCTATACATATTTTATATGTTTTAACTAACACATATAGAAAGTTGTGTTTATATTTCATATGTTTTAATTTATCATTGATAATAATAACTCATACTTAAATAATTAATAAAAAAGCTCATACTTAAATAATTATTTGAATGTTAGATTTTATTATAATCTTCTTTTGTTTTCAAATTTTTAAATTAAGAATATATAAATCGTTATATATAAGAAACTTTTTTAATAACAATATAAAATTAGGTGATTATATAAATCTTCATGTTCATTTGTATAAGTTAAACATCTTAAAACAACATATATAGATTTATTAAATCTTTAATTTTTAAATATCCTTATTAATATATTTAAAAAATTTAAGTTTAATCATTCATTTAGATTCTTTTACTTTAAATCAAATATGAATTCATTGATTTAACAAAAAGCATATTCTAGCATAAATATAATGTATTCTAATATATTATATGAATATTCATATTTATAATAAATAAATTAAATGTCTAAAATTGTTTTATAATATATAAGACTTAACATTGTTATACAAGGTAGTAACATTTGGCAATTAATACTTATACACAAAGTGAAAATGTTGAATAAGATATGTGTTATCACTATCAATATTCATTTATAAATAATACATTTTTTGAATTTTATAAACTAGTATATAATATATAATATGTAAATGTATATAGTATATATATTATACATTTATATATAAGCTTGAACTTCTTATTTTTTTAATTAAAAATGTAAAATATATTATAATTATAAAATTAAGTTGTAATAAAACTAGATATATAGGTAAATTATCTTGTTAAATATTTTTAATACGAGTCTACTTTGCTACTAGGTGTACATGTATAAAAATTCAATATGCAATGTGTTTATTAAACTTCAATTTAAAATTAAATATATTATATATGCATAATTCAAGAATAATAATCATATAAGATTAACAAATTTATTAATTAGATTTATATGTATATGAACAAGAGTTAAATTAAATATGAGATGGGCAGCTGAGGTGAACGAGTGTACATCCCGTGTAAAATCATGTAAGACGTTATCCCAGCTGAAATCCATCCATCCCCAAGTAGCCGCACTACAAATCCGCATTCCGCATCGCAAATCCTTCTTTTCGAGGCTTCTCATACACATGTATGGCAAATTCGGCAGCCTGGACATCGCCCGTCGCGAATTCGACACAAATTCAACAAAAACAGACATCTTCTCGTGGAATCTCATCATTTCTGCATATGCCCAGAATGGGCATTTCACAGAAGCAATCCATCTCTTCAACACCATGCCAATTCGCAACACGAGCTCCTGGAATTCTATACTCACTGCATTCTCCAAGTCTGGGCAATTACAGGAAGCAAAGGAGTTCTTCGATCAAATGCCGCTTAAGGAGCTTGTCGCATGGAACTCCTTGTTGTCTGCATATGCTCAAAACGGGCATCTGGAGCTCGCCAACAAGACATTCAGAGAAATGCCGGGACATGATCTAGTTACATGGAATTCAATGCTTTCCGCGTATGCCCAGAACGGGCATATAGAGAAAGCAATTTCTTTGTTTGAAGCCATGCCACACAAAGATATAATCTCCTGGAACACAGTTCTTGCTGCATACGTACAAAACGATCGGAAACTGTCGGATGCAAGAGATTTCTTCGATCGTATGCCTGTTCACTGTCTCATTTCCTGGACGAGCATACTAATCGAGCATGCCCAACACGGGCATATGCAGGAAACCATCGGGATTTACTGGGAAATGCCGGAATGTGATCTTGTTTCATGCAACGCTCTTCTTACTGCATTCTCCGAGAATGGTCACTTAGACTATGCCGAGGTTTTGTTCCGGAAGATGCTCCAGAGAAGCATAGTTTCATGGACTGCATTGCTTACTGCATATGCCCAGAATGGGCAACTGGAGAAGGCGAAGTTTATGTTCGATACCATGCCGGAATGGAACATTTGTTCGTTTAATGCCATGCTTGCTGCTTACGGACATAATGGGAATGCGAGGCAGGCTAAGTTTTTGTTTGATACAATGCCTGTGGTGAATCTATATCGTGGAATGCCATTACTCACTGCATATGCCCAGAATGGGCATGTGGAGGAGTCTCTGTATGTTTTCAATAACATACCGTTTTGGAACACCGTATCATGGAATGCAATGTTATGTCTACACGCACGAGAACACCATGTAGAGAATGCGAAATCCTTGTTTGAAGGGATGAAGGACAGGAACATAACATCGTGGAACACTATGCTTTGGTTATATGCCGAGACAGGGGATCTGCACGAGGTGAAGGACGTGTTTAACAAGATGAGGCATTGGAGTCTCTCTTCATATACTGCTATTATATCAGTGTACACAAACCATGGAAATTTCAAGAAGGCAAGGGAGCTCTTCGATCAGTTACCAGACCACAACTTAACTTCGTGGAATGCCATGCTTGCTGCATATGCCCACTCTGGGCATCTCGAGGAAGTAATATGTATGTTTCAAGGGAGTGAGAGAAGAGACATTTGTATATGGAAGACAGTGATGGATGCATATGCTCGAGTCGGGAATGCCAGTGAAGCTCGAGGGATGTTTAACAAGATGCCAGAACACGATGTGCATTCGTGGAATACACTCTTGCTGGCTTACACTCGAAGCGGGGAACTCGAGTTAGCCAGGAGTGTCTTCTATAGAATCCCCGAGCATAACCTGGTATCATTCGTGGTAATGCTATGGGGTTTTGTGGTAACATGTTGTTTAGGGGATTCTTTAGAGTTGTTTAGTTCGATGAAGCTTGATGGTATTCGACCAGATGAAGCTTGTTTCACTTATGTTTTACAGGCTTGTAGAGGACGGGATATATACTTGTGTTGGTGCCACTTCCGATCCATGGTATATGACTTTGAATTAAGAGTAACGAAAGAACATTATGCTTGTGTTGCATACGCTCTTCGGCTTGCAGGGTATGTAGATTATGCAGAAGAACTTCTAATACAAATATAATAAGTGCAAATTATGTTAAATGACACTGATGGGTGTCAAAATAGACATTCACTGGAAAGCTGCAGTTGACATACATATACGTATATATAATCTGGATGTGTGCGTGGGGAAACGAATCTCGTGTTCTGCTCCTCGGGGTAAATGTTGTAAAAGTGACCACCTTCAGAACACGGTTCCTTAACTTAAACATTGACCTCTCGTACGTAAGCTTCTATAAGGTTTACAGTTTTATAAATAACAACAGCGACGTCTAACGTTACCCGTCGTTCATTAATGCTCATCTTGGTCGTCATTGAGAACTCTCTCTCTCTCTCTCACACACGCACACGCACGCACACGCACACAGAGTCTTAGTTAAGGTGTCACTTACGGGAGTAAGACGAAACCATCGCTGTCATTTGCTTCACTCCCGTTGGATCATCCCTTCTTTTCCTCGTTCTATATAAATTTGCCAGGTAGTTTACACTGTACGCCGCCAGCAGCCGTATAGATGTAGAAATAGACGTATATAATACGCATATATGATGATCTGTACCTACAGCACAAGAAAGTTTGATATTTGTTTTAAATGCCGAGCTGGCTGCCAATATCTGAGGTGTAATCCAGGCCGTCCGTATAAGTTATCCGCTAGAAACACGTAGTTATGACAAAAACCCTGTAAAAAGATGGCCATGCATGTACCAACCACCATCGTAATGGTGGACATGTGCTCCGTTGTATCACAGCTATAAAGGGAGATTCGTTTCAATACAACATACATACATACATATAGTGTACTTATTAAACTTATTACCGTTAAACTTAACCTTTATATAAATTAAACTATTTTAAACAGTGCGATCCACACACACGCACACATACACACACAATGATGCCACATTGTGGAGAGACAGTATATCATGGCTTTGCCTGCAGGCAGAAATATCAAACTCAGCATCCCAAGCCATATAGCATGATTCATACTAGTGCGTGCAAGTTCTTACACTGAACATAATCAATATTCACTAATTATATACTAAACAATACTTATTATCATAATTTTCTCAGATTAACTATATAATAATTTTGTTTTTTGTACAACTCAAATGGTATATGCACGCGTGTGTGACACAAGTTGCAATCATCCAAACCATGCCTTGGGCAATGCTTTTTGTTTACAGTGCAAGCAATGATTTAAACCTTATTCCAAGAATATTCCACTTTTTGACAGTATACCAATAAAAATAAATAAATAAATTAATTAATTAATTATTATATATATATATATATATATATAAAAGCCCGTGGTATGTCAATTCTTTCAGAAATGGAGATTTGACAGAACAGAAGGAGAGAAAAAATGCAGCTTTTGGATGTATGCACGGTAAACAGGAAAAGCCAGTAGTACCTCTCCCACATTCTTCTGTGTTACTTTGTTTTTTAAACACACACACACACACACACACACACACACAAGTACATATGTGTGCTTCTTATTCATTAAATAGCTATATAACGTTTTCTTCATCATTTAAATACATCTGAATATATGGTACATCCGTTTTACATCACGCAGTAAGTTCTATTCACTATGACATATTTAAATATTTTATTTTATTTTTAAAAATGCGTATTAATAATGGAATATGAGAAACAAGAGTGAACCTATTTAATAATTGATTAGTATTAATTTAGGGATTTAATTTTAATAATGTAGACTTCAGACAGACAGATGTTTCAGAATCAGAGCAAGCAATATTTAAATAGAATAAATAAATAAATCATAGAGAATGATTAGAGAATTGCAATGTACTTTCTGTGGGGTCATATTGGTATATATATATTGGTGGAATTTTTTAATTTAAAACATTATTTACAAAGTTTTGTCTTATCATCAATTTAAAAATAAATTATATAATTTATGTGTCTGCATGCACAGTATGAAATGTTTAGAAGCTCCCAAACATATTACAACCATGTGGAAGCATATGGGGTTGTTTAAAACTCATTAATTAATTTAATAATTATTAAAAAACTTAATTTATAAAGCATACATAGCCATAGATTATGATCTGTCCCTATGTAGATAAAAATTCCCATATGAGCACATGGTTTTCCTTTTCATATATTGTGAAATATTCATTTAAACGTTGTCACCATTTATTTAATTTAAATGGCAATCTTTGTATATGGTACAAGGTTTTCCATATGCCCTACGTTGACAGCCTACATAACGTTGATTTATGCATCCCACAAGCATGAAGAACATTCCTTAGAATCTTTAGATTATTATGAAAATCTTGATGTTTTAAAAACATAATAACATGAGTGAAAATGACGCAATAGTAGTAACCTTCACCGACCAGTATATTAATATTTATTACAACAAAAAGTTTAATTATTATGGATATAAAATATCCTTCATTTAATCTTCAAATGTGGTGAATTAAATTCACCGGATTCGAACCGTGTACCATTTTAACGGTCTTTTTACTGCGACGGACCGTAAGTCCGTTTCTCCGTCCGTCAGTCTGATCTAGTGACCGGTGGGTAAATGGTACTTTCTTCTTTTTCACTGAATGGTAAAGCAAAAAGAAGAAAAGCATGCACACGGGACACAAACGGGCTTTTGTTCTTCGTTGTATATACAGAGTTCACTTGATCAGATCGGGAAATCACTAATTTGGTTGCAAATTATCGATTAATTACACTGCTTCTTGTTTAATTCAAAGCTCTGTGGGTTTGATTTGCTATATACAAACCAAATGCAGATTGGGAGCTCATATATGGCGTTTGAATCGAAATGTAACAATACCATCATATTTTTTTCCCTCAATTATTGTTTTTTTCATGTTTTTTCATATAATTCCATACATGGTGTTGCAGATATGGAGGAATTTGTGTATACAGTGATGAACAGTTGCTGAGGATGCCGTGTTGGAAATGCTGTTTAGATTGCAAAAGATTGCACGAATGGCATCTACGTGGTTAAAATTCGGGCAGTTTAGTGGATTTAGAACATCAATCTTCAAGATAGGCAAATTTTCTTTACTTGATTAATCTCACCCTTTCCCCCTTTTCTACCCTTTTCTTATCTCCATTTGTATGTGTGTAATACATGTATTGCGTGTGTGTTTTTAATATGACGTGTTTGCTTGAGGCTTACATCTTCTCGTCTTTCTTCAGTTATCTGCCAGCAGCTTATGCAGCACAAAGAGTTTCAATGCAAGGTAGATGTAGGACTACGAAGGTACGTGTCTTGCGTGCGTGTGACATGTGTATGTGTGTAGATGTGTATACATCAAATATGCATTTATTTGCTTCTTTAATAGAAGGTTACTGGCGTGGGACGAAGGCATGAGCTACGGGACCGGCGAATTGAGCTCGAGCAAGATGTATGTGTTTTGTAAATGAACTCTCTCTCTCTCTCTCTCTCTCTCTCTTCTCTATAATATATATATATATATATATAGGTTGCACAATTGAGGAGGAAGCTGATTAACGAAGAAAATGTGCATAAGGCACTTGAAAGAGCTTTAATCGGCCCATTGGCTCATTCCCAGAGTTCCACAATACCTCCCACCAAGGTACATATTCTTGCTAAGTTTATTACTTTTGATGAATTAATATATAAGTTCGCATATTTAAATTTATTAAACTATAATTTGCTACTTTTGATATAATATATATATATAATATATTATATATATATATGCAGAGATATCTATGCTAGTATTTACATTAAACCATATTGATTCATCTATATTTAGTTCTACACACGCACGCACACGCACACGCACACATAGTTTTACATAATGCAATGTATTGATATGTTTTAATTCAGACACGTAAACTACTAGCTGAGGTGGCCGTACTAGAGGAGGAAGTTGTACGGCTGGAGGACCGTGTCCTCTACCTACAGCAGGACTTAACCGATGAAGCATTTACACATCGATGTTTACAAACCAACAACAAACCGAGCACTTAAACACAAGCAGTTTACCATTGGAGATAGTAAGAGATATGCACCAGTTAAGAAGGATGTCTTAATTGCACAGCTTTTACCTGAGGCTAAACAAGAGGATATCCCAAAGAAGAAAGGCTTACAACTTCAAAAAGCTTCATTGCAAATGAGCTCCCTTCTAATGGTAAGTTTAATAAGTTTATTAAGTTTACTAATTAAATCGTATGACTGACATGGAAATGTAGGCCTGCATAGGTCTATATAGGAGCACATAGATCGTATACTCTAGGCTATATATATAAGCTGTGTCCTTTCTGGCATAAGATACAGACAGGATCATACAGGACATATGTTTTGTTTAAACTATAGTGTGTACTTAAGTGTTGTGTGTGTGAGAGAGAGAGAGTGTGAGTAGCTGCGTTTTACTACCATACGCAGGTACTTGTTATACAAAGTGTATATACATGGAGTCATAGAAGCAACTATAGATACAATAATATAACTATATATATTTATATATTCTTAATTATTTGTAATTTTAAACTAGCTGTTTATGAACAACAAGGAAACATACCAAGCTCTGTGAGAGGAGTACGTGAGAAATACTTTGGAATAAGCACGAAGCTCTCTGTTATTCAAGAAGAAGAAAGAAGGAGAACTTTCAACATATGAAGAAGCCTAAGCTAGCTGAGTCCACGCCCAGTGAACAAACACCACCTGGCACAAAGGTGTGTATGTAGTGTACATATTTATACACATACACACACATATACGTATACACACGTTTGTTAGCGCCCGGCATACCATACTTATTATGTTGTATGAAGGTTAATCGTTATATATTTGTACTTAAGTTAGCAATATTAAACATCATAATGTCGTTGTCTAAGTAATCGCTACAGTGTATGATCTTAACATATAATGATGTTTTTTCTCTGCATATCTAGCTTTATTGATTTTCTAAAGGGAAGTAGTCTTTGTCCTGGAATCTTGGTTTAATTAGTAATTAATAATAAGATATGATTTAGCTATTAATTATTTAATTAAACGTTATTAGTTAAATGTACAGGTGGACAGTAAATACAAGCACCGAAGTCTATAGAGAAGCCCAAATGTGGGCCTAACAAGGTATCTGAAGAGATGGTGAGGTGTCTGATGGGAATATACGGTATGATGACGAGATTATATTCCCTGTCTGATTCCGATGCTTCATCAGTGGTGTCAAGATCAACGTTCTCCAGCTTCAGTTCCCAATCCAACGGCTCGAAAGCACCAAGACCCATCTGAGGGTCATTGACATGACAGGCGTGATCCATACGGAGTTTGCCACGTGGACAGGGATATCGGTCCGTACAGGCATTTCCAGAATATTGCTGCTGACTCATTTGACTATAGTCGTATACCAAACTCAGCTTCCTTGTTCAGGAGATTAAGGTAATATATAATATATATATATATATATATAACTCACTGATATACACACACACACGCGCACACATCTTTATTTTGAAAATGCGTTGGGTGTGTGCAGATTTTGATAGGAAAGCTGGCTACTGTTGATCTACAAATTATGTCTCCCCAACAAAAGCTGCATTCTGGATTAACATATACAATGCATGCATGATGCATGTAAGTTATAACAATTTAAAATATGTAGTTTTAATAGTTTTTAAATAATATAGTTTAATAATACATTTTACTTAAACATTACGTGGTTTTTACATAGGCTTTTCTTGAATACGGGATACCGTGCGGTCCACATCAAGTTGTTGGACTTATGCGTAAGGTAAACATATTTAAATATATTAAATATTTAAATATAAGTGTTTAAACTTAATTTTCTGTTGATCAGGCAACACTTAACGTAGGCGGATACACACTTAACGCATTAGCTATTGAGCACTTTATTTTACGTCTTCCTTCCCACTCAAAACATGTAAGTATAATCTCTCTCTCTCTCTCCACACACACACACACACACGCACGCACAAAGTTGTTTTATTAAACTTTTTACTTTTATTAATAGTAAAATAAAAATGCTATATATTTAATTTTCATCCTTTTACAGGCTTTTGTAAAGATAACAAGTAAAGATAAAGCACAGATACAGAGCCACTTGGGCCTTGACTGGCCCGAGCCCCTTGTCAGCTTTGCACTTTGCTGTGGCAGCAAGTCTTCACCAGCTGTAAGCATACATATACACACATAAAATACACATGCTCATATTGTACACACATACACACACATACGTACATATATATGTAAATACGCATGAAGAAATAATAATTAGCTGTTTAACGTAGTAATGAAGTATTAAATATATATGTGATTTAATTATTTATTTTTAAAATTTTGCCAGGTAAGAGTTTACACAGCTGGTGACGTGGAGAATGAGCTGGAAATGGCAAAGAGAGAATACTTACAAGCAGCAGTTGGGGTAAGTCTCAAAGGCAAAGTACTGATTCCAAAATTACTGGATTGGAATATGCGGGACTTTGCTAAGGACAGGGAGTCTTTAGTGGAGTGGATATGCGATCAGTTACCGAAGAATATTCGCGACATGATACAGGGGTGTGTTGGAGTTGCCTCGAATTATATTCAGGTTATGCCTTACGACTTTAACTTCCGCTACTTGTTAACAGCTTAATATGTCATGCAGAAGTTTGCATGAGTGTTGTATTTGTACAATATTACAAACGTATACATAAATATATTAATTGTCTTCTTTGTATGTATACATACACATGTATATAAACATAAATACATGTTTTAGTATAATATACAGTGTTGGATTCAAATACGTGTGGAATCTCTCCCAAAAATAAACCGCTTTACCCAATCAAAAAGAACAACAAACCTCGTTCTCCAGCTAACTTGTTTGCTGTCCACAGGGTCCAAACATCAACACGCACGCACGCACGCACACACACACACACACACACACACACACTAGTATACACACCCATACACACACTAATGAATGCGTACCTGAGATAAACTGAATACCAAAGCCACATGCTACTTCGTCCAATAGAAACCCAGTCTCCTGGTAACTCCGCCGCAGCTGTTTCCCCACCGAGCGGAGCAAATTGCCCAAAATGCTTGTACCTACATTTCATTAAGCTTGTCAAGTGAGAGAGAGAGAGGAGAGAGAGATGAATCCAACACCTGAAAGGTTGGAACCGATGTCTGCCAGTTGCACGAACTCGGAGTGGTCCTTCAGGATGCTCCTCAGCATACTCCATATGATTGAAACAACGTGCTAAATAACTACCTTGCTGTGCTGCAACCTGCTCATAAGCATATCAGTGAACTCTAGTGTGCGTGCGTGTGCGTGCGCGTTTTCACCTGGGCAGTAGCTGGGAGGAGTTTGAGTTCCGAATCGATTTGAGCTAATGCCTGCTTAAACTTCTCAATATCAACCTCTGCTTCTCCAAGTTGCTTAGCCTCCTGCAAGAGGCTCATTGTGCTGGACAAGTGGTGTGTCTTCAAATACAAATCAATCTGTGGATATCTCTCTTTTATCGTCTCCATCGCCCTCGTAAAATCCCTCACTGACAACGCTCCCTTCCCCTCTTTATCTGCTAACTTAAATATGTAATTCACATCTTCCTGTAATAAAACATTCCCAATCCGTCTCTCTCTCTACACACTCACACGCAGATAGAGGAAAATTCTTACCCGTATACATTAGTCTTTGAACAAAGATAGGCTTAAATTACCATGACTTTCCGCTGCTCAATCGTAGCACAGTCACCAACAGCAAACACATCATTGCAACCCCTCACTCGGAGCCATTCATCTGTAGCTAAAACCCGCCTATTCTTCTGGCAAACATTAAGATGGTATTAGCTTAACCAGAGAACTATATTAATGTGCATTACCTGACCAACTTGTTCCATGAACTTTCGTATCAATGGGCGAGTACCAATGCCCGTGGACCAAACTGCAAGGCTAAAAGGGACCATGACTGACTGACCTGTTTTCTTCTCCTTCATTTCAACTTCTTTCTCCTTAACTGCCTTCACCTGGCAATTTGTTTGAACATTAATACCATCCCTTCTAAATTTCTCCTCCGCAAACTTACTAATCCTTTCATCAAACCTGTCGTAAGAAACACACCATTAACTCCTGCACATGTATAACACAACACACACACACACACACACACACGGAGGAACAACGAAGTAAAGAGAAGCTACTATGGACTTACATGTTTAAGATGTGATCTCCTGATTGTATGAGAGTTATGGAGACACTGTCCCGACTGAGGGATAGAGATCTACTAGATCTTCATATACCAAGTCATGAAGCTCAGCTGCAAACTCTACCCCGGTTGGCCCTCCCCCAACCACAACAAAATTAAGCCTAGCACGACGTTCATCTTCTGACAATGTTGGAATGCTTGCACTCTCAAAGCAATCCACCACGTTTTGATGTATCATCTGCGCATCCTCCACCTCCTGTATGTATCCGTGTGAGTGTGTGTGTGTGTGTGTGTGAGAGAGAGAGAGAGAGAGCGCGAGAGAGAGCTTGTAATAAGTATATATCAATAGATACACATCAATATACGAATATATCATGCGTCTGTATGTCCTATGCCAAGATAACACAAATGCGCAGAGAGGTTATATACATACCTTCAAGAAATGGCAATAATCATTGACACCAGGTGTCCCAAAAGTGTTAGTCTGGCAGCCAACAGCAATTACCAAGTAATCATAGTCAAGTTTGAACTCGATGTGAGGCTTTGGTGGCTTAGTTTCTACACTGTCTATGCACGTTATTGTCTTTGCATTGTGATCAATGCTCGTGCATTCTGCTTCACAGAATATAACATTCCTGTGGGCCTGCACTTAGAGAAGTAAAAAACCAGTATAAGAAGTTATCTCTCTCTCTCATGTTATGTATAGACATCCAATTACACATCCACACACATATTCAAAGGAAAATACTTACGACTATTCTTCGAACAGGCTCAGTGATGCTCCGTGGCTCAAGAGTTCCTGCTGTAACACTAGGAAGCAGTGGCGTGAAGAGGAAATAATTTCTTGGAGAGATGACAACCACGTCATATTGTTTATCATCAAGGTCCTTCAACAGGCTAACTCCTGCCCAACCTGTTCCGAGGATGACAATCTTCTTGCGTTTCTTACCAGAGCTATGTGCTAGGGCAACTGGAGTATCTACATAGTATTGTGGGTCTGCGAAAGCGATTGCAACACCTCCTGCAGTTCCACTGCATACAAACAGAAGGAGCAGACATTAAGAGAAAGATACAACAACATGCAGATCGCTAAGTTACACAGAGATAGAGAACATACATAGTTTACGGAAAGAGAAGATACACTACGAGAGTTCATATAGGAAAGTATGGAACAGTTTAAAACAGCAATGGGTGTGTAATGTGTTGTAAAGTAGAAGCAAATATAGTTACATGAAGTATACAAACCACACCAACAGTAGGCTGGGTGTGTATATGTGTGTAACGTAGAAGCCGTGAAGTGTAAAAACTACACGAACAGTTCTTAAGTGTAAGATATCTGTACGAGTGACAAGCATAAGCTTTATAGCTTCATAAAGTAAACATAGTTACCAAAAAGTATACAAACACATGAATAGTTCTATCTTGCGTGTGTCTGTGTGTACACAAACAGTATATAAACTCATGACCAGTTCTAAGCAGCAGGCTGTGTGTGTATGAAAAGTAGGCTATATAGTTTTCATAAACTACATTCAGTGTGTGTGTGTGTGTGCGTGTGTGTACGAGAGAGAGTATGAGAAACAACACTAACTAAAACTGTAGCACTTAAAGAAGAAATAGTGAAGGAAAACTCACCTGAGTGCGAGGACTGCAAGATTCCATGACCAATAAGAACTGTGAAAGGTTTGGAAGAACTGACGGCGAGATTGCTTACTGGTGGATTGGGAACAGAAAACCCGACGGCCGAGGAATCGGGACAATGAATTAAATGAATAGCTTGTGGACTCTGCCGCGCTACTCCGCCTCCACAATGTGAGACCCAGCCGTAGCATTGGGCGCATTGTGTGCTTCACAAGTCTTTTGAATGCGCAATGGCGCCAAAGAACTAGGGTCTGCGGTTAGGGCTACTAGAACCCTAAAACAAAGCCATAGTTGACTCCATTTGACCAGATATTATACGTGTTTTTCTGAAAATCTGGTGGCATCTCTCTCTCACACACACACGCACACACACACAACACAAGTTCTGAACAAAAGAAACAGTTCATGTCTATTCTTCCCTGGTGATATGCTTGAGTGCAGTAGCCACAGTATCACAAAAGTGCATCTGAAGAAGTAACGGGAGCAAGATCGAACCGCATAACTCCCTCTTCACGGCAAATGTACCTACATAAAACAAACCCTTAAGCTCCCAGTTCATTACGACGAATCCCAACAACAAAGGCGCCTTTATCGGACACACGGAACTAGCCTCAAAGCCGACCTTATCATATCAATTGCACTGTTGGAGACAAAAAGGCGGATTTGGTACCGGTCAGTGCAATGTAGCCGCTCTTTCCCATGCCGGATAAGAACAATACTAAAGCTCTTCAGCTCCTCGATTCCGACCAGATTCTAAAAGCGCTCCCATGTTCTTGAAGAATGTGAGAATAAAACCAAAGATTTACCTCATTCCGACGACATTTGTCACAGATTGCCGCAATGCTGGCCCAAAGTTCATCTTCGATGGATTAGAGCGAAAATCCAAATTTTCGACCATAATAACCAGATTCCGATGAATCAGCCGGCAGCTCACGTTCTTCGATGGATTATTGAACGCTCAGATTCTTCGCCCTCGTTGCCCTAGCAATGCACGGAAAATCCAGCTTGGCAATTTTGGTGAGTTGTCGCCACATTTCCGCGCCGTGAATTCTAATGTTGAGCTGGCATTTGCAAGGACGCCATGTAGGCTTCTTCGCCCTTTATAAACCTTAAACCTCGCAAGTTTTCTTCTTGGCGGAGTGAAGGTAATATCACGCTCAATGTAGATAGTGTTTCGTCTGTGTTCATAGTTCAGATCGCATTCTTCCTTCCCGATATCTCACATTCTATGGAAATTTGTGCAGGATGTACATTCATCTGGAGCCTGGCTATGGCGGCCCTGTTTTCTCCTCGGCGCACGATTCGGGTACATGAACACTATGTCGGTGCTTTGGGGCCAGACTACCAGCAAGACGAGGAGCTATGGCGTGCAACATCGAGGCGGAGACCGACATCCGCACTGCTGGGGCACCTACACGGTAAAACAACTCGCGGCACCCGCAAACGTCTCGCTGTGGTCGATTCCTGGCGGCGTATTTCTCTTGCGGTTTGCGGGAGAGCTCGCACACTCCCGTCTGCTGGGGACAGACGCCTGCAGCGCGTCCCGAAAGCATCAGAACCTAAGCTACAACACGATCAACTGCGGCGCCTGGCACGCATGCGCTATCGGTCGCAGCAAGACGAAGGCCAGTCGACTGCTGGGGAATGACGACTTCGAACAGTTCGTGGATCCAAACCGACTGCGCAGCATCCGGCCGGTGATTTTTCACTTGCGGCATCTCTGACAGCAAGCTTTCCTGCTGGGGCAAATCTCGAGCACTCCGGATCCGAGAATGCAGCAGTACACAGACGTGAAGTTTTGAATTCATCGCCGCTGGCCGGCTCACGTCTGCGGGATCACCAGAGAATCGCACGGCACTTTGCTGGGGGTCGAACGATCATGGACAACTTCGCCTCCGATTGGCAGAGCTTCTCGCGATAACGGCTGGGATGTCGCATACATCGGTATCCGTCTCGACAATCATCAGGTCCAGTGTTGGGGCGATAATGAGCTCGGACAGTCGAGCCGCCGGAGGGAGTTCGGTCTCAGTGATATCAGCTGGCGATCGGTATACTTGCGGTGTGGAATTCGACGGAAATGTGCGATTCACTGCTGGGAAACCAGTATATGTTCCAGTTCTCACATTCAAGCCGAGACAGGGGATTGCTCCGAGAAATGCACTGGAAGGAATTTGAGTCTGTGTCTTCTGATCAGTGCCGGATCTGCCACCCCTGTGCCCGTGCGGAAGTGGTACCTTCACTGTGTCCGAGTGCGGTCCGCACGCGATACGGTTTGTGACGATTGCCGCAACTGCACGAGTGGCGACCTCGTGCTCCTTGGCCTGCGGTATGTCCCTTTTCTTTCCTTACACACATCCACACACGCACGCACATATATACATATAGAGCTCAATGTATTATATCATTTAAACCAATTGCATGCATATAATAAAGACCCACAACACGCACGTTATATGTATGTATATACGCGTGTCTCTTATTATCCACGCACGCACGCACATATACACGTATATATTGCATCGAATAGAGCTCGATTATTAATCAATTCAAACCAATATTGCATGGCATATATGTAGACCCACACACACACACATCCATGCATATACATGTGCTCTTATTATCTTCTTGAAGGCAAGGGACCGATCAAAGAACCGGAGCATCCCCGCCTGAGCATCCACCGCCTGAGCATCCACCGCCTGAGCATCCGCCGCCTGAGCATCCACCGCCTGAGCATCCGCCGCCATCTAACGGTTCCAACAGCTCGTACGGATTTGCGGCTCTGCTCACGATCCTCCTCGTTGCCGTACAATATAGATAACTATGTACGGACATGTTTCACGATGCCGTACCACAGGGTATTGTACGGGAAACATCTCCCTTTTTCTTGTTTTTGCCAGTAATATAAAAACGGTTTTGCTTTAGTACTAGAATGTTCTGGAGACGACGTGTTGTTGTTGAGATTTTCGAAATATGTACGTTGATCTGCATTTGAAATGCAATGATAAATAGTGATTGACCCGCGCGTTGAACACGTTTGAATTTTGTGTTTTCCGTTAGCGGAAGAATATTCTCGCGTGGATTTAAAACATGTGCCACGTGTTCTTCAAAAAGTTCTAGAGTATATATAATGTACGTGGACGACGTGAAATGATTTTACATCCTATAAATATACATCAGTTATGTTACATAATTTTTGCTTAATTATTTATTAAATTTCAGGTTGAAGACATTAAATATACGGGAGAATTACATTTATACCCCTTAAATTTATCATATATAAGGAAGTTTTATATTTATATACCCTTTTTAAAAAATTTAAATTTACATATATATACTCTTGAAAAATTTCAATCGTAATATTTTGATTTTTAAAATAAAATTAATCAATTATAAATGAAATAATTAAAGTTTATTAAGTGTTAAATGTCAAAAAACTATCATAGTAAAAAATATTTTTAAAAAAAATTAATAAATATAATAAAACTTAAATTAATTATAAATTTTATTAATTTTTTAAAAATGTTTTTAATTTTTAATTTTGAAAATTTATGAAGTTTTTAAATGGTAAATATATAAATATAAAACTTCTAAGGGTATATATATAAATATGATAAATTTTAAAGATAGAAATGTAATTTTTCCTTAAATATATGAAACAGACTAAAAAGGTTATGTAGTGAAGGAAATAAGAATATAAAGATTCCTTTTCTTCTCTCTCTCTCTCTCTCTCTCTCTCTCTCTCTCTCTCTCTCTCTCTATATATATATATATATATATATATAAATAAAAGACTGGCTTAAAACATCATGGGAGAGGAGGAACTTCTAAGTACATCTCTCACACACAAACAAATTAAACTGTTAGTAGTATCTGTAGAACTACCTAGAGGATGTATGCTTGGAACGAGGTTGTATGTGCATCCTATGTACGGGTTAAGCCATACCAAACGTCTGTGTGTCTATATATATATATATATATATATATATATATATATATATATGCAATCGTATATGTATATGTATCTCTCCGGAGGAGTATTACATACTATAAATTGAAGTCTCAATTGTAACTTGCATCACTAAATTTAATTTATTCCAATCTTTTCAAATAAACTTAAATCATTCAATTATTATATATCTTTAACATTTTCATTGTTGTTATCCCCTTTTTATCTTTAAACACTTAAATTAAGTATATTTTATCTAAGTTTAAATTAAGTTACTTTAATCATTTTAATTTTGGATTAAGCTTTCATTTAAGTTTAACTTAGTTGGCTTAAGTTTAGACTTGCCCTAGTAAAGTCAAATTAAGTTTACTTTAACCAGTTAAGTTTGCATTAAGCTTTTAGTCTTGCCTTAAAGTTCAGTTTAAACTCAAGTTTAAAATCTAGCTTAAACTTTAAATTAAGTTTACTTTAATCAGTTTATGTTAAATTAAGTTTACTTTAACCAATTGAAACTTATATTAAACTTTAGTTTAACTAGCTTAAGTTTACTTTAATTCAAGCCTAGTTTAAACTTCAAATTAAGTTTAGTTCAACCATCTTAACTCTAAATTGAATTTACTGTAACCAATTTAAGCTTGCATTGGGTTTAATAAGTTTACTTTAACCAATCTTTAACCAGTTTAAGCTTGCATTAAGCTTTAGTTTGAGTTTAGCTAAAGTTTAATTTAAGCCTCAAGTGAAGTTTATTTTAATCAATCTTTTATCAGTTTAAGCTTGTATTAAGCTTTAATTTAAGTTTAACTTAACTAGCTTAAGTTTAGTTTATGGTTTAAGTTTAAGGTCTAGTTTAGACTTCAAAGTAAATTTACTTGAACCATTTTAAGTTTAAATTAAATTTACTTTAATCAATTTAAGCTTGCATTAAGCTTTAATTTAAGTTTAGTTTAACTAGCTTTAATTTAAGCTTGCCCTAATATTTTTAACATCTAATTTAACTTCAATTTAGGATTGGTTTCTATAATGACAAAATAACTTTCAAGAGCTCTGTAAAGCATGTTCAAATGCAAATGCTGCAACACGGTTTTAATCGTACATCACGAGGATTCTTTTCAATTTTGCACAATGACACGTAAAACAATATATGCAATAGGTATAGAGCCTTCGGCAACTATTGAGGGAGGTTAAGACTCTTGGCCATGTTGACACACATGGCTAAAGGTGTTCATCCTAAGGGTGTGTGAACATGTACAAGCCTTCCTAGACACACATATGGTTATGGTTCACTTTAGGGAACATATAGCCATGGTTGTTCAATCTCAGTTTTAGAGGTTTGCTTAGGGAAACACTTGTTTGATAATAGACACTCATGTAGTCACTAAGTACTAACTTCAGGATTCTAGTCAGGCTACCCTTTATAGTAGGTGTTGTGCTATTAGGAGAGGGTGATTCCTCAAAGTGTTAAGGTGATGTCTTAACCTTGTTAGGGGATGTGTGGAACACACGTTTCTTTAATGGGGTTAGGGCATGAGTATGTCTAGATCTCATGAAAAAGAGTTCTAAGTCTGCTAGGGTTACCTTTATAGTTTTGAGGGTAGACATTTCAGAGAGCATTGAAAACCTGTGGCAAAATTACTCAATTTTTATTATATCTTTTGAAATTAGTATGAAAAGTACCATACTTTGTGAAGACCAAAGTTTCAAGTAGAGTTTATTTTCTGTGTAGTTTATGTTGATAGTTTTTGGAATGTAGCTTTTAGGCTTAATGAGGCAAGATGAATTATAAGTTGGGCTTACACATACTAACATCTTGGCAACAGAAATAACTCATGCTCCAAAGGTGATCCTCTATAACAAGTCGCAAGTTCATTTAACAACTTTAATAAATTGGCCAAATAATAGGAACTTTTACAAGATTTTTATATTGCTTTGATTTGGCTATTTTAATATATTTATCTTTGTTACAATAATAACAATAACTTTGGCAGCATTAATAATACATCTTCAAAACCTGCGCAATAAGAAACCCATTTTTAACAGCAAACAAGTAATATAGTTTTTAGAATTTAGAAAACTACATATAATTTGCAAGATTATATACCATATTGAGTGACCTTCCTTAACTACCTTCACTTTTTGTGTAATGACAATTCAATCTTGAAGTAAGTCTTTTGTATAATATAAAACAAATGTTTCATGCTAATGGTTTTGGAAAGTATGATTTCTTTTTAACCATGTAATAAAGAACTTTCTTTTCTTATATATATACTTTCTTAATCTTTACACACCATGTCTTCTTTTGTTTACCATGAATTTGAACATTTCTTGATAATGATTAGTATGGTAACTTATTATTCTTTAGGATGTTAAAAAATTATTGAAGAGAATCACTACTAAATCAAGATGTGCTTTGGCATTAAATTATCATAATAAAACATAAACTTCATGTAGAATTAAGAATGTCCTTTGAAGAAAAAGGTTGTGTATTGTTATCCAAAATGAAACCTCATATAATTGCTTCAGCTTTTAAATACCTCTTTACTATAGAATACTTATAACATATAAAAAGATTTGTGCACATGCATCTATTCTTGCAAAATAATCAAAGCATTAATTTAAAATATATTTTTATTAATACATTAATTTTATCATTATAATGTTGGTCTCTTTATCTCTTTCACACACATTTATTATAATACTTATTTAATAATTTTTAAAAATAATATTAATATAATAATAAATATAAATTAAAGTAATAAATTTTTAATAAGATATAAGGTTTGGATAACCTTAAGTATATGACTTTGCGAGTGCCTCATGAAAGGGCTTTTGCTAATGAGCTTAGGTTGTTCAACCCTTAGACCCTAAGGAGAACATCCCCCTAGCCAAGTGTGCCAAAGCACACCTAGTTACGAGACCTAACCTCCCTTGAGTAGATGTCAAGGCTTAGCACCCTAGTGCAAGCACAAGCATGCCTGTTTGCTAGAGTATCCAACCCCTTGGTGACAAACCCATGACTCAACCCCAAAGGGCATGCCTTGGGCATTGTATCATGTGACGTCTAGTCCAATGTCACATCTTCATGTGACACTACCTTTCAGCTCTCTCATCTTTGCAGTGTATTTGATGGTATTATGCAGCAAATAGCACTTCAACGCGCAGAAGCTCTTTGTTAATAAATCAATAGTAATTGTTTGCTCTTTCAACAAATTCTAAGTTAACATTTAAGAAATGCCAACTCTAGAACCCCTCAATTATCCCTCAGGACTCAGTAAAAAAACCCTGTTAACCAAGAACCCACGACCACAGTTGGACAAGGACACGAATGTGCTTTGCTTAGCTGTGAGTGTTGTTCTTAGCTTGACGTGGAGAAGGAGGTTGGAGACAAGCTCAACCTCTACCTCTTGGAACATGCATTCCAACAAAACCTCCCTTGCATGGATTCACCAACGTTAAGGGTAAGCTACCCCAAAGGTGGGATGTACCCTTGTCATTTGAAAGTTAGGGCAGCACAACAGAGGGTTGTGCCTTGGCGACACAAACTAGAGCTTGCACCGGGAGAAGAGTAACGAGCTCAGTCATGAACCCAGGAACCCTCACTCCTACATATTCTACCTTATTTATGTGACGGAGCTCCCCCCTTCTTTTCCTATATGTGTAAGTGATTAGCTAGCCCCTTATTAAGTTAATGAGAGAGTGTTTAACTTAACCTAACCTTTCTTTTTGACACATATATGTTGATATATACATAATGTTTTTGTAGGTAACATTATATATCTTATCCTGTAGGTATATCCTATAGGCATATCATGTAGGCATATCATGTAGGTATATCCTGTAAGCATATCCTGTAGGTATATCCTATATGCATATCCTGTAGGCATATCATGTATCCCGTATCTTGTATCCTGCATCATGTATCATGTATCCTATATCGAGTCGTGACACCAATCATTTTATGATCATTCTTGTCTTGTTCTTGTCTTGCTCCTTGCCTCCTGTTTTTGTCTTGTTCTTAGTTCTTGTCTTTCTCTTGAGTCAAGCCTCCTTGCTCTTGGATTGTGACTTGACAGCCAAATGACAACCCTTGAATCCCTCTTTGGAAACTCCTACAATATCTGGTAAAGTACTCATGTTAGGAACCCATCTCTTGGAAATTCACACCCCTAATTGGCCAAATCCATGGTCAAGGCTCACCTTGTGAGTTAGGATTTGTGAACTAATTGAGCTGCAAGTATTGTTTCTAGCTTGGCATGGCTTGAGCAAGGCCTCATTCATTAGTCTTGCAGAACGTGAACTCAGGCAATCCTTTCCAGGCTTGCAAGTGGGTTGATAGACCAAAGAATTAATTAACTCTTTGGACGCGACGTACCCTGTCACAATGGCAAAATCCTATTAACGATAAGGGTAGGCTAACCCAAAGGTGAGACATACCCATGTTGTGTCAAAGTTAGGGCGGCACAACAAAGGGTTGTGCTTTAATAACACAAGCTTAACTTGCACTTAGAAAAATAATGAGTTCTCTTTTGAACCTAGGAATTCTCACTACATATACTCTAACTTATTTATGTGACAAAGCCCCCATCTGGCACAGAATGCTAGCCCTTAATGAAATGAGATGACCTAAACCTACTAACCCTAAACCTAACCCCCAGGACGTGGGGTTAGGTCAACCATAGGGGTGTCCCTAACTCCTTTTTTGACAAGCTACTCTTGAGAAAAAATCTAACTGGTAACATAAAACCGAGGAAGAGTTTTCTAAAAGGTAAGTTCTAGCTTCACTTAGAGTTTCTTATAAATACTTAATGACACCCGACTGAACCATCATCAAATACCCAAATGCACTAAATGGGCTTATTTCTTATTACATCTAGGGTTCGTTGGTAAGTAAACCCCAAAGTAAAAGGTCGAGTCATAATAAAAACTATGACAACAAGGCTAGCGCATAAGGAATGCCAAGAGTGTAATAGTTTTCCTTAGTGTAATCTTCATGAAGGAAGTTAGCTTTGTCGAGTATTAAAAGAACCTCCATGTCAACAAATTTACTTGCAAGGTATGGTGCCAACTTTTCCTTTTCAAAGCTTGCCAACCACTTTACCAGTCAAGGATCAGGCTTTATCCCAGATAGAAGAGCCTAAGAGCCACCTATAGCATATAAATCAAGAACTTCAAACATTAGGAAGAGCATAACAATGAAAATGGTATACTTGAATGAGCTTGTTAATATTCTTTCCCATTGCTTCATTGCTCTCTGCTAGAGCCATCTTGAAAACATCCTGAATATCTTTCAAAGAGCTTCCTTTCTTGTTTAAAGAAGGTCATTAAGTTCTTACTCGTCCAAATCTTGTCTCAAATCCAACTTTGTTCTCGAGACAAGTTGATTCTTTAGCTCCTCCAAATTGAATATGTGACAACTTATCTTGAAACAATGGTGAAGATGTTCATGAAGAATAGCCATAATTGAATCATGGAATGATATTGTAGATGTCTTCATCTTCTTCAAAGTAACTTATTTTTGAGTTCCTTTGTATAGTGAACTCTGAGTTTGTCATACTTGCGTCGATATGCTTTCCAATGGCAAGGCTTGCATCTAATATCTACTGTAATCTTCATTATTATCTCTGATTGTAGCTCTTAATGTGTGTTCATGGTCTCAAACTTTAGTTGTGCTTTATAGTGATGCAAAACTAATGACTTCATCTAGTCAGTAGAAAAATATGGATTTTTCTTGATTAAATTTGGAGTCTCCATCTTCCTTTAAGTTGTGCATGATAACAACATTTTCATTTGCTTCAATACCAATATTTTTCTTTGTGGTAGCTTCAATAATTATAGCCTATAAAAGAACTAAGAAGTAAAAAAGAAATAAATAAGGATTATAGCTTGGATTTTTGTTTCTTCTCATTTATTTTGGCTACCGTAATCTTCCTTACTCTGACTTTAGTAGTGTTCTTTACCTTTCTTCTTCTTCACAAATTCAACTATTGGAAGCTCATAGTCAACACTTACTATTAGAAGCTGTGTTTAAGAGTAACCTCACTTTGTTGAGAGTTCTCGGTGGACATACTTGTTGGTTGACTCTCCATCCCAAATCACTTTCTTCACTTAAAAGTGTTTAAATAAAATGAGAGTAGTTTTAACACACACTTAAATTTCAATTTTTTTGCAACACACTCTTTAATGACATAGTGTGCTTCAAAATAATCTCTTTTCATCACCCATTCATGTTTTCTTCCACCAAAACAAATTAAGATTTTTTTTAAGTAGATATGTGCTCATGTCATAAGGAATTTATTAGCAAATTAGTACTCTAGACTATGAATATTAATTAATTTAGTAAAAATTGACTATAGCTTTGCTCCAGTCCAATCCCAATTGTACTTCATTTTTAGAAATAATAAATTTTATTACTATTTTATAAATTAGGTGTAGTTTGTTAATTTGGATTTCTGAAGACATGGCCAATGATGACACTAAATAATTACTTAACAATTATATATTGTCATTGTTAACCCTTAATGTCAAAACTTTGACAATAATGAAATATTACACATTATATATGTCATAACATTATTCTTTGTCCTTAACAACTATAATATTAAGAGTGTTATGAAAAAGGGTGCTATTTAATTAAGTAATTATAATTTACTTAAGTAAAGTGATTTCACCATTTAAAAACTGTGACAATATAGGACTGATGAAGATGTGAAAATGTGCAAAAGGCTTGAAAAACTCTTTAAGTTTGCCATAAACAAAATCTTTCGGCTTCAACCGTATATTAAGAACACACTAATCAAGGCTTAAGAAATATCAGTTGGCTTAACAGTATTTTTATGTCTTTTCTTCCCTTACACCACAAAGTAGCACAATGTAATTCTTCAACACAAATTTACCTAGAGATAATATAATCCGCAAGCTTGTTATGAAGTTCCTAGTAGGTCAACAAATATGGTATTTTGAGACATAATTAACATAACGAAATCAGTTGTTCTATATATTTGTCAAGTAGACTTATAGCTTCATTATATGTAGGCAATTGTTGCAAGGCACACAAGGAGGTAGCATGTGTCATTTGGTACATAACTTGCAAAGAAGTTTACACTTGATTATGCACTAACCTTACCACATTGATGATAATTTATTGTTTGGAATAATCAGCTTTTATAAAGCCTTGGAGGCTGTTAAAGCTGAGATGAGAATGAAAATGAAATAGTACACATTCTATTTGCTGACAAGAGCAACATGTCCAACGTGGAATGAGGAGAACTGGGAGGTTGGTAAGGCTCAACAGCAACTACACTCGGAACATGCAAATGAACAATTCAAACTAGAGTAACCGCTAAGCATGTACCCTCATTGGAGTTAAGGAAGGTGTTGCCTGTGTTAATATGATAACCAGCTTTAACTACCACAGTCAAATGTGACTAACAACACATGGATAACAATACTTCATTGACACTGTGGTACATGCGCACCCAAATGTGTCAATCCACGTTTTCCTTACTAGTAAAGCAGGTTAGAAAGACCTTTGCTTTAAAGTTAATGTGTAAACTGCAAAGAACTTTGAATACATAGTTTCAAGATGCATGTGAGAATCACCTTTACATTCTTTACAAACAAAGAAGTCGACAAACACAATGAAGAAGCTGTTAATAAAATTCTATGTTCACCTAGTGCAAAACTATTTAATAAAGAAAAAAAAACCATGAATCCTTCGCGCAAGGCTAAAAGTCAAATTCTGAATGGCAATTACAACAAAGATGTGAATGACAGGATGGTGAATGAAACAAATAATACATTTAAAACATACACCAAAGGGAAAACCCATACAATTTGAATGTTAACAGCAGACAAAAAGTGCTAGCCAAGCAACAAGTAAAACAAACCATCATTTCAGGACTGCCAACATATGTACAGCATCCCATTCATTGAAGCTAGCGCACATGTTATATTTGCATTGAAAAATTCAAAAAACATTACACAAACATCATCTCAACCACTAATACACATGGCTTGCTATTTTGCTTACATACGAAGCTTACGCACAAGATGCAAAAGTTGAGACTACTGTAGGAACGACCATGCAGCTTGTTCAACCGTGATCTATGGGAATGCTAAATAGAATGCTAACCAGCAAACTATAAGGCTACATTGGCAATTCAATAAAAGAAACTGGGAATTTGCAATGCTAGCATGATAATTGGCTGGTTAGCATTCCCTCATAATTCCCTACTTAACATGCATATACACAAATACACACATAAGGCAAATACGAACGTGTACACGTTTCTCTATAGATTGGATGTTGTACACAAAACACAGACACACAGACACACACTGTACTATAAACAAATTCGGTCATTTACTGCACTTACCACTCTAAACAAAAACAAAAAGTTAACAAAATACTTTTGCTCTATACTCTAAACACACCCACAATTCTATACACCGTTCCATTTTCCTTCTGTCAGAAGACAACATGCACATACACATGCACAAAAACTTACATCACTTTACTTGAACTATTTCCTCAGCAGGAGCTTCGTTGGTTTGAACAAGTTCTTCCTTAATCTTTGTTACGTACAGTTCACCCACTCTAGGATCGTATTCAGCTGCTCTTCCAAGATATTCCAATGCTTCTGCTTTCTGCCCGTCTTTGCTCAACATGCTGTCACAATAACCATATTATCTGATCATATGTATAAGGGAGGGAGGGAGATTGCTTTCACACACACACACACCAACACACACACAGCGGAATATGTGCCTGCATAAAACCCAAAGTTAATTACCTCCCAAGTGTAACTAGTGCCATATAGTACTTTTTCGGCATTCAGGGTCTTGTGGTACCTCCATGTTAGCTATACACTTCAGCGCTGTGATGGCTTCGGATAAATTACCCTGCAAGATAATAATCGTTATAAATCTCACACACACAACATCTCTCTCTCTCCACACACACACACACGTGTGTGCGCATAGAAATAAGGGTGCATATATCATAAAAACTAAATATTACGTGTGCACGATACCTGGTTGTGCAAAGCAATTCCTAAAGCCAAGTATGACTGGATTTGAAGTTTCTCTTGTTTAGCCTGGCAAAAAGATATAACTTGATGAGAGGAATATAGATATCTATGTATATCATATAGTAATGTTATAAAATTCAAACGTAAAGTATAACTATAACATCTAGAGTTTGGAGTATATATTTGCATCAAATCACAAACCATAGAAGCTGCAGTCGCAAGAAAACTTGCTCCTTCACTCCATTGATTAGCATCCGCATGGATCTTTCCCAAGGCAAAATAGGCCGTTGCATTCTCTGGATCCTTTTGTATAACAATCCTAGAAAGAGACAATAATAAAACTGACATTAAAAAGAATGTTATCAATGTATAAATATATCAATAATAATGAAATACTCACTGCAAACACTTCATTGCTGCATCTGGCTTATTCTGTGCAACATGTTCTGCAGCAAGCTGAAAGAAGAACACGCTTAGATAAACCATGTTGTATGTTGTGTGTTGTAGATGTACTAGCCTTTATCAGGGTATCACTGTCAGTATCCTCGTCGACACAAACTTCCACATTAGAAGTCGCATCAGCAGCTGTTGAATAGACTTTCACATTCGTAGTGTCAACAGCTGCTTTCGTAGTCGAAGGTAACGATGGCAAACCTAGAGCTCTTCGTACATTTCCATTTCTTAATGCTAGTGTCTAACGCAATAACTCACATGTAAACTGATGTGTGTATGTGTGGGTGGGTGTGCGTTCATGCGTGTTTGCATGCGCCTGTGTGTGTAATATATAAGAATATGAACATGTACCTGAGCAAGAGAGCATAAACTGTTTGGCAACCAGTACATAAACACACCCTGAAGAACACAAACAGAGCAAATTAGACCAACTTATAAGTTTGCGAATATATAGGACCTGCGGAAAATAGAAGCCCGATATGTAAATGGGAACGACACACAGACGAAGCCACCAACAGTAAAACTGTAACAAAAAGGTTTCATTGTTTTGTGTGTAAGTGTAGAGAGAGAGAGAGAGAGAGAGAGAGAGAGAGTTAGTTACCGTCACCAGCGATCCCACAAGCCCCGGCTTTGGTTGAAGTCCCTTCAAAGAAGTCTACTGCATATATGCAGGAGTTATCATATGTAAATACACACGCATACACATAATATATACAATTACCTCAATATTACAAATATATGTAACAGCAACCGAAGCTGGGAATAGAACTCCTAGATTTCCATCAATAGGCACAGTAAGATCTGTAAACCATAATGTACCACCCTGTGCAAAACAAAGCAAGATAAATAAATATTAAAAGAAATATATTTAAAATATTTACTCACAGAATCAAACCCAGGAAATTTGTTGATAGCCATGTGTCTTATGGCCACTATCCAGGTTATAAAAATCGGAATCTACAAAAGAATTTCCCATTATACAAATGAATACATAAAATTATCAAAACTCAACACGATTCAAAAGAGTTTTGTTGTATTAAAATGTTATGCTCCATCACTTGATTGTTTAATATGAATATACACATGTTTGTATTAATACCAAAAAAATTTATTTAAGAAAAAATTAAAAATATGATATAGAGATACATATATACAGCTACATTCGAACATCAATGTATATTATACGTGCACATTTGTTGCGTGTGTATGTTACCTGAACAGCAAAAGATGCAAAAAACCATGCAAGGCTCGGGACACCTAGCTCTTTTCGTCTACGTACAAATAACTTGAACTGGTCCGTATAGCTTACACCAGTTCCAGGCAACGGAATTGGTGGAGGTACTGTTAAATCAAAAGTGAGCTTTCAAAACAAATCCGCACAGGCACAAAACACAAACATTATAGACATTCAAGCCATACATACGCTGAAACAAATTTCAATGAATACTTCCAGACACACGCACACAAGCATGCGCGCGCGCACACACACACACACGATCGCTTACACTTCCAGGCAACTTGAGCAAATTTGGTTGTTTTCTGTATTTGAAGAACAGTGAATGGAAAAAGAGCTGCCCTCATTGCTAATGTCGAGCCAACCAATACGACCCACCTACATGTGAAGAAAACCAACAGTAAACAGGAACATCAATGTGTAGAACATAACCAAGAACGACATAATTTAAACATAGTACACAGACGTGTGTGTGTCTTTATGTGTACAGTAATATATGCAAATGCCGCATTATTCACATTACACACACACACACACACAGTACAGAAATTTAACGAGGTTATGCATACCAGGGAGCTCCTGTGGAAGAATGAACACTGTCCAAGAATGTGGAGACCGCAGTGACAGGCGCCCTGAAGATCGGCCACAGGCTACTCGTGTCAAGATTGTAATTACTCACCGCATCCGTAACCGTATCCAGGCTCGCCGCATCAAATCCATCCCCGTTTTCCTGCATTTTCGCTGCAGAGGATCCAGATGCAAAACCACGATCCCCATTTCTCAATAAATTGCTCGACCTAGACAGGAACGATATAGATCGCCGTCGCAGCAAGGAGCTCGCTAGTGCCATTCTGAAGAACCCTAAAACACAAGTCGCTGCTGACGTATATATGTTTTGTAATGATTATTATTGTATATTAATATGGATATACACACAAATTTGTGGACGTTCTTATTAAGTGACAACACACACTTACACTGGTCGTATAATGACACCATCCACATACAAACCCCCTTTCTGCATCCCATTCTTTATTTCCGTCATGTAGAACCGCAACTCAATAGGAGCATTCGCATCCTCCACACTAAACTCGCCAGCACAATACTCCTTCCAACCATCTCCAGCATCTCTCACAATGGCACCATCCACATCATCCCCTCCTCAACCTCCACGTCATCATTGTCGGTGTCCATGTCATTCCTGGCTCCTCCAAGTAGGAATAACACTCTTGTCCCACACCATCACCCTCACCAACCTGTAATCCGAAGATAACCGGGTTCATGCGGTGCCAAGAGCGTTTCCAACCATAAGCAATGTCCGATAACTTAAGTTTAAACCACACTGAGTATTTCCCTCGTGGCCAGAAGCCTCTAATCTGTCCTTTAACCTCTAACCACCATACAAGTCTCAAATATACAACCTCACTAAACATGCTCCCGCTCGTCCCACTTATCCATTTCCAATAGTGGGGTCATCTCCCCATATTATTGTTATAGCTCGAGCCGATAGCATCCGAATCAGCCCTCCTGTGCCTTTCTCAACCATGTATAACTGTAGCTAACCATGTTTGTAAATAACTATAAGCCAACTCTCTCTCTCTCTCTCTCTCCTCTCTCTCTCTCTCTCTCTTCTCTCTCTCTCTCTCTCTTCCTCTCTCTCTCTCACACACACACACACACACACACCACACGCCCACACGCATTGATCAATACACAACCATGTATAACTGTAGCTAACCATTTTTGTAAATAACTGCCATCTCTTCTCTCTCTCTCTCTCTCTCTCTCTCTCTCACACACACACACACACACACACACACACACACACGCATTGATCAATACTCAACCATGTATAACTGTAGCGCAAATAACTATAAGCCAACTCTCTCTCTCTCTTCTCTCTCACACACACACACGCGCGCGCGCGCATTGTTCAATACACAACCATGTATAACTGTAGCTAACCATGTTTGTAAATAACTATAAGCCAACTCTCTCTCTCCTCTCTCTCTCTCTCTCTCACACACACACACACACACACACACACACGCATTGATCAATACACAACCATGTATAACTGTAGCTAACCATGTTTGTAAATAACTATAAGCCATCTCTCTCTCTCTCTCTCTCTCTCTCTCTCTCTCACACACACACACCACACGCATTGATCAATACACAACCATGTATAACTGTAGCTAACCATTTTTGTAAATAACTATAAGCCATCTCTCTCTCTCTCTCTCTCTCTCTCACACACACACACACACATACGCATTGATCAACACAACCATGTATAACTGTCGCTAACCATGTTTGTAAATAACTATAAGCCAACTCTCTCTCTCTCTCTCTCTCTCTCTCACACACACACAACACACAAACGCATTGATCAATACACAACCATGTATAACTGTAGCTAACCATGTTTGTAAATAACTAAGCCAACTCGCCCTCTCTCTCGCTCTCTCTCTCTCTCTCACACACACAACACGCATTGATCAATACAAAACCATGTATAACTGTAGCTAACCATGCTTGTAAATAACTACAAGTCAACTCTCTCTCTCACACACACACACACACATACCTGTTTATCATGACAATCATATAAACTCCACTGCAAAGCAGATTGTAAATATCACAAAGGGACACTGTTTTCTGGTTCCCCAACAAATTCCTGCCAATGAGGGGGAGAAATCGGTGCCATACCTCGTCGAGTTTGGAGATCTGTAAGAATAATTTATTAACGGCACCTAGTCGCTTCACATCCTTCGGAGTAGTCAGGCTGAATATCAAAGCAAAGCACTCGATTGGTAAATCCATAGACGCAACCACAAATTATTATAATCAATTATCATGTAATGGGAATTTAAACTATTTGTAAACGCGTATGAGGACACGCGTTAGCATTTCCAGTTGACATGCTGCTTCATAACTTGATGATAAAATATATAATACTTAACAATCTTTAACCTTAATAACATATATAATATTTATGTATATTTGGCAGTTGTATATATATATATATATATATATATATAAAATTTACCACGTATCCAGTGGCATCTTTACTAGTTATAGACGTTTATAAATGAATTTATAACAAGTCTAATTACTATAAATAAATAATAAATATACATTTACTTTAATACTACAATATACTTAATATTATATCCTCCGGGTTTTTTAGGCGCTATATGTATGGTACAAACTTTATCCTCTCTCTCTCCACACACACACACATACACACACACACACAACGATGCACAATATGCTTCTTTGCATGTCTAAACGTGTTTGACTATACTATATACCACAAGTTTTAGAAAGCAACATGGTTATTAATTGGAATTACAAGATCGAAATAATGTATATTTATCAAGTTCAGACTTATTAGCATACATAACTAAATAAAACCAAGATTATTGCGTATGTGTGCACATGTGATATTCATGTGATATGCTATACTAAACAAGCATATATGTATATAAATAATGCTACACACAGTTCGTGTTTTTGGTGTGCAATACATATATCTTGTATGTATGTACCATTTTCGCTTTTTATGCAAAAATTCCATTGGCATGTCCATGTATGTGTGTGTATGTGTTTTCTCGTGTATATATATATATATATATACAGACTCACTCACCAGCTTGCATTGCATCATGAGGGCCGCATTAAGTGTAGCTGTTCTCTATGTGCTGTTCACTCTGGCAGAGGGAGTCTCCAAGCATAGTCTGCACTCGGACCAGACATGGATCGAGATAACAAGCTCCAGTGATTCACCAGCGAATGGTACTCTCGGTGTTACCATGCTCCACAATCACAGGTACCATGCACTCATCTCCCAGGTGTGGAACTCGCTTGGGTACACCGGCTGCCAGCTCTCTGTTAAGAAAAACATCACTCCTCAGGAACAGATGTGGTCTTCTCCCTGCCTTGGTGCATACCTCGAACTCGGTACTACTTACAGTTGTTCACTGAGCACGACCAAGGATGGGGACCTCGTGCTTGCTCTGAACACCATGGAGATGCAGCAGAAGTGGCACTCAGCTACGTCCAGCCAGAATGGTACGTGGCTGCTCTTATCGCCAGATGGAGAGCTGGTTATCAACGACTCAAGTAATGTTACTCTCTGGCACTCTTTGGCTTACCCCGCATCCTCCCTCTTTCTCACAAGCTTAAAGGTACGATTTAGTGGTGTTTCTCTTTTGCTTATTATATGTAATGCTTCTGTAGAATTATGTATGCTGCAAACCATGAATGCGATCTATCACAATACTTATTGATATTTGAGATAATGTGTCTGTATTAGAAACATAAACTAAATTATGCATTCTTTATCTAGTTTTCAGTTGAATGGCCACCTCTCTCCTCTCCCTTCTCCCCCTCCCTCTCTCTCTCTCTCTCTCTCTCTCTCTCACACACACACACACACACACAATTCATATACGAATCTATATGTGTGTGTATGAAGTAGTAGATGTTTATTTATGTACTTAGAAAGAAGAGTGTTGAGTAGCGACGGAGTCATAGTCTTAATATGAAACCAAGGGAAAAGAAAATAGAATTGTTACGTATATTTCAAAGATAATATTTCTAAGTTATTCGCATCAAGATAAATAAATAAATGAAAGTTTGAACATAATCTTTACCTCTAATAACCCTCAAGTAGGATTATTACTAAACTAATATTACTAATATTATTCATATTATGTTATTGATTATTCAACTATAATTCAGTATGTTGATTTAATATAGGTAAAAGTTCAGAAATGTGTTGCCTGTATCATTTGTCGGACTTCATCCACAACTAGCGCCGCCTTTTGGCCTCCAATGACTTCTCCTGTCTTCTTCTTATTTTTCCATACCTGAACAATTAATCATCGGATTAACGAAAACTTTGGCAGCATAAAACACAACTCACCTGAACCGTTGGCATCTTCTACAAGCGTGAAATTTCTCAAACATATCAGAAAATAGCGTGTGTGTGTGTACAAACTTACCGTGACACCAGCACGTTTTACCAACGATTGAGGCACAGTATTGACATCCACAAAGCAAAACCTTGTTCTAACTCAAACGTATCAGATCAACACACACACACACCCACACCCACACCCACACCCACACACACACACACACATATATATATATATAGAGAGAGAGAGAGAATATACATATCAATCAACATAAACTCCATTAGCTTACCGATGCTGAAACTCCAAAGCAAGTTTTTCCAACTGTGGCTTCAAGTAAATGCATTTCCTACACCATTCTGCCATCCTGCTTCTACAAAATATACCATGTCTACAAATGTATAATAAATCACACGCGCACGCGCAGACGCACTATATGTGTGTGTGAGGTAAAAGAAAATGAAAATTACCATTCAATGACAACAATGGAATTGCTTTCTTGTGCCTGTTGCAAAACCTGTTCGAAATGTGCCTCTCCTGAAATTCCTTCAAGCGGCAATGGGTTCCGTGTACATCTAATCTTATAATTCTTACTTCTAATCCCACCCGCTTGACATGAGAGAGTTCCTGATATCTTCCAAAGGGCCACATCCATTGTGCAAAAGCCCTACGCAGCCCACGTATATGTTTATGTTTATATATATGCATATAATTTCAAATTTAATTAAAACTGTATTTTACAAGTCTTTCAACATTTAAATTAATTCTTTTTATTTGATTTCTTATATTACTGAAGGCCGTACTGTGCTGCATGCTACCGTACAGAATATACTCATCATTATTTTATATAGATCCTTGGCACCAAGACTGGTCCACAAAAGTCACACATCGGGGTCAAATTACCAATAATTAACTAAAAAGTCACAAAACGAAAGAGTCTTCACGTAAGTACTACATAAAGCATGGTGTATATTCATTCAATATTAGTTTATTATATGACAGAAAAAATTCACAAATAATAAACATAATTAGCTGCCTTAGAAAAAAATGTGTTAACTTTGTACTTTAAAAGTGTGCATTAGGATCCATAAACAATATTCAAATCAAAATGTAATATATAAGGTGTGTAATTGCAATTGGTATATGTTTTTCACTTTGAACTTGTCACATGGGCATGTATTATGACATTGCACTTTTGACGTAAATCTTTATCATTATAAGACATATGGAATACATGCTTTAACAATCCTTTACATTGTACTTTAAACTTGCCATTCATCAAGTTATCATACACAACGTTCTTATTAGCCTTGTCGAAGACTTTCACCTACTTCTAATTTGCTTAGCATCTCTTATTATAGGGATGTATTAAAAAAGGGTGTAGATATGTTCAACATGGTGTCAATGGGGTGGTTTTGATGGGTGTTTGAGCAAAAAAGTTAGACACAATACAAAAGGAGAATTTTCTTTAATGTTAAATTTGTACCATTTGTAATAGGCATAGAGTCATATAAATCCTTAAGAACTTTCTTTAAAATGTTTTCTAAAATGGATGATATTACTTATAAAAGAAATGACTTTTTAATGAATAATTCATAATTACATAATAAATATTATAAATATGGATAGAAGAGGAAACATTTGGAAGTGGCCTTCTTTCTGAACATTAGTTAGTCTCCTTGGCACCGAGGGTGTTAACAAATATTATGTAGAGGAGTAAGATTATTTATATAAAATGGGCCCTTTGGCGATGAGGTAGTAAATTTTTGCCATCAAGTTACACATGAATAACAATAAACCATGAGTTATCCTTAATGCCAAAGTCTCAATCATAATAACAACTAAACAATTGTTTTGGAAAATATACTATGTGGTAAATGTTATATTTCTGTTGTTTATAAAGTAATTGATTGTTGTACATAGAACTTGGGAAATAAGAATACCCTTTGCATCTTTATAGTAAGATAGTGTTATGATTTTTATTAGTTCTTGTTAACAAGATGGTATTGACAGTCATGGCTGTGTAGAAATTTTTGGGTTTCTATATGTAGAAGATCTCTTTAACTATGTGAGTTATTGTAGCCTACAATAATGATGGAAGACATTACAAGGTAGCTAGGAACTAGCCATGCAACTCTATATCATACTCCCATGCTCACAATTGGACTAGTGTCTTTACATCCAAGAGTGTTGTTAATGTTACAAAGATGTTGTCGCGATTGTTATCATGACACTAGGTTAGGGTTTTGTTATGACCATGAGCATGTTGTATAGAGCATAACTCAAGATGATTCATGTTGTTGTGCATAAGGATTTATATCCACATGCGATAGAAATTTGGAGGAGGAAAAGGATTAAGAGATGAAACTATTCTCAAAACTCAACAATGGCGATAGTGCACATTGATAATAGGTGTCAAGTGTGTTATTGCTTGTGGAGTGTTTACTGCATCATGCAGTAAATGCTCCACTATCTAACATGGTATGACCCAGTGATGTTTTTTTTATTTGTTTTTAGGTCATTATAAGTTAGAGCATTATAACATATATATCCCACACCATCATATATAATGACATTGTAGGAACTAAGCCAAGAAGATAGGAAACAAATTACACTACAAAGATCGGAACAAGAAAAAAAGGCTTAACTCATAAACTGGTGTTGAATTGAAATGCTTAACCCTAATCATGTTGCCTTATATATTTAAAGAAAGCCAAATTTGGACTTGAACTATCTTTGTCTTAGAACCCCGATCTAGATTTTGACTAACTTTAGTGACCCTTATCTATATCCGTATTGTATTTTGAACTTGGATACTTTAGTGACCCTTATCATATGTATATCTTGAACTTGACTAACTTTAATGACCCTTATCCATATCCGTATTCGTGTGACAATAATCAGATTGTCACACCACTTCGCTCCTATGAGAGCCACTGTTTTTGAATATTTAGGCATGTTGCAAATTCATTGTGGGTTTTCCAGTTCACTTGGAGGGTAGTCAACCTAGTTAACAAAGTAATGAGTCTGTGGAAAAGAATATTTGAAGTTCAAGATTTTGTTGACGTTGTATTTTAAATCGTTGTTAAATATAACCGAAGTTGAAGGTGGTGAAGTTCCATGTTCAGATGGTACGGCTCAAGAAGAAATGTGGAATATTGAATGGAGTGCATCAAGGAAGGAAGCTCTAATCGATAGGCCACATCGTTAATACAGGATGCCACCAGAAACGGATCAAGGCATTGATAGTCAAACTTCTATAAGGCCACATAGTCTTGATGTTGCATCGAAGAAACCAAACTGTTCACCAACCTAATAATTAAGATTATTCTTACGATACCAATCGACAAATGTCTTTTAATGTTCATGTGCCTTTAAAAGATGTTGATGAAGCGTAGCTTGGACAAATTAAAGACAATCAAGTTGATCTTCGATAGATGGATTTATCGAACTCCCAAGTGTATCAAAACTCCATCGTGGATGTGTACATGTCAAGGCATAGAAGGGTAACATATCAGTTTATGCATACTTGAAGTTATTGTTTTAGGGGAATTTAACTAAAGGTAGTAGCAGTAACCAATCATCTTGTTGGTAATTAATGAAGCACTGTAAATATTGTTTGAGGGTCTAGATAGTGTTTTTTGATTGACCATCAGATTTTGGATGATAATCCGAAGATAACGACATGTTGATCTTGAGTAGCTTGAAAAGTCGTTGCTAGAACTTGACAATAAATACAATTGCTGACAATGTTGTCGATGAGTTTGTGTAGCCGAAAACATCCTTCATAATCAAGTTAGTTGTCTCTTTGCTAAAGATAGTCTTCATACACAGCAAAAAGTGAGCCATCTTAGTAAAATGGTCCACAATGACAAAAACGATGTCAAATCCTTGAACTAGTGACAAAACAATCGCAAAGTCAATTGAGATGCAAGACCGAGGAGTTATTGGAGGGAGGAGACCATACGGGCAATGATGAGAAATTTTAGAGTGAGCACAAAGATCACATGTACAAATAAACTCTTCCACAAATTGACATAGTCGGGACCACCAATAGTTATAGCTAATCAGTTCCACTCAAAGTGACCAATAAGTAGAGTGTCATGATGAGATTGTAGCACTTGAAGTTGATCATTAACCGGTGAAACATAAACCAAGTCGTTACAAAGAAGCAGACTATTGGTGAATTGAAATATATCGTAGTCGAGTTGTGAGACGAATAGAGTGTTGCATGTGAGGTGAATCAAGTTATCCTAAGCCAATGGATTGGAGATGAGTTCAAGGTGGATAGTGTCAAGAAAGCTAGTGTAACATGAATGGCGAGTGCTTGGAGGTGTTCGGGATCACCACTTGCTTCTATTGGTTAGACGCAACATCATCAGCATGTGGCACCAAATATGCTCATCGTGAAAGTGCATCGAATTGAATTTGCTGAGTGTCAAGTCAATACTTAATCTTGAAGTCAAACCGAGAGAGGATCTGATGGATCCAACGAGCTTAACATAGATTTAGAACTTGAGCCTGAGAGAATTAAACTAAGTTTTAGTGATTAGTGAAGACGATTACCTTATGTGAAGAGCCTTCAAGAAACCTTTTTCTACTCTTCAAAACAATCCACGATAAATACAAATTCTTTATCATGAATTTCATAGTTGACTCAACCGAGGAACTATCCACCACCTTAGCTTGAATTCATTCGGACATCGAATTATTAGGTGCCCAAATCAATAACAAATTCAAGCTAAGGTGGTGGAGGTCCCTCAACCGAGCCAGGAAATGAGGAGGTTCATTTTGAATAGGAACGCGGACCACTGCAAGTCTACTCCAAATATCTCTTCTTTGATAACAGTTCTATCTATGATCCCAATAATGAACACTAGAAGCTCTTTCTTCATCCAATTATTATCTTGACATCAAGTTAACATAGCAACTCTACTTGACAGTGGTGCAATTAGCAACTTAATTAACTATTTTATTTAGCAACATAATTTGAAACTTCATCCATGTTCTGATCTGATTGAGTTAACGGTTGTCAATGGAAGACCAATGACGTCTAGCGATATTACTGAAGAAACGATGCCCCTCATAACCACCCTTGGTAATATCTTATGTTTGGTTTCCTTCAACGTCACTTAATTCCCGACACTCATATTATTCTTGATCTTTCTTAGTTTGAGATTCTCAATTCGCAAATTAATTAGACAACATGTACCATGGTTGTTTATGCTATGACTTTTGTTCCTTCTTTGACTCCTGGTTATATTTCAACAACTCTAGCTCCTAGTAGTACCTCTACAACTCTGACTCCTAGCCGTATTTGTATTTCGACACCTCTAGTTCCTAGCAACACTTCTGCATTTTCGTCTCTAACTTCGACTCTAACTTTGATTCCAACTTCGTTTCTGATTCCGACTTCGTTTATGTCTTTAGCTTCGACCACGACTTCGTCCCAGCAACATCTTGCATCTTTGACAACATCAACTCCGACTTCGACTTTGACTTCGACTCCATTGACATCTCTTATCCATATTTTAACCATTTCTTTGGCAAAATTTATCATGTTGGCTGTACTCAATTTGACACAATTTTTATCATGATGGTGATTCCATCTTTGACATCTGCTTTGACACCTACTCTTAGTTTCTTCTCATATGCATACCATAAGTTTACAAATGTATTCGACAATGTCCAAGCCAACCGTCTTTTTAAACATTGTTCGTATAATTATCTAATCGATACTATTGAAGTAAGACACTTCCGTTTGGTTCGATATATGGTCTTTCTCTATTCGAGTTTGAAACTTTGTGGGAATACATTAACAACAACCTAGTTACTAATTTCATTCACAACTACATAGAGGCTGATAAAGGGGAGGACCATGAATCAACACAAATCCCTGCTGGCCCTATCTGCACTGTAGTAGAGTAGAACTACCTTTTTTATGTGGTCCACTGCCATGTGATCCCCTTGCGGCCATTGCCCCATTTACTTACCCATCATGTCAACTAATTTGCAGTTGAGGGTTTTCACAAAGCAGGGAATTCTAGGTTTTTTAAATTGAGGGTGTTTCCCCACCGATCCCATAGCACTCCCTAACACTCCAAGCTAGGGAGTGCTATGGGGTAATTTCCCCTACACCAACCCCATAGTAGTATGGGGTGTCCCCTTAGTGCTCTGGGGTGCGTTGATTGCTAAGTGGAGTTGCCCCCACACCAAACATATCTTAACTTATTTTTTTTAAGGGGTGAAACGACGGCCTTTATAAATTTTAGGGGGTCGAAACATGTCCCTTAAGCACCCATAGCCACAAGTGTGAACTGCAGTGCTTGCAAACCCTACCTGTGAGCGCCAAAAACTTGCTTGGAGATGGAGCGTCGAATGGAAAGCAACGGCATTGTGGAAGATTGCGAAATGCAGGTAAGCATCAATCCATCCTCAATCTATCTCTTGCGTGAATGCATCTAGTGAGGGTTTCATCAACAAGGGTTTTGATTAGTTTTGGTTTGTGATTAGTAGTTTTAATTAATTTTATTTTGAATTTAAATTAATATGTGTCATTAATGAGTGTCATGTGAATTTAAATTAAGAAGTGTCCATGCAATGCTGGAAATTAGAAGGATGTACGACCGGTACAGATGTTCATGTATAAAGATTTGGATGGTACAGATTTAACGTAGCCAGATTTTTTCTGGTACATTTAAAATCAAAACGAAAATTATTTTTTCTATATAAATATAAAATATATTATTAAAATATAAATATATTAAATATATTAAATATAAATAACTATAGTGAAATCTTTTAAGTAGAATGTTTAAGTTTAATTGTGAGTTTAAGGTTAGTTGAATTTAATTTAGGTTTAGGTTGCACATGATGCCAAGAGGGACGCTGGGGAAGAGGAAGGGTACCACACACAACATTGTAATAGGCAAGCAAACTACTTTGAAATGGATGACCTCTACAATTGAGTTTGAGGGTGATGAGGGTGAGGGATCTGAATCAGCAGCAGTAAGGGGCAGCAATCCACAAGAAGAGGCAACACAACAACGAGCTAGTAAATGGAGAGAGCACTAGAAACAAATGGGATTGGTTAGAGTTTGATGCTGTAAAACAAGTCATGTTCTGTAAGATTTGCAAGAAAAGCAATGTAGATAGTTGCTTTGCAGAGGAGGGGAGTGTAATTTGAGAACCTTAGCCATACATGGCCATGCAACTTCAATGAGACATAGGGAAGCTGTTATGAAGATGTTGGTAGACAAAGCAAAGGAGACCAACCTTCTATTGTGATCTGTCATGAAAGAAGTTCAGAAAGCAAGAAAGGTACGACTATGTTATTTTATGGATGTTTTAATTTTTTATTATATTTTATAGATTAATTTTTATTATATTTTATAGATGTTATTGCTTTGATTCGGACGGCATACTTTATAGCAAAAGGTTTTGCACCATTTCATCGATTCCAGAGGCAATTGAGCTGCAAAGACTTAATGGAGTGGACTTGCCTCGCATTTACAATGATGAAAAAGTTTGTGTTCGTTTGCTAGAATCTGTTAACCATGTAAGCAATTCATTTAATTTTGAGCTTTATTTAATACTTATTTTAGTTTTGCGGGAAAATATCTTGGAAAAGGTAAAGTCTAGTCCTAGTATCATGGTGGATGAATCTTGATATCAGGTACAAAATTTCTTTTTAATTTTCTATTTAACATAGTAATATTAAAAAATGTGTCAAAGCATTTAATCTTCTACGTGACTTACTTGGATGGAAACTCCATCGAGACTCAATACATGGGCATTGTGAATGTAAGTGGTGCTTGTGATGCTGCTACCATCGTTGAGTGCATAAGGTCGTAGTACACAAGTGGGGCTAGACATGAAGAAGTTTGTGGGTTTTGGATCAGACGTTGCAACGTAATGGCAGGGATAGAATAGGGGTTGCTGCTAGGTTGAAGGAATTTAATCCGTACATGACTTCCATTCACTGTGTTGCCCATGAGCAAATTTGTGTGTGGAAGATGCTTTCAAGGACAGGTTTTGCAAACAGGTTTGTGAGACATGGATAAGCTTGTTAACAAGGTTGCATCCTTCTTCTCTCATAGCTCAAATAGGGTCACCCAGCTACTTGCTTTGGAGCGGGAGTTTGATTACAACGAACTCAAGTTGCAGCAAGATACAAGATACTAGGTGGTTAAGCAGGCAGGGTGCAATTGCAAAGCTTTGTGAATGCTCTGAGCCTTATAGAGGTTCTTAGGCAAAATAAGAAATGGAAGGTTATGATCAGCTTCGAAACTTGAAAAATCTGTATACTTCACTTTTGGGGATATATTATCAGTGATGAAGGACCTTAGTTTCACTTTCAGCATACTTGGGTTGATGTGGCTTTGGTTGGGCCCTTGTGCAAAGAGGTAATCATGAAAATACAGATGAAATATCTGGGAATGAGATTGATTTGAACGGTTCACAAGTGGATATTGCTAGTTATCCTTTGATTCCAGATGGGGGAATTACAAAAGGCTTGCTCCACGAGCTAAGGGCTTAGTGAGGGGAAATATGTAGGGGTGTGGAGCTGGTTAGGAAGGTGGACGGGTCTGACTTGCAAGAAGCTTTAGACTTCCAAGCAGCATTCTCAAATGCCTTGATTGATGGCATTAGGAGGCGTATGCAAGATCAGGAGTAACTAGTGTGCTATCAAAAATGTAAGTGTTAGCCCCAATCAACTTACCGACATCAATGAAGGAGCTAAAGCGATATGGGATTGCTGAGGCAAGAGAAATAGTTGAATTTTATGGAAGACATCAAGTGGTTAATGGGAGCTTGTTCAAGGCATAGTAGATATTGACGACTTCATGGGTGAGTATGAGGTTTGGAAAGCTTTGGCATCAGAGGAGTTCAAGGGACGGAGTTTCAACGATGTTTGGCGCATTCTGGTCACTCTAATTGGAAGGATAAATATTCAAACCTACTTAAAGTGAGCTTCATCGACATGGTACAATGCTATAGTATAGCTAGCTGTGAACGTGGTTTTAGTAGGATAAACTTGGTGAAAACCAAGTTTAGAAATGGGCTCAACTTGGAGATGCTGGATATGCTTGTGAGAATTTCCTTAGAAGGACCTAATGTGGAAAAGTTTGACTATGATGCAGCAGTTTTGGCATTCCACTGCTCATTATAGGCAGATATTCACTGGTTCTGAATTAAAAAAAATCTATTTATTTTAGCAATGCTTAGGATTTTCACTGGTACAATCCGGAACAAATTTAAAAATTCTGGTAAGTTTGATCACTAACAAGAATTTTTCCTGTACTATCTATAAGGTTTGCCGAGCAGGGGTACAAAATAAACACTCCTTAATTTGACAACTTATGGTGTGCCTAGTGGGGCTCCAACCCCATAACAATATTTGCTATGGGGTGCTCCCCCCAGACTAAACACTCCATAGAGCTATGTGTGTTTTGGTTTGGGGGCTTTTTGCACACACACACCCCATAGCATTCTTTAGTGCTAGGGAGTGCTATGGGGTCGGTGGGGAAACGCCCTGAGTCACACAAACGTATATATACGTAGATGTCATTGTAAAAAGTTTACTACCATGTATTTAATTTAAACTGTACTCCAGAGCAGGAGCAGAGAAACAGATTACGTTTTTCAACACACATGACATTTAGCACACACCATTCTCCATCTGTCCACGTGATCATTGCAATTGCGACCACACCTTTGTCAACCTGCCGAAGTATACAACTTTGACATCCCAACCTATAAAATAATATATTAATTGATGGTTGAGATTAAAACTCGTGGCTACGCAGAATTTTCTGACAGGTACACAGTTTCCTATACATGATCAACGTAGGTACATTGTGTGTGTGTGTGAGATTGACGGATACAGAGACAATAACTCTAGTTGAAATGTCATATTGGGTCTTCAGAAGGATCTTAGACACGTATGCACACGTGTACGGACGATATATGCTCTCTGACGACTATTCCAGTACTTGTAACTTGGAGCTCGCATCTACGTCGGATCCTCACCAATGTTTGATCTTAATATTTTGCAGATGATGGATATTAAGTAATAAACACATAAGACATAACGAATAATTACATAGCAGATTTCCCGTGACATGTACATACTGTGCATACAAAAAAGGCAGACTGTTTGTTTATATAAATTCATTAAAACCTCAGTTTGAATTTTAAGTTCATGCTCCCACACCAAAGTTAAAATGGAAAAGGTGCGTGCATGTGTCAATGCTGTCGCCATCAGAGGGCATATCACGTAGCAATATTTCTTAGGTACGATATAGACCTAGTTAGATTTAAATATTATCACAGTGACTAGCATCTACTTTAGAAAAAAATGCACATCAGCAGCTGAACAATATAAGGGTCTCCTCTTCTCACCAACAACATCTGATGTTTTAGCCACTCTTATCGTGCAAGCTCTCGCCTGAGGTAAGTCACTCTGTTCAGTACACATCCACTTAGTCCTTACTGTGACATTTCCATGAAGATGTCGGACTTGAAGAAGCCACTGAGGCCGAAGAAGCCCAAGACATGGGCGACTGGGCGGTACAGTTTCGTTGGATAGTCGTCATCCTGGTGGTGCTGCCACTGTCATTCGCATTCTACTCGCTGGATTATCTCCGGGCTCGCCGGTTGGCTTTCAAATCATACAAGCGCCGCCGGGAGGAGCACGATGAGAATGTCAAGAAGGTAATCAAGCGGCTCGAGGAGCGCGATCCCAAGAGGGACGGACTGGTGTGTACTGCTCGCAAGCCTTGGGTTGCTGTTGGCATGCGGAATATGGACTATAAGAGAGCCAGGCGTTTCGAGGTCGACCTCTCTGCTTTCGGCCAGATCCTCGACATTGACACCAAGAACATGATTGCCAGGGTTGAACCGTTGGTTAACATGGGTCAGATCTCAAGAGCCACCGTGCCTCTGGGAGTTACACTTGCGGTGGTTCCTGAGCTGGATGATCTCACTGTTGGTGGTCTAATCAATGGGTACGTATATGCAGCATATATATGATACACTTATACATGTTGTTGCAGGTTTGGAATTGAGGGGAGTTCACACATTTACGGACTGTTCACTGACACCGTGGTTGCATATGAAATCGTCTTGTCGGATGGTCGGCTTGTCCGGGCAACAAAAGAAACGAGTATAAAGACCTGTTCCATGCGATTCCATGGTCACAGGGAACACTTGGGCTCCTTGTAGCTGCAGAGATTAAGATGATACCGGTCAAGGAGTACATGAAGCTCACTTACACACCTGTCAAGGGTACATTGCGTGATATCGCACAGGCGTACATTGATAGCTTCTGTCCACGCGATGGAGACCAAGACAATCCTGAGAAAGTTCCTGACTTTGTGGAAGGTCTAATTTATAGTTCGACAGAGGGAGTTATGATGACAGGTCGTTATGCTTCCCGGGAGGAGGCAAAACGGAAAGGGAACAAGATTAACAACCAGGGCTGGTGGTTTAAGCCGTGGTTTTACCAGCATGCACAGACATCCTTGACAAAGGGGGAATTTGTCGAGTATATTCCGACCATGGATTATTACCACCGGCATACAAGGTATTTCTGGGAAGGCAAGCTTATACTGCCATTTGCGGATCAGTGGTGGTTTAGGTGGTTAATGGGATGGGCCATGCCTCCTAAGGTTCAACTTCTTAAGATTACTCAAGGGGAAGCTATCAGGAATTATTATCATCAGAAGCATATTGTCCAGGATCTGCTCGTTCCCCTCCATAGAACTGCTGATGCTTTGGAATTTCAGACAGGGAGTTCGAGGTGCGTGCGTGTGTGTATGTGTGTGTGTGGTGTTGCGTGCAATATATACAAGATATCTAATATATATGTATGCATGTACACAATGTTCGAGTTGAGTTTTTTACTGCAGGTTTATCCAATTTGGATGTGTCCACACCGCTTGTTCAAGACAGAAATTAAAACAATGATCACACCAGAGCCAGGATTCGAGCAGCACAAGAGGCAAGGGGACACAGACCACGCACAGATGTACACAGATTGTGGTTTGTATTACACGCCTGCTCCAGTGTTCCGTGGTGAGGAATACGATGGTGCTCAAGCTGTGCACAAGATGGAGGAGTGGCTCATAAACAACCACGGCTACCAGGCACAGTATGCTATAACTGAGCTTAGTGAGAATGATTTCTGGAGAATGTTCGATGTAAGCCTGTATAATGCTTGCCGGGACAAGTACAAAGCAGTGGGCACGTTTATGAGTGTGTATTACAAGTGTAAGAAGGGGAGGAAAACAGAGATGGAGGTGCAGCAGGAGGCAGAAGGGGTATGAGAATGGATATAAGGACGTAGACAAGTCTGAAGCTGATGTTTACTGAGTGGAAGGTAGAAAGATAATCCACTATTAATGACGTATCATATGACATTTTATTCTCGATAGTTATCTAATAAAAATGTTTAACATCTCAATACAAAGTAATACAATGATCAAAGTCTCCCTAGGGTTTAAAGTATTGTTCCTCCCTCATTTTAATGGTGTAGTATATAGTACAACCATAAGAATTTGATTAGATTTATCTTATGTAACTTGATAATGTATAAAAACTATTCAATTCATCTCTCATCGTAGTTTCTTACATTTATGATTAAGATGTATATTTAGTTTTAGTATTTAAATAAATTAAATTAACAATAATTTGACATTGGATGCAAATTTTAAGATTTGTATTTCCAACTTTATCACATCCTATATATGTATTTAATGCTTTCATTTCTATAAATTACATTTCAATTTTATTATTAATGCAATATAGTGTTATCATTTACACATCTTATTTTATTTTAAATGTTCTCTCAAACCAAGTCCCACATAATACATTTATTAAAGCTTAACATTGAAAAAAAATAGATTAATATTTCACATTTGAACTTACTCCATTCCTAATTTCTATTATAATCATAGTTAATGTATCTCTTTGACCTCACTAACCCTTTGAATGATGCTTATTATATTCATAAGATAAAAGTTACAAAGTGAATTTTATTTGTTTTTCTTTTATGAAATGAATATGTAATTTGGGTGTAATTAGCTTAAGTTGATGTTAATATATTAGTTACAAATTTACATTAGATTTATTATTGTTTTTGGTGTCTTAATTATTACTTTTAAATTTGTAGCAGATTTGGTGGAGTGATTTCCAAGTACAACTAATTTAATTGATGATTTAATTATAAGTTGTTTTTTAATAAATTAATTATTAGTTATTTTTTAAAGTTTAAATATATAAAGTTCTTTGTTATATTAAAATTGTCATATTTGCACTTGTTAAATAGTAATTAAATTATCATAATTCTTACTTGGTGAAATTATTTGATTCAAGTAAATCATAATCACTTAATTAAATACATAGGTGTCATCCTTTAGCTTTTAGTTATGATTAAAATGGGAAAGGGATAACTTAATTTTAATTTTTATTAAGGATGACTTTGTGTAACTCATATACCAAGTGAGCGAACTAATCCTCACCAAATAAAACTTTCTCATCGTATAATGAGATATACCACAATGGTGTCTTTTTTCATCACTTGTGAGTAGGCCTTGATAAATTGGTAAGAGGTGTATAAGCAAGCTAATTCTCACTAAATCAAAATTTTAACCCGGAGACTAACACATAGCAACATGTGGCTACCAAGTGGCCATCCAACATCAATTCTTTATTTGAGTAATGCGCAAGTGTATAACTCAAATGCCTAGTTGAACAGAAGACTTAGAGTCCTATCCTAAGTCCCCTAGAATGACCATCCCGAACCCTAAAGGATATCCCTAGTAAACTTTAGAATTCTATCTCAGTAGACCTAAACAGGATAATGTCCTAACCCCATAAAAGAGATGTGTCTCACACATATCCCGTGACAGATCTAAGACATTGTCACTTCCCCTTAAGGAATCATCCTCATTCATGAGTACAACCCCTTTAGGCATCAAGGGTGTCTTGAACCATTACTAACCCTAAGGGTTTAGTCCCTAAACTTAGGGCTAGTACTTAGTGTGTGCGTTATAGATGGACATGAGTGTTTTTACTAAGCAAACTCCCTAAGGCTAGGCTTAAATAATCCTAAGTACATGATCTTACGAGTGCCTCATGAAAGGGCTCATGCTAACAAAAGCTTAGGTTGTTCAACCCTTGGATTCTAAGGAGAACACTTTCCTAGCCAAGTGTGCCAAAGCACACCTAATTACAAGACATAACCTCTCTTGAGCGGATGCCCAAGGCTTAGCACCCTAGTCTGAGCACAAGCATGCTTATTTGCTAAAATATCCAACCCTGGCGACAACCATGACACAACCCCAAAGGGCGTGCCTCTTGCGTTGTATCATGTGACTAGTGTCACATCTCCATGTGACACTACCTTCCATGATGTGGGCTATCATATCATAACCCCTTAGATTCAAGAGTTGCACCAAATGCAATAAATGTGGCTCTTAAATGCCAACTCTAGAACCCTTCAATGAACCCTCAAGAACTGGGTAATGTGAACCTGTCAAACAAGATCCCACGCTCACAATTGAACAAGAACATGGATGTGCCTTACTTGACCATGAGTGCTACACCTAGCTTGACGTGGAGGAAAAGGTTGAAGACAAGCCTCAATCTTTGCTTCTTGGAAAGTGCATTCCGACAAAACCTTTTAGATATGGATTCGCCAATGTTAAGGGTGAGCTACCTTGAAGGTGGAACGTACCCCAAAGTTAAGGCGGCACAATAGAGAGTTGTACCTTAATGACACAAGTTAAAGCTTGCATTGGCAGAAGAGCAACGAATTCAGTCATGAACCTAAGAGCTCTCTTACTACATACTCTACTTTATTTATGTGATGGAGCCTCCCCCCCTTTCCTATATGTGTAAGTGGACTAGCAGTTAAATTAACAAGATGAGTTTATATTTAGCCTAACTCCTACCCCTAAACCCTACCCAAGGGGGGGGTTTTAGGGCGTGGGTTACGGCAACCCTAGGGGTGTTAACCCTACTTAACACACCCTAACTAATTAACTTAAATAGAATGTTAAAATTGGAGGTGGATTTTTAGAAGGTAAATGCTACCTTTGCTTAAAGTTTCTCACAATATTTAAGAATAGCCAACCGGACTACCCTAAATAACTAAGTGTATTAAGCGGGGTTGTTTTTACTACATATAGAGTTCATCAACATAGTATAGTAGTATAATAATCAACCTTCAAAGTAAAGGTCAAGTCATAGTAAAAATTATGACACTAGATAAACTGTCTCATTATATAATGAGATCTATCATTGATGCCATTTCTCATTGCTTGTGGGTCATATGCTTTATTTGATAGATGAGAAAAGTTTGGGACCCTAGTGCAATGGATGACCAAAGAAGGGAGGGACATTAACTTCACCTAATAGAAAAGGATAAGTAGTGAGCAGGGATTACTAATGTAAAATGGCAGAAGAGAGAGGCAATAATAACAAATATCATGGGTGAGGAGATGATAATAGCAATTATTCTCATCACTAATGGGTTTTTCATAAATGACAATAACAACCATTTATCATCATTGGTGGGCTTTTCATAGGTGACAATAACAACCATTTATCATCAATAGTGGTGTGCTTTTCATAGGTGACAATAACAACCATTTATCATCAATAGTGGTGTGCTTCACCTAATAAAAAGGAGAAATAATGGGCTTGGGTGATCGAAGGAGGAGGTGACAATAAGAACCGTTTCTCATCACTAATGGGTTGTCATGGGTGACAGAAGAGGGAGGTAATAATTTTTCATTACTAGTGGGTAAGCCTCATGTGTTTTACCTAATAGAAAAAGAAAAATAATGGGCATGAAATCCATGTGGGATTATCAATGTAAGAAAAAAGAAAATTGAAAATATCAATCATTCTTCATTACTTGTGGATAAGCCTCATGTAGAGAAGGGGAAGTAGTGAATATAGGATTCTTAAGGGATTATCATCAATATTGTTCATAAGTCTTTTAATATTAACTAGTTTACAAATCATTTATAAATAGTAATATATTTAATCTTTAGTGTAAAGCATGTCATGGGACCGAAGAAGGAGGAAGGATATTCACTCTCTCTAAAGGTAGTGAATGTCATTTTTTCTTACTTAGTAAATCATGTATATTAAGATCACAAAATTCGTAACATTAATTGGATTTTAGTCTTTATAATTAAAGGGAGAGAGATAATATTGACATAAATAATTTAAAATATAATTGTACAATTTAAACTATAGTTAAATAAGTTAAAAGATTTAAGCAATAACAATTCAGTTAAAACAACTCACTTATCTACTATTGGTGCAATTACTTTACAATTAAGTGAGTTTAAGTACTTCTACATTGAGCAATAACATTCTATAGTGCTATAAATGATTGCTATGGAATGACAATGCAAAAGCATCTACACCAAAACATTCATAATACTAAGGAGCTTCTAGTGTAGGTGGTGGCATATACATGCAAACACGTTATGGGATATAAGTACTTACACTATAATGACAAACCATAATATTATGGAACATTGGGGAGACATCTTGGGCATCTCTTAAATTTACACGGCACTGCCACTCGCATCCATAAACTAAAATAGTTATAAAAATTTGATATAAATCCTCATCTGTTTAACAAAATCATTTTTATTTTTAGTATGGCCGCTTTCATAAATTTATGGAATTGGTATGTTATGTGCATTTCATAACTTGTCAATTCTGACAAGTTTATGACATGTTATGGCTTAATGTAAAAGTGCCTTATAACTATAATAAAAATATTAAAAAATTTATATATGTTTTTGTCATTAAATTTCATTATAAATATATTTAATTTTAACATTATTACAATCAATCTCAACAAGAGAATGGTGTTCACATGGACACCACAAGATTTACAAATGTAAATCTATTTTTTGATGTTGGGTGTTACATGAGGTTACATAGGACTTCGTTCGTATTCATGAAAAGGTTTAATCCATAAAGCTCCGAAGGACTTTGTTTGTGACTGTCGGATTCACGAAGAGGTTTTGTTTATGGGGTTCGTGAAGATTTTGTTCAGAAGCATTGAATAAATTAAATCCATAAAGAAGTTTGAGTCTAAATGTTTAAAGAGCCTTATACATGAGGTAGCCTTAAATAATAAAGCTTTTGTTTGTTGGGGGAGGATTGATATTGCCACTCATGAATTTCAATTTTGAGACTAGAAAGGTTACAAGTAAAAGTGAAGAATTGGTAAAGTGGTTCATGCATAGAGAACTATTAAGAACTATCTTTAAATAAGAAATAAGTAGCAAACTCGCTTATTTTGTAAAGGAGTGGGTTGAACTTGTGAGACTTTACCCCAATTTTCAACTTTTATATGGACACTAACAAACATAGAATTCCAACAACACCATGGCCAGAATTTTTCAATATGTTAGGCAATTATGTTAAAACACTAGTTTGGACTCCAAAGCATGACATGACCACACATGTTAAATATTATGACTCGTTATGTATTTATATTATTTAATACATCCTTTAACTTATTTAATTATTTTTGGCTTATTTTATTCTTAACTCATTTAACTATTTTTAGTGTGGCCTAGATTTTATTAACATATTTAACTCTATGAATAGTAATTAGAATATTAACTGCTAGTGCAGTAATGAAAATATAAATATATATATATAATATATATATAAAGTTCTTGATTAAGTTAGTTGAGACAAAATTTCATAAATGATTACAAAACTTATTAATATTGCATATTTACAGTCTATACATTTATAGTGTGTGTGCATATCAGTTCATTAAGTTTATCTTGTCTTTTACACACACACATATGTTTATACAAAAAACTCGTTAGTTAACCAAGCTTGTTATCTATAATTATTAATCTTAACTTTTATTTCAGCCTCAAACTTGAGTTTTATTCTATTTACAAGAAAAAACCGTAGTATGTTTGTATGTGTTCAAAATGTTTTCCATTGTTTTTCAAGTTGTAATATATTATAAAATATATATAATATATGCACACAGTTATATACATAAAAATATATATATCCTTTTTATTTATTTATTTGTAAACCGAAATTGTTCATATTTAGTAGTGTGTGTGAATGAGACCAAAATCAAGAGCTTCGTACCACTTTGCATTTTATGTTATAACTATTTTTTCACCTTGTTAGCAGTCGTAATTTATACATATATACATATATATATATATATAATATTATATGAGAGAGAGAGAGAATTATTCAATATATTGGGTATCTATATAAGACATATATGTTAACAAGTAATATATGTGTTGCTTTATATATATAACAAGCTAACCTGGAACTTCCGTAAAATATTGTGAGCGACAACGTAAGGCTTTTCCCTTAAAGAGCATCTTCCCGGGGCATCCACATCTAAGTCATATTATCATTTGTAAGATTCTTATTAACATTAATAGGCTACATATGAACACAATATAGTTCTCTCCCCCTCCTCCCTCCCTCCCTCCCTCCCTCTCTCTCTCTCTCTCTCTCTCTCTCTCTATATATATATATAATACTTTCTAATTATATTAACATATACCCGCGACTCATAGATCGTTAACTCGATCCCGAAATGCAACTTTCTCCATCCGCTCCCACTGCAAGAGAATAAACTAAATGTAGCTATTGTATATCTCTCTCTTCCCTGTGTATGAAAGCTTACTTAGCCACTTCAAGTGCCTGTGGGAGGTCCCAGTGACATAATGAAACAAATGAATCTATTCCTGAATACGAATAACCTTAGACAGATGTGCAACGGACGCGCATGACACACAGACGCTTGAATATGCTCATTTCATTTTATCAAAACAAACGGAAAAGTAAGACCTAAGGAATATCATATGCTTACTTGGTAAGTAGAAGTTGCAGTTCCAAATACAAATACATCAGGAACTCAGATTATACCAGTGTATAACTCCTATCAACAAAAACAAATAAAAAACTCGAGCCATTATTAGTATCACAAACACACAGGGTTTGTAAACTCCGTCATTAGAGTTAAATAGTTTAATATATTGATTGTAAACAGTTAATATTAAAAATTTCTTCAAATTTTTCGTCTCATTGCCTGCACAGTAAAAACTTGCTTCAGAAAGATATATATATAGAGGGGGGGGGGGGAGTTGGGAAACTTTCTTCCAGAACCTCATATATAGAACTATTACAACCCTATTGATATGCATACATAATTTGTATACACACACATGTATCTATACATCTTCTTACCGAGTGTATTTACTTCCAGGCTTTCTTTCCTCGGAACTGTTTAGTTAACCTTGCCTTTGATTTTCTGCTCTCACGAACACGGGCTGTCTTCATACGTCTAGCTGCTACAGGAAGGGTCTTCTTTTTCTCCTTTTCACGATTACTCGAACCACCGGTCTGTTACAAAACAAAATTAAATATAACAAAATACTATATATTACTATACAGATGTGTTGTTATAATAGCTACTATAACGCAACTGTTCTACGTCCGCTTAAAATAGTTGACAGTTAATAAAAATATTATAAGATAAAAGTGTAATAGTCAACATCTATCATATATGTATGTTACAATGATTATATGTAATAAATAATACAGGTATGCTAACTATTACGAAAATATAATGCATCAACGATGTAATATACTAGCCATATTAAAAATACAGGCTTAGTAATTATATATATATATTATATATATATATATATACAGAGAGAGAGAGAGAGAGAGATGTAGATATATAGATATATATAAGGACCTTTTTCTTTTTGACTGAACTCCGGGCAGCATATGACCCCGTCTCATCACGCCCTGCTTTTGAAGTAGCTATTCTTTCCTCTTTGTCTTGCTTCTTTCGTATACTTGCCTGACAATCAACACATTAATTAGCAATATACATATAGCATCTCTATCACGTGTGCATACTACATGATAAACCACACACACACACACACATATAGAGAGAGAGAGGGAGAGTTATATATAATAGCGTAGACCATGCAAATAGAAATATTACCTCAAGTGAGGAAGGCTTAACTGGCCGTTGATTCAAAGTATCTGAAGATTGAAGTTTACTCTTTAAACCGTGATTCGCAAGAGTATTTTCAGCTAGCTTCTTCGCCTAAAGAAAATAAAGCTTTAGTAAATTACAGTTATATGTTTGACTGTATGGCACAGTATATAGCACAGTATAACTGAATAGCATATATGTTATACATATAAATTAAAGTAAATCACCTGAATCTCACGAATACGTTGGAAATCCTCGTTGGACAGAATTCCATGTTGGATATTAATTGAAGAGTCCTAAAAGAAATCGATAATAAACTTCAACGCGAGTAATATATGCGTATATATTATACAACACATTATATAGTGTGCACGCACATGATATATATGAATATTACCTCTTGCTTAGCAGCTGCAATCATTTTCAACTGGCTAAGACTCATGTCTTGGAGAGCATATGCTTGTGAACTTTCTTCAGTTTTCCTTCGCTTGGGTGTTGCCTCCTATTCAAAGCCAATTCCATTATATATAAATAATGCGGGAGACACAACCTGTTGCTCTCTCTCTCTCACACACACACAAACTGACACAACGCACATATACATATGCACACCTCCTCATTGTCACTGTCAGTATTGCCTTCATCTTCATTTCCATCCTCATCATCTTCTAAACTCTCACCATCTTCTTCTAAACCTTCCTCCTCGCTTTCATCGTCAATTCCATCGTCCTCTCCTCCATCCATTTCCTCCTCCCCTTCACTTTCCATTTCATTCTCCTCTTCATTCTCAGCTTCATATGTATCCTCCTATAACGTTGAAATATCAGAAATCACACACAAGCAGCGCACACACGCACACACACATTGTTCGTATAAGTTGCAAAAACCAGCATAAGTTTAAACCAGCAGATTCAACCTAGAAATTCACTTATTTACTATAACAATCTAAGTGTAATATATGTTATAAATATATAAGCAACTGAAACTAACTCATTGGATATGGCGAAAATACCTCTTCTTTATCAGAATGGTGCTCAGTTTTCTCAGAGTCAGCTAGTAACTCAATCCCAGGGACGTCAGTGTGAACAATAGCTTCACCAAAAGCTTTTGGTTGAACTGATAAGTCTGCACCACGGCCTCTATCCTTCTTCTTCAATAAAGCTGGATGAACCTGTTACAAAACAACGATCTAAGAATTATAACAATACTATAACTTCTCATGTGTAGAGCATATATATACACATGTATATGCACATCTATTACATATTATCTTATACACTATTTAATGTACTGTTGGTGATCTTAGCATGTATATGTGAGCGATTCTCTCTCTCTTGTGTGTCCGCATTCAACATCATATTAAACTCACCTGGCGGTAAAGACTAATAATGGAGTTCGCTGCACTGGACACGGCCTTTTCACGAGATTTTTTGTACATAGAAAGATCCTCAAGTAGGTCCTTTGACATAATCTATGAAAAAAAAGAAAAATAAATTGATTAGTTAACCATTTAATCCGCCTTACCAAAGGCATCCTGTTACACATCTCTCGGACAACGTTCAGTCCAACCGCAATAACCTGTTTAAAGCACGTTGAGAACATTACACACACACAGTAACAAACACAGTAACATAAAAATATACATTGACATAACAAATAAATAGGTATCTATACATCATGTGTGTGTAGACACGTAACTAAAGTACGTTGAGAACATTCCAGACACACGCACACACAAAAACACGGTGTCATATGAAATAAACAATGTATATTTATATACATATATAAAATATAGCGTGTTACCTCAGGCCGTGAACGATCATGTACAAATGAATTTACTAGCTGCTTTAGCAAAGGTTCCACTGCATCAACAGGTACCTGGAAGCAACTTGTATCGTTTAACATGTCATTCCGCATACAAACACAGAGACACGGCACAGGCACACGCACACACGCAACCTACCTTATCATGGCAAGCCTGAACAACTGCCGCAAGTAGCTGCATTTCATCTTGCTGATGGGGCTGCATATGAAGGGTAAACATTGTATTTCCGAATATGAATATTCTTGCATATAAAAAAAAATCGGCATATATCATACGCTTATACATACATACATACGAAATACAATAGGAAAAAAAGCTTACCGCAATATAACGTTGAAGATAGTGGTAGAAATTCAATAAAACAAGTTGATGCATGCCCACGCATCGGGAAATAACCATTATCATCATCAATTTTATCTGCACAATGCATGTGTCTGGGTGTGTGTCGACTATATTGAATTATTACACCGCATAATTATATAATACTGATCAAGTTCTATTAAGTGACTACGCCAACAATCCCCTTGGATTGTTGGGCGCCAGCGGCTCCTCGTCTGCAGGTGTGTACATTCATACTGTAAATAAAAAATAGAAACGTACCTGAAATTTTTCGTTACAGTCCTTCAGACGAGAGAACAGCTTCTCCGCAAATTCCTGAAAGCACGTAACAAGTATAAAAAATGTAAATTTTATGTTTACATATATGTTCATCTGCCATATATTATATATACATGGTGTTTATATATATAAAGAGAGAGACCTGCGGATCCTGCAATTGCTGTAGCGGAGCAAAACTTGCTTTTCCATCGTCTTGAGCGTGTAATCTCTGTTGCTTCTTCATGCTACGTATAGCTCTCTCAAGCTTAGCTTGCTTTCTTTTACGACTAGAAACTGTACCTTTGCTTTTTGCCTGCATTTCAATTGTTTATATCTCATACCTAACATACAAGATCGTGTATATAACCTGCATGGCATGTGTGAATGTCACACACACACGAAATTAGACTCTATCATGTACATAATATACACCTATATATGTATATGAAAACGTTCTGATTCCCATACCTTATAAATGGCTTCCTTACTAATTGCCACGCCTCCCGTGCCCTTCGCATTAGCACCATCTTCATCATCATCTGAATCGTTGTCACTTTCCACATCATGTTTATTCTCATAACCATGCAAGAAATTCAGAGTGGCAATCATAATCCTGCAACATGGTTAAAAAAACACTAACAAGATCAATAAATAGTAATAAGATATATATGATAAGGAAAGGATCCTATAAGCATATATATATATATATATATATATATATATATATATATATATATATATATATATATGCTTATAGGATCCTTTCCTTATCATATATATATATATATATAGAGAGAGAGAGAGAGAACCTGGAAGATCTGTGGAAACATGCATTGCAAATGGCATTTGAACAGCGAGCATCTGTCCACATCTTACGTTGGTAAAGCTCACAAAGCACCAGTGCATGTTTTGCACGTATTTCATCATCCTCCTATGAAAATCACTCAATATGAGCCAAAACAGTCTCAAATGATATAGTGTGCGTATATATCTATGCTCACCTGTAGAAGTGGAAATATTATATTCTGCAGAGCACGATTCTTTACTTCGTTCCTGTGTTTCCTGTTCATGGTGCTAATGTTTTGTACCAGATGAGAAAAGACAAGTTTCCTAAGATTTTTGTCCCCTGTGCTTTGCAGCTTCATCATAACCGGCAAAACCTCCACAAGAGAAATTTTCTGCATATATAATAACGTCAATATGCATTCTATGTATGCAATGCCTGGTATAGCTTACGTGCATATATGGTATAGATATATATAAATACATATAGGTGGATGTGCATCGCACGCATGCACGCACTCGCACAAAGGATTTGTAAATTTACTTAGTAAAGAATAGTAGATAAACCAGGTACACATTATAGGAAGCTATATATATTTATATGATTGTGGGTGTGTGCAACAAATGTACATTTATAGTACCTCTCTATTACGTAAGAGAATGAGAGCTTGAGTACACTGACGTCGCGGGAAGAACAGAGCCTAAATCTTTAAGCAAATGTAGGAGCTGATGAGGAAAATCGCTCATCTGTTTGGGATAGAAAGGCGTGACATGAGCCAGAAACGACGCCAAATCGCCCAGTTCCTTGATTTGACCATGATCTGGAGCAGTCGCTACAGAGTTCGATTGTTTTGTACCTGATTGTGCTGCCACAGGCCCATCCAATGCAAGCACATCCAAACACGCCTTGAAATGCCGTAGCTGGAGCTCCAATTCTGCTTGATATCCTTCTGGATCCTATATTACAATTTTCATGATGGGGTAAATAAGTTTATCAAATTGTGGGATTCCATGGGTTAAAACCGGTTAGCGTACCTGTTTCATCCTCGATTGGAGCTGTAGTAGCTCCGCTCCCGAGACCGCCATCGTCCCAAGAACCCTAACCCTAGGGTTTAGACGAAATTAGGGTAATTAGTACATCAAGGATATTAATCTTTTACTATCGACAATGTAAGCTCTTTCAATATAAAGTCCTGTATTATGTGTATAGGTTGGCATCCACAAACTTAATTATGTTTTTTCTAAGGTGAAGCTCGTTTAATAATAATGTACAAATGAATCTAGCCAAAATTCATTCTAAAATTAAAATTAAAATTAAAATTTGAATTTAACTGAAGTTTCAATTTTATTATCAATTTTTGACTTATAAATATTTTAAACTTAGAAAAACTTAACTTCTCAATTAAAAATGTCTACTTAAAGTTCATCTTTCTCACATGGAACTAATTTTTAGGTTTAGTGAGGAATTAATTTTTATGTTTAGCTATGGTGATGCTTGTACAAGTGTAATAAATAAGAATGTTCTTAGTTATTGATGTGTTATTTAGGACTTATTTTATATAATATAAAATTGTAAAATGACACATGGAAGCCAAGTCACCACCATGTGCACTACGAGTAACATCGTCAAAACACAATAGAGATTCAAATTAACAACTTTTTAAAATTCTATTTAAATAGCTCAATAAATAATGGATTTGATCAATTAATAACTTTTTAATTTCTATTTAAATAACTCAATAAATAATGGATTTTAAATCGATCTTAAACAACAAAAGTTTTAAGTTGATCAATAGTTAAGAATTCATATAGCCACTTTGGTTATAAAATTGAACCTAAATTATATATTTTATTTATTAAATTATGAGAAGTTGAAAGAACTGATAAATATGAGAATGTGACGATTTTATTCAGCTCAAAAACCTTGCTTATATACAGGAGACCTTTTGCCGTGTGGCACACATGCATATATACAATATATAGTATCTTACATTATCCTCCCCTATATGGCTATGTTGATGGTGATGGATCTGATGGTCTTGGATCCATGTAAGTTGGCTCATCTAAGGTTAAGGTATGACCGAATGTACTTAACAGGTCTTGAACGACAAACTGTTTCATTCAAATTACATGAACTATCTCAACCTCATGCGATCCTATTGATTATACTCGATACACTTGAGGACCGACCTTTCGGAGTACTTAGTACGGACCAAGCCACTTATGTAATAAACTAGTTGCAATCAGCTTGGGAAAATGTACCAGTACTAAGTCACCTTCAGCATAATCTGGTGGAACTTGATGTTGTGCATTATAAGAAGATTGCTATTGTAATTGAGCTCGACCAAGATGTTCAACAAACTCTGCCGCAGAAGAGGCAAGACAACATCCAAATGTTAAGCCCACATCTTTGCATCCTCGGCACGTGGCATATTTAATGATAAACCCAATTCACTAGGCAACTTAGGATCATATCCATACAATGCCTTCAATGGAGAGATACCAATCGAACTCTAAATGCCTATTACATAAGCAAATCTCAAGCATCGTAAATACCAATTCTAATCAGTATGATTGAAGGTTCGATTTAATCGCTCCATCAAACCATCAGTTTGTGGATGATATGGAGAGGCAAATGAATATTTAACCTCTCACACAACACTCGGAATACCTATGCAACGAAAGCGGGGCCATTATTTAATAACATCTACTTTGGACAAGAATGTTACAAAATCACATTATCAAATAGAAATAAAGCTGTTGACATGGTAGTTGCATCTGGAAGAGCATCAACCTCCACCCAACGAGTTAAATAATTAGATACAATAATGATGTACTGGTTACCTTGAGAAGATCGTCGAAAAGGTCTCATTAAATTCATTACAATTAACTCAAGAGAGCGAGAGACATTGATGAATTCCAACACCCCATGGCCTGAGTCGTAGAGGAATTCTAAATTTGACAAATGGGACAGTTCCGAATATACCTGATCACATCAGCATACATGTTGGGCCAATAAAAGGACCAGCGTAGCTTTTTCAACACTCATTGATAACCAAGATGAAGGCGAATCATGATATGCTCGAAAAAGGTGCAAAACATATACAGAGGGTACAACCAAACACAATCTGTCTTTTGGATTTGTCCCAATAAAATACAATAAATCATCTAAAATCAAAATTAAGCATGATATTGTTGAAATCAAGGTTCGAAAAAAAGATTTGCAAACGCATCTCATAGTTGCCTTGTCCATGGTTCATGTTTTTGGGCATCCTGCCACTATTCCAAGAATGGTAAGCCGGCATTAAATACCTAAAGGGTTTGTAATAAACCGAACACCGCAGCTACTGCCTGAGCAGGCAAAGTGGAATCGGAAAGGGGTGTTTGAGAAAGTGCATCCGCATCCACTATTGTTCACCTAGGCTTATGCACCACTTTAAAGTATATACCTGGAGACATAATGTCCATCTAGCTATACGACCCATTAAATTCTTCCATTTTAATAAGGAAGTGACAGCAGCATGATCACACTCCAAAAGTGTTTCACTTTCATGCAAGTAGGTATGAAGTCATTTAAAACCCCAAACAACAGCAAGGCATTCTTTTTCAGTGGTGGAATAATTTCGCTCAATAGGTTCGAGTACTTGACTAATGTTGTTGAATCATAGAATCCGTAGCATTGGTTTGCATCAACACACCACCAATACTAATATTTGATGCATCTACTTGTAAAATGAACGGATGAGTAAAATCTGGGTATTGAAGTAGTGGTGGAGTTGTTAAGAACTCTTTTAATTGGTTAAATATCTGTTGACACCTGCGAGTTTACTTGAAAGGTACCTGTGGACGAACTAACTCCCAAAAAGGGGCAGTTCGATCGACGAGATGATTAATGAATCAACCCAAGTACTACACCTTGCCCAAGAAACACTGGACTTCCTGTATTGTACAAGGACGAGGGAACTCTCGAATAACTAGCAACTTTGTTGGATCCACCTGTAAACCTTCTCGAGATATACGATAACCCAAGTAAGTGGTGTCGATTGAACCAAACACACACTTTTTAAGTTTTAACTTCAAGCCAACTTCTTAAAATCAATCAAGAACTCGCCGTACATTATCTTCCCAAGAACCAGACCCATGAAATCGGCAGTGATATCAGGCATATTTGAAAGAAGCTCATCTATCATGCGTTGAAAGGTGGCAGGAGCTGAAGTCAATCCAAAGGCATGACCAAAAACTCGTAAGATCAAATGGTGTCCGAAAGGCTGTTTTTGGAATATCTCCTCAGCCATAGGAACTTGTCAATATCCTGATGCTAAATCCAACTTAATAAATCATTGACTCTGACCCAAAATCTAATAGATCAATATAGTTCGAAGTGGATAAACATTTTATGGTAACATTGTTGAGAGGTCAGTAATCCACACAAATTGTAAAGATTCATCAGGCTTGGGAACCAAATGAGGTTCACATGCCCATGATCCATGATGAACGACACACCTGCTTACCAATATATTAATAACAGCTGTTCGCATGGCGATAACTCTTTTGGTGACCTGCGTCGAAAGAACTTTGAAAGGCTTTGCATTGTGGGTATATAGTGTCGAGTCTTCACACGTGCACCTTGGGACAGATCAAATTTGAACAAACTTGCATACTGTTGCTTAAGTTGTTCGATGCAGTGTGCTCGATACTCAGTGAGAGATCCGGCATTTGAACTGTTAAGATGAACACCACCCCAAATGGAATCAAAGGAGCTGTATGCGTGATACAAACAGCAACAAGCTTCTTTGGACGTAAAGGAACAGACTGTAGAGACACAGACTCCAAGCGTAATATGAGGAGAGAGTGAAAAATCACACATATACCTTTCGACTTTTAACCAATCACATCCCAGAATAATGTCAAAGACCTGGGAAGGGACAACCCTAAGAGACCCAGAGGGAAACTTACGATTGTCACCCATAACAGGTAGCCAAAGTGGTGTACTGTGATACTACACGAGACTACCCATTACCATATAAAATGTGCAAGACCTTATCTGTACGCCTTAAGGTAATGAGCATCGATGCACTAGAGAAGTACTTATGGAAGACATATTGCATTTTGTATTCACAAGCATTGTGACTGAAAAATCATTCACCCGTGCAGAAAATGTGAAAACTGGATGATCTAATGGAACTTGCAATCCCTGATATGCATAGCGGAAAAAGCATGGAGGTGAAGTCTCCATCGCATGGAATCCCTCCGTCGCCCATATCATTACTAGTTTTCCACAACAGATCCACCGACAAGAGAGGCTTCGTCATCTGAAAGTTCATCATCAGACATAATGGCTGCCACATGCACATTGGTGGACACCAATCAGGATACACATCACATGCCCGTCAAGTGTGTCTAGGTGTCCAACATGCCCAACAATGAACTTGATTGGGTTGACCTGCATTGTTCCGATTCCTCCTGTCACGAATATGTGAATTTCAACCACCGTGGGTAAGAACTGGAGCAAGTGTAAGAAGATTTCGTGGAGGTGGTCCACGGGGTTGGCCCTGAGGTGGCCCATGTGCAAGAGGTTGACCACGAAGGGCTTGTCGTGCCGGCACATATGCTACAGCATCAACCTACATTGGATCAGCACACTGAAAAGGGGGAGTAGGTAACCCAAGGGGACCATGGCCCTCACCATGCACCAACTCAAATCGTTGAGCTAGTGCAAAAGCCTCTTCCAATGTGGTCAAACGAAGAGCTCGAATGAATTGAACGAGTTCGGGTTGCAGAGTCGGCCATAACATACCAAGCTTAATGAGCTCAGGCATGTTAAGATATGTACGCCGAGCTAAATCCCCGAACCTAATACAGACTCACCAGGATGTTGTCGTATCGCATGTAGTTGTTGGAAAGCATCATCTGAGTCCTCAACTTTGCCAAACGTACGTTTTAGGCATTTCGTCAATCGATTACTATTGGCTTGAATCTCTGTAACCAATCCATTATACCACTTGAGTGCGGGGTCTTTCAAGCATGTAGGGATTCTTTAAGAGCACGAGCCTCAGCCCAACCATGGTAACGAACAATAACTTAAAAATGATCAAACTAGTGGTATACATCATTTCTTGAATCACCACAAAAAGATTGGGGTCGAACCCTTAGATTTGTGGCCTGTGAAGAAGACAAAGTATTAAAAGCAAATCCCATGGTAGGAGGCTCAGGCAGAGAAGAAGTGGACGGACCCTTAACAAAACGCTCCAATAACTTAGTATGTGCATTAATAACAGTCGTAATAATACTAAAAGTCGTCTCCACATTCATTGTCATGAAAACACAAGAAAGGAAGAGGCAGAAGAGAAGGAATGCCCAACTTCTCCACCAATGAAAGAACTGATAAATATGCAGAAAATGTGATGATTTTATTCAGCTCAAAAACCTTGCTTATATACAAAAGACCTTTTGCTATGTGACACACATGCGACACATGGCACGGACACATGGGGCCAGATCACCACCCATGTGTCACTATACATGTGTGTATATACACATGCGTATATACAGTATACAGTATCTTACAAAGCCTATTTAAATGCCACTTCAAATAAATAAATTGAATAAGTTTAACTTAAGTAAGAAAATTTTAATTTTCTCAACTTAAGTATCAACCAGTATGAAGAAATGGTAAGGTTCGTATTCATTAAACCAGTAAAGAATTTGTTGGCCTGCATTGCTCTTTATAACCCCAATTCATTATTTAATTTAAATTTTTAAGTCAATTTTAAATCTGACATCTAATTAAGGTATATTTTAAAAATATTTTAGATCATTAACATTATCTAAAACATAAGATATACTACATATACAATTATTATTTCTTAAACAAAGCTTAAAGTTGAAACCATTCAAATTAATCTTAAAATATATGATATTATTATTATTTGTTAAATGAAATTAAAAATTGAACTAATTTAATTAAGATATATATATTACATCATCATTAACCTTGGAATAAATATGTTTTATTTTATATTGTATTGAATCTCTACACATAAAACAAAAACTAACTTGTTGGCCTGGTCTTTTGCCATTGCTGTTTATATGTATGCAGTACACGTGCACAGGAGGTAGAGATCATGTCAAATAAGAATTGTTTGCACATCACTATCTGAACCTCAGCCACCTTTCCTTCTTCATCTTTGGACTACTCATAACACGAACGATGAATTGTATACAACGCTGTTACAGCACACACACAAGTTTCATTTTCATCTTCATTTCCTAACACAATCATTTACAAAGTGATACTAAGATGGTCCTGGGACTCTTCGAAGGCTGTCTCGCATGAAGGACAGATGTATTATCAAGAATTAGCACGTCTCCCTTCTGCCATGGGAACGCTACCTTCTCTTCGTCAAGGATCCCCAGACAGGCTTCTAGTGCATCTTCAGGAAAGGCCTTCCCATCTCCAAAGAAAGCATCGAAGGTTCCAGGGGGAGTGTTAGCCTTGAACACTTGTATTCCTGCTATTGTGTTAAACCAGACTTTCTCACCATTTGCTGGGCTTATTTTTGTTCCAGGACATGGACTTGAGATGAACTGTGCTCGACCATCCGGTAACCATTCCAGTCTTGAACCAACTTTCTGAGCTCTGTAGTGATTACGATGTCAGGAACCATTTGTATAAACTGTGTTTGGATTGGATACACAGGCACATGCTGTAAACGAGACAGTAACATACCTTTTCTCAGCTTCAAGCTTGTTTTCTGTTTGAAACATGGATCTCCAGCTTCCATTTCCATCTCCCGCAAGCAGCTTGAAATATCTCACACCCTTGGCATCGAGCTCTTCAAGAAAGTTTTGATGTCCTCTCTCACACATTCTCTCGTATACAGTTCTTCCATGAGCTATAAAAGTCGATCCTCCGGCATCTGGTGGAGGAGGGGTTTGGCAAAAGAAGATAATCTTAGATGGACAGTTTGAAAGCTGTTTACAAAACGACAAAGAAAGTGTTGTAAGTGACAAGTTCAAACTTAACGAGTTAACTAGAACCAAAATAGAGATCTACTTACGTACGCAACTTCGTTATGAAAGCCTATAGACTTGTTGAGAGGAATTCCATCGTTAGCTGTGAACACCTTCCCAACCACTCTGCGCCTCGTTGCTTCACCTCCAACACTGTAGGGGAACTCCTCCCAGCCGGTGCTCTCCATAACTTCATTGAAATCTTCGGCTGTGTCAAGATCGAACCCCGGATAAGAACCGCCCCGCTCTGCTGGAGAAGCTTGTGTACGAGCTCTGAGCTGTGTTTGAGAGCTTCGATCAGGGTTTGATTTGTCTTTGACATAGTTGGCTCCAAAACCGCTGGAAATGCCCATAAATTGCTTAACTTCTTCTGTTCTGGTATGCTGCTTACTGAGAACGCTGGCACATAAGGTATCTGCACCATGGTGGACTAGAAAATAACTTAAAATGGAGGTTTTTATATGAAAGATAATGTGCTACAATTGACCACTCGTGTTCTAGAAGCAGTTGCATGGATAAATAACCATCCACCTTTCTCCTTAAAGCGGAAGTCATATTGACAATGTATATATACTAACGACAAACGTATTATTATTGATCAGGTTTTATTTAAAATTATAAGGAGATACTGGAACACTGAAGAAGTCGAAGTCGTATCCAGGCGCCAAACTACTTTTTGAATTTTTTAAAATCCACGTTTTAAAAATATCCATGGCACGTCTTCTAGATAGAGAGAAGATATTACATGACCAAGTAGGTAACACGCTCGCGCGCACACACACAGGGAACTTTGAAACTTAGTCAAAAGTCCATTCCATGGTCGTTACAACCTGCATGACTTCCTGTAAATTCTAGAAACGTAATATCCTGGCATATACACACACACATAAAACCAGTATGTTAGTACGAGCATTTTCCTGCAATATTGGGTTACAAATTGGTATTTATTGACATGGAACAACATACGTGTGCTATATGGAGCTTGGTGAAATCACACACAGGTTTTATGCCTTTTCAGTTTTACATACGGTGAGCAGTATAACATACAAATGCTGCGGATATCAGACTGAGATATGCGTTGAAAACTTGTTTAAAAGAAATAAACAATAACAATACGTTTTGCACTTTGATTTGTTCCTAGCAGTGATTGCAAATGTCCATGTTCATTTACAGAGTGAGACTAGAATGGTTCTGGGAGGCTTTGATGGCTGCCTTGCATGAAGAACAGTCATGTTATTAACAATGAGCACGTCTCCTTTCTGCCATGGGAAATCAACCTTCTCTTCATCAAGGATTCTCATGCATGCATCTATGAAATCTGCAGGGAAGACCTCTCCATCTCCAAAGAAGGCATCGAATGATCCTGGGGGGCTGGTCGCCTTGAAAACTTGGATACCTGCTATCGTGTTAAACCAGACCTTTTCACCTGTCAACGGGATTATCTTTACTCCTGGGCATATACTTGATATGAACCTTGTGGCCGTCTGGCAGCCATTCCAAACATGAACCAGCTGCTGCAGCTCTGTAAGGGAGGAGAAAATAGGTGTGTGTGTGTGTGTAGAGAGAGAGGGAGATTTAAGTACTATCGTTGTATGTTATTTATTTAAACACTTTAGTATATCCATGAATGTGGCGTTACTAAACCTTTGTTCAGCTTCAACCTTGCTATCAGTTTGAAACATGAATTTCCAGCTGCCATACCCATCCTCTGCAAGCAGCTTTTGAGTATCGGACACCTTTGTGTTGAAGCTTCACAAGGAAATCCTCATATCCACTCTCCAGCAGCCTCTCATATACTGTTCGTCATGAACAATGCAGGTTGCCCCTCCCGTCTCTGCTTTAGGGGGTGTTTGACAAAAGAACACAATCTTTGAGGGGAATTCTGAAGCTGATGAGTAAAACAAGTTCATTTAAGTTCCCATAAGTTAATTACTTAGTGAACTTACGTATGCAACTTCATTATGAAAACCTATAGGCTTGTCAAGTGGGATACCATCATTAGCCGTGTAAACTTTCCCAACAAGTCTCTTTCTTGTTGCTTCACCACCAACTCCGTATGGGAAATCCTCCCAACCAATACTCTCCATTACCTCATTGAAATCTTCTGCAGTTTCTAGCTCAAAGCCTCTTATAAGAACCGCGCCACTGTCCTCGAGGAGTTTATCCAGCATTTGGGAGCTGCATTCCAGAGCGTGCAGCAGGCTCTGTTTGTTCCTTGATGAAGATGGCTGCAAAACTGCTGGAAACAGCGTAAGATTGCTCAGGCTCTTCTGTGTGGGAATGCTGCCTATTGCAACGATAGTTGAGAATGGAACTTCTGTCACCATTCTGACTCTCCCAGTGCACAAATGCAGTGAGAGATAATCAGAGAAAGCTTCAGTAGATCAAGAGAATCAGATCCTATACTGTGAGCTTGAAGAACATGTGAAGGATATTGCAAGTATTTAAATCTTCCATATGGTTGCAGAGGAGACAGATTTAGCCATTATGTGTACAGTGTCCCTATCACTACTTTGAACATGGACACATATGTCATATGCTGTTGTTACAATCTTATGCTTATGTGTAAGCACACGAGTTGCCTTTCTCACCTAATTTAGCACTTTAGCTACATTATGAATACGTAAATTTGACCTGCAAATTGCACAACTTGACCTAATTAGCTAGCATGGAAATAGCTTACTATATTAATATATACATATACGAAAATGTACATATAGATAATATAATATGTAGACAAGGACTAACCACCACTTGATTGACTTGCACAGGTACCGACGCAAAGTTACGTAAGCAGAAGTTTGTCTCAAGTAGCAAGCAGAAGATTCATACTCTAGGAGACAGAAACGCTCGTTTTCAACTAAAGTGTCACAATCTATTTTGTACATTCATAAATTTGTATTTATAATTAATAATCTTTATAATGGGAAATAATAGCACGGTTTAGATTTATAGTACTAACCAATAGTATGTTTGCATTAAAGATGCTCCCATGTTCGCAGGGGCACTACAGTAAATGTTACTTAAAACCTTGTTCTTGTTAGATAGTGTAAGATTGGGTATCAGTGACCAACTTTACAAGCAAGGACAAAACAACGTCTCCAGGCATGGCCTCTCACTTATGAGATTCCTAAAAAGAGAACAGAGGACTTTTTTTGGGGGGGGAAAAACAACATGCAAGGTGTTACAAACAGGATTGTGGTGGCCCACTACCTTTCTGAGATGCAACAAAAAGTAGCTCAAAGTTGTGTGGACTACCAACATATATGACAGCTTGCATGAGAGTAAAGTATCACTCATCAATGATAAAAATGGAAACTTGATAAACCCACAATCTTGAGGAGCAAGGTACATTGTCGTAACAACATACTATACACAATGTGGGTGGAAGTGATACTCTACAAGTGGCAACCATTAAGGAGATTACCAAGTTCTTAAATGAATACATACTAGCAAGGTTTGGATGTCCATTGCTGGTTGTGATAGCCAGTTGAACCACCCCTAAAAACTTCATGATTAAACTTATTACTCTCTTACAATGCAAGTTTAGGCAAAGTTCAATGAAGCCTTACGCAAACAAGGTTTTCATCGTGTTACTGCAGACTCAAATGTTTATGTGAAGGACAAGGAAGAAGCTATGTTAATCATAGGCTTGGTCACCAATTGTCTCTTTTGGGTGTTTGTCAACCCTATAAGCCTTGAATTGTCTTACCAAGCATTGGTAAATAAATTATTGCCAATTTGGTATCCTATTCTTTAGATTGAGTATTATTCTATAGGTCTTGTGTTGATCTATCAACATCGGTTTTGAATAAATCGATGTCTACTAGGTTCAGAGCTGGGTGACACTTAGTGGTTTAGTTGACATATCCGAAAGAAGATTTGTGCCCTGAACCATTCTGCCAATCCTTCACTTTTGCTATAAACTTTTCAATCTCAAGGTTGAAATTCATGAATCACAATCTCTACATCAATCCTCCCCATGTCTCCTCCCGATCTTGTGTATTATTGTGACATCAAATTCATGTAGGATTAACACTTACATTGTTAATTTCTACATAAGTTGTGGCTTGTTGACTAAGTATAATAATGTATAATGGTCCACCACTAGGATGAATTAATTGTTGAGTATTAATTATTGCTAAGTACTCCTTGTAGGTGGTTGAATAGTTATGTTCCTTTGGGGTCTTCAACAAGCTTGCACATGCAATTAATCAAAGCATGCCTCATGTTGTTCTCTTGTGACAACACTATTCTTGCAACTCGACTCATTGGTCTACAAATGGAACTCCTTGTTCTAAATCAAGAATATAAAAAGTGGTGCTTCAACCAAGTTGTGCCTGCGTTCTAACATGCTTCCATCCACTTGTAGGGTGTTTCATTGAACAAAAGTTCCACTAGGGTTTGGTCATGTTGGCAAATTGTCTAATGAAGTTTCAATAGAATTTTGCCTTAACAAGGAATTGTCGGGGCTTGAGAATGTTCTTGAGGTCTAACTTGTCTACAATCGCTTGCAGGTCCAATGTGATCCAAGGAGCCTCCCAAGTATCATCCCACAAATGCACATCACTAGGTTAAGTAATACACCAAACTACTTGCACCTCGTGAATACTCATTGCAAGTGCTTAATGTTGCTCTCCTCATCTCCATACACCATGAAGCTGTCCATGGATGCCTTTATGAAAGTGGTGAGGTTGTTGAGAAACACTTGTTGTACCAACCATTGCATTGTAGAGCCCAGAGGGCAATATTCAAAATCTAAATGTTCCTCATTTCCATTAAAAATGTTTTGATAAACCATTCTTAAAAAAAGGGTTTTTAATGCAAACCATGGTTTCATGTTTATTGAGTTATAAACTATACCATAAATTAGGGTTTTAAATTTTTTAAAATAGACTAGTTATAAACCAGGGTTAAATATAATTAAAATATAAAAAAGGTTAATTTTATTATTGATGTTTTATTACATAATGAATGTGTTACTTGTCTTCACTTATACAATTCTACATATAAAAGCTAAAAAACCATGTCTACATTGCTTCTCTCTTTATATTAATGAATGTGTATTCACTAATTAAGTTTATATATATATATGTCTCTCTCACATTATTATTATGGTAAAAAGAATAAGTATAGGGTTCTTGGTGGTGCAATATGATTAAACATAGAAGATTGTGTTGGACTTGGACATGCACATGGTGTTTCAAATACAAGATATGTTGTTGAGTGCGGTGTCATTGCAACACAAAATGCAAGAAGTAGGCAATTATAGAGCTTCAAGGGTGCAAATTGCTAAGCATAATCTATAAGTCTTCATCTGTTGTGCAAGCAAGGTTTCAATTTACCCATACACACATGTATGTAGATGCATATATATACAATCTATGTGTACCATATATAATATGTGGTATTATAATATATATATATAAAAGTATCTATATATGTTTAATAAAGTATATATATACAAAATATATTGAATATGTTTTAAGTGTGTAATCACGTACATATTAGCAATAAATATGTATATATATATATCTTTGGAGATTAAGGTTATCAAGGGTAAATCATTTATACACTTACTAATTAAAGAATGGTGTTTAAAAATTAAAAATTTTAAGCAAATAAAATGTTATTATTGAATGCTTTATATTTTTTCTTTGTTTGTATGTATTATGATGTTTAATCATTTTTTCTTCTTAAGAACATCTCACACCAAAGTGAAAAAAATATACTAGAGATATTAGTTTTAACATGCATACATATCTTAATAACAAATACATACATTACATACACACGCACATAATAGTTATACACATACATATATATTGAATACTGCATATAATATGCTTGAATAGCTCAAATATATTACATGTACTATAGAATTGTGTTCTTATTTATATAAATCTTCAAGTTGTTTAAACATATCTTTATAGATGTATTGCATATTTAATATATATTTATCTCTCTCTCTCTCTCTCTCTCTCTCTCTCTCTCTCTCTATATATATATATATATATATATATATATATAAATTTTATGTAAACATAAGATATAAGAAATTACATAAATTTATATGCACATATATAAGAAGTATACATATCTTTATTAAATATATAAGCTCAAATATAGTGCCTCTCTCTCTTTCACACACACACACATTTATACATAAGATTGTGTGTGTGTGTGCGTGAGCATGTGTATAATTATATACCAACTTGTCTACTATAAATGCTACATAACTTTGTGCTACATGTATATGTAAATAATATACTTTAAGGAACTAAGACATGCACATTAATAATAATGTAAAAATCATATTAAATTTAATTGCTTATAATGTGTATGTCTTTTCGAATATAGTAATTATGCATGTGTATATATTATATTATATATGTATATTTTATTTTAGAGATAATTTAAATTTTACCTTCTGAAACAAGGTCTAATTTTGCACCCTGCAAGGGTTTTTTTTCTTGCAAAAGAATGACACTTCAATGTTGCTCCATACAAAAGAATGATGCAAATAAAAAATCACCTTATATAGAGAATAATAACTTATAAATTTGCCATGCATTTGAAATGGTAGCAATTTTTACACTTAATGTTAAGTTTTAAATTTAAATTAATATAGTTTAAACTTAAACAAAGCCTAATTAAAACTAACCCTTGAGATCTTGCTTTTTTTTTTACTTCTTTGGGTTTATGTGCGGGCAGTGGGCGCTTACGCTTACTTATGGTACTTTGTTCTTAATCTTTGATATGTAAGAAAGATGAATGGGAAGGCCAAAGAAGGATAATAAATAAGTAACAATGCAAGTTGCATTTCAATTAACATGAATAGTTATTGCTGGAAGATCAAAAAACTTTAGAACTAAAGAACAAAAAAAGAATGTTAGTGCCGCTATCACAAAGAAAAACAAAAAGAAGTTTAAAGATGAGTGGAAGACTAAACATCCTTGAGCTTACTCTGTCTTAGTAGATAATGAATAGAGGATTAAATGTAGATTGTGTGTGAAGCATAATTGTGGAACTCCATTTGGGAAGGATGGTAGCACAATCATTCAAAAGATAGTACTTGAAGATCATTACATATCAACAACTCACAAAGTAGCTGTGGAAAAAGAAAGCTTGTTGAAGACAAGGCCATAAGTAACAATTCCTTATCATGTTGTTATAATGGTTGAACAAGAGAAGTTTAAGATTGTGGCTATCATGAAGTGTGCTTTGAAGGTAGCTTTGTATATGCAGCCCTTGGAAGAGTATGTTAGGCTTGTCAACTTCTTGTGCTTCATGAACATTTCAAACCTTCTAATCAATGATGAATACTTAGCGTACACAAATGTTGTTGTTGATAAGCAGTTGTATTTAATATTTAACTTTTTAGCCTAAATTCATTTCATTCATGTAGACAAAACTTTCATGGCAGCAATACATGGCTTATATTATGAAAAGCTTCTCATGGAGATACAATAAAGCCCATTCTTCTCTATCATGTTTAACGAGAGCATTGATCACACATTGAAGCATCACATAATCATGTACGTGAAATACCTTAAAAGCAAGGGATAGGACTTAGGTACCTAAAACTAGTTAGCCTTAGGGATGGAACAATATATAGCTTATATGCAATAATAAAGAGATTTTTGGAGGAGATGGCGCTCTTTATGAACAAGATGATTTCCATTGCTACAGATGGTTGCTCGGCAATGACATGATGCAATACATGCATGGTTACTCAATTGAAAAGGGATTTGCCACACCTCATCCCAGTGCATTCTGTGGCACACAAGGAAGCACTAGCAGCTAATGATGCTTTTAAGGCATTTCTGATTTTTAAAGCTTTGGAAAAGCTTGTGAGATAAGTGGGAAGCTAGATTGAAAAATCAACCAAGAGGCATGAGCAGCTACTCAAGCTGGAGAAGGCACTTTTATTAGAGCCCTTGGAGCTTCTTCGAGTACACAATGTGAGATGGTTATCACATGGTGAAGTAGTGGTTAGAGTTGTGAAGCTAATGCCTAGTTTGCTACAAACGGAGAGGGGCAAATTCTAAAGGCATTTAAATTGGTAGAGACACAGTTCTATTTGTAGTTATTAGTCAACGTCTTTACACAACTCAACATTCTCAACAAGCGTGAAAGTGTCTGGGATTTTGATTACTATGGCAGCAACAATATCCATATTGAGCTCTCAATTCTTAGGTGTCTCATTTGGAAGAGGTGCTACTATAGCTTTCTTGGGCATTTTGAAGAAGCATGAGTAACTAAGTTATGTTGATTCAAGTGGGTTTTGACACTATGTAGCATTGGTCTTTGATGCTCTTACTCTTGGGCATAAGCTGAATGAGATGGTTGTGTTAGCACATGATTATGTAAAGTTGGTCATCCATTGTTTACAAGATGTGTTTACAAGGAACAGTTCTCAGTTGTTGGAGATGACAAAGTTGTTTTGTATTGTTCAGTATCTAGAGGATGATCAACATATGGTTGCATATATTGAGACATGATCAAATGCATTATGTGGCCACTAGCAAATTGTCGAGGACAAAGAGAAGTGTTTGGGACATGTTTTCAACCTTGTGACAAAGGTAGCAATAAAGCACATCAAGATGAATATGCATGCCTTTGAAATGTTTGTTGACAACATGACTTTGTTTACAAGAATGTGGTGAAGTTGTAGCAAGCATCACTAACAATCTTAGTGAGCACTGTGGAATATGAGAGAGGTTTCAAGAGGCAAAATGACATCAAGGATGTTGATAAAAGCCTTTTAAAGCTAAAGACATTTGACATGTTTATGCTCTTATTGTTATCAACACCAAATTGATTGGAACACCGAGTTTTTTATGTATTGGTTTGTGTAAAAGGAGATACATGCTAAAGAGTTGTAATTCTTAATAGTTTTAAATTAAATGACAATGTTTATTCTTATCATGCATTTGAATGGTAATTTTTTTTTTTAAACCATGCAGCATGAAAGGCAAATAATTTTGCCACTATGCAAATGATATTAATGTGAGTTTTGTGATGTTGGACTTTACCTTGAAATTTGGAGTATTTCAAAAATTACTCTTGAAAATTTTAAAATTCTCAATAACTGCCCTTATAAAAGTCAAAGCATTATTAATGTATTTTAAAAATTATTATCCTAAACAATAATAATGTAATATCATAAATTAAATCTTTATAACTCGTACAATTATGACCATACTCAATTGCATTGATTACATTTGAACAACTTTTTCTCCTTGTCTATTATATGTACATGTCTTTTTCTATTTATGTGTTATTAGCAACAACACCATTTGATTCTTCGTCAATCATATTCACATTAATGGGTAATTAGTCTCTATGATATCAAGAATCAACATACATTTGCACTTCTTATTTCTTATATAAAATAGTCATTGCTGCATGTGCACAAGTGTGTTACCATTTGAAACATATACATGTTCTAGTAGTCAAACTTACTATTCTAGTGTTCTTTAAAGTAACAATCTCATATTTATCATTATCCACAAATAGTCAACGATAATATCTCTTTTATTTACATGAATTTTAACAATATTCTATGCATTTAAATAAGTAAAATTTAGAATGTAGCATTTGCATATAACTCATTAACTTCCTCCTTTTTTGAATGAAAGCATCCCATTAATTTGTGTCTTATTATCTTCAACATAACCAAGTTCGGTGCATTTATAAGAATTTAATTACTTTATTATATTTGACATCAAATGTCCAAAACGAACACAATTGAAAAATATAGTTACTTAACACTCAAATGGGGTTGTATAAAGCACCCAATCAATTGTTACTGCATCTTTCGAATGCATAATAAAAAGAACATTATTAAATTTATTTTATGTAATAGCATAAACAATTTCCTAATAGCTTCATTTTTAAATTCTTTGTGAAAGTTGTTTGCCATATGATGTAAACAAAATTCATGTAGATTATCTAATCTAAAGATAACAAAATTCAATATTTCTTTTTGTATATATGACAAAAATGTATATTTCCTTAACTGATTTATCAAATCATCCTTTAAATTTTAAAGAAATTAAATATAATTCTTATTATTTTCTAAATCCACAATTTTAATACTTAGAGGAAACAATACTTTCATAACATCCACTATTATAATTATTAATAAATAATCAAGATATTTCCATTTCGAATGTGTCTCATCAATAAACAATAATACTCAATATCCTTAAAAGGAAAGTATGCATATTATAAAACAGCGACACAATCTGTCATTATTGCTCATTAAATTAAAGTTTTACTCCTTAAATTATTTCTATAAGCATTTCATAATAATTTCCCAATTTAACATATGCTGATTTTGCATCTTCATAAACACTTATTATTATATTTTCCAGCCTAAACTTTATAATATGAATACCATAATCACATTTGATTTGTTTCACATTTTTAGGATGATAATCTGATTAATCACAAATTTTTTAAGGATTTTATTAATAATTTAAAATTTTTTAATTTTAATTGTATTATACCAAAGCATGAATGGTATCTAATGAACTTCTTGTAAAAAGATGAATCTTTATTTAGAATTGAAGCATGCAACTTTTAAAAATATTATTTTACTATGTATCTTGTTTTATCATATTTGCATACAATAAGTTCGACATGTGTATCATTTTTTACATTTAAAAAAGATTATTATTTCATAACTTTCTTGTAATCATTCAAGTTTTGTATGATTAAATTAGATTAAAGGTTTTTTCTTCTTCATGTAATAGAGACTCTTTCAATTATAAAACACATAAATTTAACTACTATATTTGTGTGTATGTCAGTTTTTTTGTATAATATATAATTTATTGAATTTTAAGAGCTGAGGGTTTAGAATCTATTGACATAGTATATATCCTAAGGATACACTGTTATAATATGTTTTTAATAATTAAATTTTATTTCAACCTTCAAACTAGAATATTTTAATTTTTTAAAATTATCATTTATTAACTAAAAGTGGAAAGTTTTTTTTTTAAAATATAATATTTTCATAATATATTATGATTTATTTTTTGAAGGTGAGGGGTAGAGTTTAGATAATGCAAGACATAATAGTGTATTTACATAGCAAATTTTACATATATTCCACGTTCTAAATAAAATGGGCATGATATATAAAAATAGGAATATAAATAAATATTAATTAATACTTAAGTTCTAATTCTTAATTAATTAATTAATTAATTTATATTTAAATCTTTCTTCAAACATATATTATTTTAAAGAATATTCTTTTAATATTAAAAAATGGTAATTAAATATTTAAAATTGTTAATATTATTAAAAAATGTGACTTTAGACATGCCCATTTTAGTTACAACGGGCATATATTGAAAATTTCTAAAATAAAATTTTAATAAACTCAAGGGTTTAACTAAGTTACTGATTAAATTGTAATAAGTTTAATTAATATATTTATTTTATTTTTAATTTTATTGAGGAAAGAAGAAAAGAAATATATTTATTATCCATTATGCCCAGATCTCAAAGTGAGAAATGAAAAGACTCAATAAAAAAAATCATATTTGATAAGAATCTAAGACAATTATGATTATATTGACAGTTTTATTTTACATCTTAAGTACTTATGAATTATAAAATATGAAATAAATGATTATGCAAATTTTAATCACTTATTTACATAAATTAAACATTTTAAGAATAATGTGTCTTGAACCTTTATCAAACTATATAATAGATACAATTATTCTTTTTTAACACATGTTGAAAACGAAGGCGTATTATAATAATTACACTTCTCAAAAAAAATATTAATAAATAAATTAGGCTTACTCTGTAGGAGTTTCAGCCTTGGTTGTATCAATGGCAATGACAATCACAGAAATATATGAATATTCTCCAACGAATATATATGTGTGTGTGTGTGTGTGTGTGTGTGTGTGTAAACATGTTATACACACGCATATGGAACTTAGTGTGAAATAGTTTGTTTAGAAATATCTTGCCAAGTATTGCTCAATTCAACACACACACACACACACAGGACCCTCGTTGTATTATGTATAAATATATTATTTTGTTTGGATCCATAATAATTTTTAATATAAATAATAACATATATAATAACAATATGATATCATAACTTAAAAACTTTGAGCATCTACCATATTATAGCATCTACCATATTATAGCATCACTAAATGGATACAACAAAGATTCAGTATAATCAACTGTAATTATATATTGTTATTGTAGTATAGTTTATGATATCAAGCATCCAAGCAAATTCTCTTACGTGGCAAAACATATGCCGTAGATCCACTTGAGAGATCTACGGTCCGACTTAAAAACATTAGAAGGTATATTCTCAGCATATCTATGTTTTACATCAAACTAATCTAGCCACGTGGCATTCTTAAGCACGATGAGCTAACCGGCTGCAGCCGGTAACTCCAACGTTCAAATTTATTGAACGAACGCAAAGAACTCCGAGCGTGAGAAGAGAGCTACACAGTGCGCTAGGTTAAAAGAAAGGTAGCTGTTTTGGGCGCGGGGGAGCAAATCCACCCTGGGGCCGTGTCCAAATCATTTCGCAGGTGGCTGCAATTGCATCAAATTGAGGTTGGTATCTTAGAAATCGGGGTTTTCTAGTGATGAATCAGGGTTTCAAGCGCAAGAAGTAGAAAGAAATTGTTTGTAGTACCAGGAATCAGTAGAACAAGGGCAATCTTACACAAAATCCCAGCAATAGCGTTGAATAGACAGGGTCCAAGGTAGGTTGTGATGAATCAGAAGTAGCAATAGATCAGAAAAAATGCCTGTTACGCGCTCACAATCAGCTCTCAAGGAAAACACTGAGCCGCCCAATTCACGAGCGCTTAAGACAAGCCATGCCAGTGTCGGCCTCTTCACGCCACGGATCATGAACCGCAGGTATGATTACCATGTATGTGTGTAATGTATATATGTAACATATGTACACATAAATAACACATTACACACACACGTCTGTGTGTGTACACTTATTTGTAGGATACATATTTATATATGCATATGAACATATTAATGGTATGTATGCAGCAAAGCGGCACAAAGCGACGAAGTTCCTATGGAGATAGACGATGAGGAGGACCAGTCCACAAAGCAGATGTTACTCCGCTGTTCTGGGAAGCCCATGGATGATAAAGTTTGCACTCCTCCACCTAGGTGCTCTTCTATCATCTACAGCCCGCCTTCTCGCAACATTAATGACCGACCACTTCTTCCTGGGATTGAGTTCTCTTCTAAACCTGCCAGCCCGACTGTCAGACCCCCCCCAGATCAACGTCAAGGTACATTTACGCAAAACACATCTAACGCCCACTTAAAAACAACCTATATTCTTATACTTGTGAGCATTACCGTATACATACCGTATACGTATATACTTCCTTCCAAAGATAAGCGTAAATGTATGTATAACTGTAAACACAAAGGCGTAACGTATATATCATGTGGAGAGAGAGAGAGAGAGAGAGAGAGAGAGAGAGCACGCAGACATGTAAATGTTTCTGTCTGTATAGACATCCGGACGTGTTTGTCTGTCCGTGTAACATTTGTGTGTAAACTCTCAAAGCTATTGCAAGTTCAACTCTTTTGCGTTACTTAAGAATGATTTACTTGTGAAGGCTTATTAACGTATTATTATGGACATTCTCTCTCTTATCTCTCTCTTTCTCTCTCTCTCTCACACCACACACCTGCACGCGCGCGCGCTTATACCTGTGTTTACATATACACGTAGACAACGGAGGGACTTAAGGTCGAGATTTCATTGCATGGAGAGGGTGAGGAGAGTACAACAGAGGAAGCTGGAAGGATAATGGTTTACGTGAGGCTGAGGCCTCTGTCGAGAAGGGAGAAGGAAGCCGGGGCCCGGAGTTCGGTCAGAGTTGTTGACAAGACGGACATTTTTCTCACCGAAATGCTGTTGGAGACGGACTATCTCCGCCTCAAACGTGTACGAGGTCGCCACTTCGTGTTCGATGCTGTGTTTCACGAGAACACCGGCCAGCAAGAGGTCTACATGACCACGTAAGTTCTACATACATATGTATGCCCACACACATATCATATTGATTACACACACAGACAAAGCATTTTAACCACGAAAATGTGGTTTTCAGTACAGAAGGACTTGTGGAAGCCGTATTACAGGGAAGAAATGCATCGGTGTTCTGTTACGGGGCAACAGGAGCCGGTAAAACGTACACAATGCTTGGGACGGTCACTAATCCGGGAGTAATGGTGCTGGCACTAAAGGACCTGTTCAACAAGCTTAAGGACCGTAGCAAAGACGCTGGTGACTATGTTGTTACCTTGTCATACTTGGAAGTTTACAATGAGACGGTCAAGGACTTAATCTCTCCTGGACGTCCACTAGTTATCAGAGAGGATAACAACAAGGTTCGTAAGCGTACACGCATATCTGTACATATTATGTATTGTGCCTATATGTATAAATTGTATAGTTATTATTTGTATGATAGTAAGAGAGAATAATTGGAATTTATAGCAAACAAACTTGTTCTTACATGAATACAAATAAATACATATTGGAGTGCTCTATGATTACATTTTTATATTTTGAGCACATTTTCTGACCGTGTATATGATTGGAACAGGGGATTATTGCTACTGGACTTACTCATTATAAAGCTTCCTCCGCGGAAGAGGTATATATTTATATTTCTCTACCGCGTTCTTCAGATAACGTATATATTATATACGATTCTTTAATTAATTTATTTTATTTCCTCCTAGTTTATCCATGTCAATACATCATTGAATGTACGCAAATATGTTTACTTTTACCTGCAGGTTATGGTGTTACTTCAGAAAGGAAACCAAAACAGAACCACAGAACCAACACGGATCAATGAGACTTCATCTCGGTCTCACGCGATCCTGCAGGTGATTTTGTGTGTGTTGTGGTGTGTGTGTGTGTGTGAATATCTGTGGCTGTTTATATTTCACATGAGATAATATAGATAATTAGAAGTAAAACTAGTGTTTTCTTGCATATTTGCTATGTTTGTAAAGTTATTTGCTTGTATGCATGCATATGTATACGTCTACACTCATTTTAGATGTATACATTAATAATACATGCATAGATATATCACTATACATAAGATACGTTATATGTGCATACATACGTAAATATGAATGTTTGCAGGTGACAGCAGAGTACAAAGTGAGAATGGAAACTAGCACAATAACTCGGAGCGGAAAATTATCATTGATAGATTTGGCTGGATCAGAAAGAGCATTGGCAACGGACCAACGGAGTCAGCGATCTTTGGAAGGTACCTATGACAAAAATTAGTGAAGGCTAATTTTATGCCTCATGTCGTGTGATATATCTAACACAATTTGACAGGGGCAAATATTAACAAGTCGCTGCTCGCCTTGAGCCGCTGCATTAAGGCTCTTGTTGAAGGAGATAAACACGTTCCATTTAGAAACTCCAAGCTGACTCAACTCCTTAAGGTAATAAATAATATGAAAACATACATAAGGATACATCTCTGTGTGTGTGTTTATATAGGTTGTAATACTCTGATTGTTGTTCAGGACTCTCTAGGCGGTATGTGTCAAACAGCAATGATAGCCAACATTACACCGAGTAATGAGTGCTTTGGCGAGACACAAACACTCTTCATTGGGCTGACAAAGCCAAGGAAATCAGAAAAAAGTGAGTATTAACTCACACGCACGCACACACACACACTTTATATTTCTAGCGCGTGTTACAGTAGACCGTTAATCAATAATACCTCATGAATCCAATTTATGTATAGTACATAGGCATATGTAGTATGTTCACATCCATGTATGTAAATATTCCAGGTATCTGTAAAGGAGGAGATCCAGATTCCAGAATCTCAGAGGACCAAACAAAGTTGCTATTCGAAATGCAAAGAGAGAACCAGCAGTTAAGGTTTCAGCTAGCTAAATGCAGCAGAAGTACATAACACTTCAATGCACCACCACTACAACGGCCAACTTGGATAGCAACAATACACACTCCACACTCTTACAGTCACCGTCTCGCAGAAATCCATTCGCATCTCCACCTGCTACTAGATTGAAACCAACTTCACCTCTTCAGGTACAATACGTTGATGTGTTGTGTGTACGTATGTACTATCATATATAACGTGATGAATTTCTGCGAGAAGGTGCAGTAAGAGTATGGAGTGTGTATTATTGCTACAATATAATGGATATTTGTGGATAAAATAGTTAAGCTGATGGATACACAAGAGACATGTATATAATGTATACGTGCTGTGTGTGTGTTTGTATGTGTGTCTATATATGTAGGTAGTATGCATATGGCATATTGCCTGTTTACTGTTTTTATACTTCATGATGCTATACTCATTGTTTATGATATGTATTACTGTTTATAATATTATATAGAAAACACACACACACACACACATGGATAAACTGTTAAATAGGATCGTTACTGTAGATGGAGACAGCAGATGTATATCTATATTTGTGAAATTTACATGTATAACTATGTAGTTTCATGTGTTCACTTTTTTCTGTGTCTAGTATACAGACTGTCTATATGTATTTATATGCTACTAGTCGTAAAGAAAAACTAACGATTCACTTGTTGGATACAAAAAGCATGTATTGCATGGCGTGTGTGTCTTCATAGACATCAATATATGTGGCTATGTGCCATGCGTATCTTTGTACATTTATATATTTATTCATATTTGTCTATGTCTGCATCTACCTGGGATGTTTACTTGTATTGTTAGGCGCTAGGTATGTACTGCAATGCGTATGTGTTTACCATATTATATAAGACTATATTGTGCGTGTGTATATATTTCCATAATATATGGTAGTTCTATAATCACTTGTATTCAAAATACTTTAGGACGCTACACACGCACGCATCTACATATGCATAAACATACATTATATACACTGAATGATGTTTTATATAATGCAGAACCGTGATTCGGAGACAATAAAAGAGCTGAAGAAGCTAGTTCAGATGATGGAGAAGGATGCACAGAAGATGCAAAGGGATCACAAGAAGAGAGAGGCCGAATTTACAAACACAATTGCGGGATTAACACTACAGGTTAAGCAAAAAGACGAATGATTAAGAAGCTCAGCCAACAGAAGCCGCCCGATCAAGTCAAATGCACCGTCACCACAAGATCAGCAGCCTCCTCACCAAAACCCAGCCCCAAACTGGTATGTGTTATCGCACGTACACACACATACAGAATACACATACGCTATATGTAAGTTTATGTACGATGGTATTTAGTGCATATGGATACCTGAGAATTAATCCACATACAAATGCAGATATACAGTATGTATCTGCACGTGTATATATATACTGACGTAGATGGGTAGATATAGCCGCATGTTATTAAGTATGGATATATTTTACAGCATTGCCACCTTCTGGACGGCCTGCACCATACACGACAGAGCAGAAGATGAAGGTGTTGAGAAAGCCAAGGCTCTCGTTTTCGACTCCAGTTGTTCCTGAGCCTCATAATCCTCCTGCCAATTCTAATCCTCTGACTAATCCTCCCGCTAATCAGCCACCTAATCCATCGTCTAGGTTCTGCTCTCCAGTGAAGGTTGATTCAACAGCAGCAAGCAAGAAACGGAGTTTCTGGGACCTTGGTTCCTCCAACAGCCCTTCTATTGCTGAGAGGATTCGATCCTGCGCCAGAAGTAATACACCCTCTCTCCTCTCCAAGTAAGTACGTGTGTTATAAGCTTATATAAATGCATTTTACTCCTTTAACATTTACACAGGTGTGTATATGCGTATATCCATGTGTCTGTGCCTCTATGCATCTATTTATCCAGATATGTATTATATATGGATATATAATGTATGTGTGTATACACACACGCAGACGTAGATATGCGTTAGTAGATTTAATCGTGTAACAATTCATGCATTCATGGACTTGAAAATATGTATGCAGATACAAAATAAGTTGTATATTGGTATCACATAGTATTGTATATATAATGGTTTTTCCATGTGCTCAGCCTGGATTTACACGGAGGAGGCAGTCTGAGGAGCAGTAGATCAAATGGATTATTCAATGCAATTATATGCTAACCATATACACAGGTATATCCAGGTTTGTTGGATGCCTTTCACTGTTTTTTCTTTTAAATATCCTGAACACCACTTCCAGTTCTTGTGGATGTGCCTGTTTCACATTGTGCGTGTGCGTGCTGGACGGCGTTCAGTGCATGACTTAGTTGAAGTGTCATTCTTGGGGATGCTTGTCTTGGTCGATATAAATCTCTCTCTACACACACGCGCACGCACGCACGCACACACAACCTTAAACATTTGTATAGTATCACATACACCAGTGGCATTTTAAAAAGTTATCCGTTTAGGCTTGCAATAATGTTATGCCCTTACTATGTTATAGATTTTGTATCCAGCTTATGCGTGTATTTATCTGGATAATGTTTATAATGTCCTAAAAGTGATATATATGCACTTCAATATTAATATATTTGAAAAAATACATAAGATTTATAATTGATTTGTATTCATGGTATTTAACTCCAAAGTAAAACCATTTAAACAGTAATCTAATATAGTTGTTTAAAGAGTTACATTAACATTTTCTTATTTGATTATTTCCTTTCAATTGCTATAGATTGAACATATACATTTAATTAATTTCAGTTTATTTCATTCCAATTTTCTATAAGATAAATTTATATATTTAATTATTATTTTATTCTATTTGGAAATTATTTCCTATTTTTTAAAATAAAAATTTATATTAAACTTTATGAAATTTTAAAAGTAAGTTTTGTTTCATTTAATTATTTTTTAGAAATTAATTTATATACTTCGATAATGATATAATTATTTATATGATACAAATATTATACTTTCATATTTTAATTTATAAGTAAAAGTTATATATGTAAATCCGAGGTTCAGTAGTTAAATAAGATGTTAGAGGGGAGAGAAAAAATTTAAATATAAATAATATCATTATTTTGTATATTTAATATATATTTACCCACAGACACACATAAACACACACAAAATACACACTCACATGCACAATAAACAGTTATACACATATATGTGTCACAACAAATAGATCCTTTAAAAGGACTCCTTTAAAATTTGTTTAAAAATAATAATAATCAATTAAAACTATGTGTAACTATTAAAGAAAACTTCATTTTCAAATTATAAAAATTTGTAAAAGCAACACTATTTAACTATTTAGTCAGAATATTTAAATCATTTTTTTTAATGTGGACTATTTATAAAGATTATTATATATCAAATAAATAATCAAATATTGCAGATACACAAGATATATACGTGTCTGTACGTAAATATGGTTATACACCAGAACGAGAGTGGTAGACACGCAAGAATGTGTTTTTTGTATTACCAAATGATTGAATTGTCCTTAAAAAAAAAGCGAATAAACTTGAAAAGAAATGAAAATCACTCCACCTCCGACCTCTCTAAGTCCTTGTATCCCTTCTCCTGCACCTTTTGCTCCTCCTGCTTCACCTCCTGCTCTGTTTTCCTCCCCTTCTTACACTTGTAATACACACTCATAAACGTGCCCACTGCCTTGTACTTGTCCCGGCAAGTATTATACAGGCTTACATCGAACATTCTCCAGAAATCGTGCTCACTAAGCTCAGTGACAGCATACTGTGGCTGGTATCCGTGGTTGTTTATGAGCCACTCCTCCATCTTGTGCACAGCCTGAGCACCATCGTATTCCTCACCACGGAACACTGGAGCAGGAGTGTAGTACACACCCACATCCGTGTACATCTGTGCGTAGTTTGTGTCCCCCTGCCTCTGGTACATCTCGAAGCCTGGCTCTGGTGTGATCATTGTTTTAATTGGTGTCCTGAACAAGCGGTGTGGACAGATCCAAATTGGATAAACCTGAAAGAGAATTACAAATATATATATATCCACGTGCAGGTGCACACACAGAGAGAGATAAGATATACATGAAAACACACACACACAAGGTAAGCGTAAATAGACATAGAAAAGGCACACCTACAAATATAGCACAAACATGACTTTAGCAACACAAACGTAGTATTACATTTGTGTGTGAGAGAGAGAGGGAGGGAGGGAGTTGCAAACCAAAGACAAAATGCATAGCTTAACAATAAAATACATGAAGGTATTACAGACACACAAAACACACAACTCACACACATACCTCAAACTCCCTGTCTGAGAATTCTAAAGCATCAGCAACTTTATGGAGGGGAACAAGCATATCCTGGATAATATGCCTCTCGTGGTAATAGTTCCTGATAGCATCCCCTTGAGTAGCCTTAAGAAAGGAAACCTTAGGAGGCATAGCCCATCCCATCAACCACCTAAACCACCATTGATCCGCAAATGGCAGTATAAGCTTGCCTTCCCAGTAGAGGCACCTCGTATGCCGGTGGTAGTAGTCCCTTGTTGGAATGTACTCGACAAACTCCCCCTTTGTCAAGGCTGTCTGTGCATGCTGGTAAAACCACGTCTTAAACCACCAACCCTGGTTGTTAATCTTGCTCCCTTTCCGTTTTGCCTCCTCACGGGAAGCATAACGACCTGTCATCATAACTCCCTCTGTCGAATTATAAATCATGCCTTCCACGAAGTCAGGAACTTTGTCAAGATTGTCTTGGTCTCCATCACGGGGACAGAAGCTATCAATGTACGCCTGTGCAAGATCACGCAATGTACCCTTGACAGGTGTGTAAGTCACCCTCATGTACTCCTTGACCGGTATCATCTTAATCTCTGCAGCTACAAGGAGCCCCAGTGTTCCCTGTGACCACGGTATCGCATAGAACAGATCTTTGTACTCATTGTCTTTCGTTGCCCGGACAAGCCGACCATCCGACAAGATAATCTCATAAGCAACAACCGTATCAGAAAACAGTCCGTAAATGTGTGAACTCCCTTCAATTCCATACCTGCAACAATATATATAAGTGTATATCATATAGATGGCGCATATACATACCCATTGATCAGACCACCAACAGTGAGATCATCCAACTCAGCAACCACAGCAAGAGAAACTCCGAGAGGTACGGTGGCCCTTGAGATCTGACCCATGTTAACCAGCGGTTCAACCCTGGCAATCATGTTCTTGGTGTCGATGTCGAGGATCTGGCCGAACGGAGAGAGGTCGACCTCGAAATGCCTGACTCTCTTATAGTCCACATTGCGCATGCCAACAGCAACCCAAGGCTTACGAGCAGTACATACCAGTCCGTCCCTCTTGGGGTCGCGCTCCTTAAGGCGCTTGACCACCTTCTTGACATTCTCGTCGTGCTCCTTCTGGCGGCGCTTGTAAGACTTTGAAGCCGACCACTGAGCGCGAAGGTAATCCAGCGAGTAGAACGTGAAGGAGAGCGGGAGAACTACCAGGATGACGATTATCCAGCGGAATTGTACTGCCCAGTCCACCCATCTCTTGGCCTTCTTCGGCCTCAGTGGCTTCTCCAAGTCCGACATCTTCATGGAAAAATAAAAAGTCAATCAGTATCTATTTATGTACATACATTGATGTACAACACATGATTGATCTTATCGAAATGATTAACGCTTTACCTTGGCAGTTTATAGAACCGGACAATCTAAGGCTCTCAAGAGCAACAAGCCTAAAAATGAGTGGCTTCTCAGATCAGATCTCGGCCGGGAAATCTCAGTCGTTGGAATAAGCCAGGTGATGATTATTCGTAATTGTCCAGCTAGACACGTGGGTTTCTTAAATTAAACGTTGAGGGATATAATAATATTTAATTTCAAAATTAACTCTTTTTTTCAGCATAAATTATAATAAAGAGATTTCAGATATAGTTAAAATATACCATGGCATCTCGTACACAAAAAGACAAGAAACTGAAATATAATTAGAATATACCATGGCATCTTCACAGTCAAAACACTACATAAGTAAATACACAACAAACAGAAAATTCAGATATTCTTTATATTCATTGTCGTGGTTTATATATATATGGGAAGAGGTATATTTTAATTGTATTTGGACTATCCTATACAAAATTAGACACATCGTAAATATCTTTAATAACTTGCCATAGTTAGCCTTCGTATATATATTATTCACCTTATACAGTGGTTTTGAATATAAATTCATTTTCTATAATATTTTATTTTAGTTTAGTTTGAGACATTAGGACTTTATAATTGATACAAGAGCGTTGTATATGCATTTTTGTAGAGCTTTTTGAAATTAAATTGATAATTTAAGTATGATTATTGTGGTAGTCAATAAATCTTTTTCGTTATTCAAAAGTAACTTCTCATCTAAATTTACTTTGGATAAAATAAAAAGAACTCTGAATTTATTAATTGAATTTTCTAACGTTCTGCATTATTCTTATGAATATGCAAATGTGATGTTGCTGTGTCGATTATAAACTCAAGGTTTCATAGATGGAACAGTCAAGGTAGAACTTGACTTTGCAAAAAATGAGTGTAATATTAAATGTTGTTATTTGATTTTCACTTAATTTTTAGGTTTGCACATTTTAAAACTGTGACTACATTAATAATTTTATAAATTCCTACATAATTTATATGCATAAACAAACTAAATTTTAACTTCGAACTCTGCATTGAAGACCCTAATATCTTTACAATACATTGTATATATAAGAATAACGATATAGAAAAATGTATAATCTTTTGTACAAATTACTTAAGTCATATAGTGTAAAATCCTATATTCTAAAAGTGTATAGTTTTGTATAATTTTATTTGTCTCATTTTCGTTTGGTTGGCATATTAACTTATGTTTAGTGTTGGTGAAACACTTAAAATGCCATTTTGAGTTGGTACAAATCGAGATTTTCTAATATCAAATTAAATTTATATGAAAATTGTTATCATTGTGTAAGTACGTTGACATCTTTGGCCACTACCAGGAAAAGGCCGCAAATGTAAACAACCACTTAAATATATTAATAAAAGTTGAATAATATAAATAACTTAATTTAATTTAGATTACTTACTAAAGTAATTTAACTTTGCCTACTCAAGTAAAACTTTTAACATTTATTTATTTATGTACACAAGTAATTAATAAAAGATTTATTTAAGAAATAAAATCTTAAAAAAAAACTTGCTCATTACTTGCTATATTATTTTTTTTAAGGTGTACCAAAGAAAGAGTAAATATAGGATAAAGAAAGCTATGTGATAAGAACCGAGGCACATTGTTTTTAAAGTGGTGACTTATAAAAATATTGCAAATATGAATGATGAACAAAAATACAGACACAAGATTCAAGGTAATGATATTTAACAAAAAAGGGTAAAATAAAAGAAATTGTGAAAAAAGGCTTGGACTTAAATAGAGTTTATTCAAACATTTGACTTGATATTTTGTGAGATCTAAAAACACTTCTGCATTTGCTACTATAGGGAATTATAATATTAAGAGCAGTGTGTTGATTGGGCATGCTGCCTCTAAATAACATAAAGTTACTTTATATGCTTAAAAAGGTGATTATATAAAGAATAGTTATGTCAAGAAGAAATATTGATGTTATAATGTTAATATTTTTTAAACAGCATTTGTAATAGCTCATGAACTTTTTCTGTTCAACAAGTTTAGAGCCTTATTAATGGTTCAAAGGTTGAATGGGGTTGAGGATATCCTAAGTTTACACAACAATCATAAGGGTTTAATTGTTCTTTTAAGGATATTACAAATATGAATGATGAACAAAAACATGGACCCAAGCTTCAAGATAATGATATTTAACAAAGAAGGGCAAAATGAAAGGAATTGTAACTTAGACTTAGGTAGAGTTTATTTAAGCATTTGACTTAATATTTTCTAAGATCTATGCCAAAAATACTTCTGCGTTTGCCACTATAGGGAATTATAATATTAAAAGTAATGTGTTGATTGGGCATGTTGCCTCTAAAAACCATAAAGCTACGTTTTATACTTAAAGGGTGATTATATAAAGAACAGTTGTGCGAAGAAGAAATATTGATGCTATAGTGTTAATGTTTTTTAAAATAACATATCTCATGAGCTTTTTTCATTTAACAAGTTTAGAGCCTTGTTAATGGTTTAAATATCCTAAGCTTATACAACAATCATAAGCTTTTGTAATCGACATTTTTAAAGTTATTAAATAACAAGTGTTCAAAAAGTGAAGGAAATCCCCTTTTCTTATGAACAAAAACACTAATATAAAGTGAATAAATGTCATTGATCTATTATAAATTAACCGATTTATTTTTTTTTAAGTGTATATAAGAATATTATTATTATGTATGTCACATACCTTAACCAGAATGAGGTGCACACAAGTTATTTTAGCCTCTCTCGATAATGGTGCAATTCATGTTATAATTGAAAGTGTAACATTTGCAGGCTTTAATATAAGGAAACTTGTAACTTTTAAATTAAATGGTGCTTCAACTATGGTAGGCCAAGAGACATGTGTTGTTGCAGCTGAAACATAAGAATGTATTTTGTTTAGCATTCATTGTTTTGCACATAGGATTAACATATGTATAGAGGATGTGGAAAATGTAGCTTGCAAAGGAATATGTGATTATATTGATAAGATAGTGAATAAGATAACTACATTTTTAGTAAGAATTCAAAATAATAGCTAAATTACTTAGAAGAATTATAATGTGAATTTGATTATGACACTAATAGAGTGGTTAGAATTCAAGATACTAGGAAGTGGCATAGTTGTCATAGAGATATTAAGAAGTTATTTATTAACTTGGAGATTATGTTATTGGCTTTGCAAGCGGAAAAGAAAATGGTCATTACAATATTTTGCACAACTTTGAAGTTATATATATCTTAGCTTTTCTAGGAGACATCTTGTATAACAACTTTGAGTCTTACTTATCGAAAACAATCCATTACTGTTATAAGAGTTGCAAAATTGGCTAAGGCAATTGCCATTAGAATTTAAGAGGATTTTTTGATAAATCCACCACTTAACCTCAATGTTACAAACATTAATAACAAGGTATTTGAACTGATCCCAAAATATTGTTGCAAGGTAGGCTTGTTGGAGAAACTATGAGGTGCTGTCAAGACAGACATATTTAGAGGTGTGGAAATGCAACATTGTGTTTATGGTAGTGACCTCAACTAAGTTTTTGAAATTTCAGAATAGCTTTGCAAAAGGCCTTGTCATCATCATTAAGAGTAAACTCATAAAGGTGAAGATTTTATCCAAGATGAGAGTCTTAGCACTAATGAATTTCTTATCAATAAGGGTAGCTCTTTGTGCTTTTGAGCAAGCAGTAAGGAGCTTGTGAACTTTTATAGCAAGGTGGTGGTGATAAATGAAAGAGAGGTTCCAAGATGGATTAACAAAAGGAATTTATGAAGGAGTTTTATAGATGGAAGCTACAAGCAATAAATTAATTGTTTGTTAAAAACTTTATGAATTACTAGCAAATGATTTGAACCAATAACTTCTAGAAGAATAAATTTCTAGCCACTTTGAAGATTGTTATAATTGGAATGGTACAATGCTTAAATATGGTAGAGTGTGAACATGGTTTCAATCATATTAACCTCATTAAAACAAAACTCAAGAGTAGAATGCATGCTGATAAACTTGATGTTTTTATGAGAGTGGCTTTAGTAGGTCCCTATGTGGAGAAGTTTGATTTCACGGAGAGCTACAAAATTTGGAAATGTAGCGCTCATTATAAATGTATTTTCATAAGTTTTGAAGCTGAAAGAAGTTTAAAGTATGATGAGGATAATGAGAAAGAGGAGGAGCTTCCATAATTATTGGCATATTTTAGTTTCTATAGCAAGATTGTCAATACCTTAAGATTTTTATAGGTTGGTGGATGATATGTATTTGTAGTTATTAATACATATAAATATTTACAAGCAAATTTCCTATAACTAAAAAACACTTTCCCCAAAACTATTTATGTTTATTTATGCACATACTAGTGTCACATCTCCATGTGACATTGTTTCCCAAGATGTGAGATATCATGCCATAGTCCCTTTAAATTCAAGAGTTACATCATTTGCCATGAACGTGGCTCTCAAATGCTAAATGTAGAACCCCTATGTGAACCCTCAAGAACTTAGTAAAGAAAACTTGTTAGTCAAGAACAATTGAATAAGGACATGAATGTGCTAGTTTGACATGGAGGAAGACCCTTAACATTGATGAATCCATGCCTAAGAAGTCTTAATGGAATGCATGTTTTAAATGTTAGAGGTTAAGGCTTGTCTTTAACCTTGAGGCGGCACAACAGAAGGTTGTGTTTTGACGACATAAGCTAAAGCTTGCATTGCTAAAAGAATAATGAGCTCTATCATGAACTCAGGAACTCTCCTACATATACCTTCTTATTTATGTTCCCCTCTTTTCCTATATGTGTAAGTGGGCTAGCATGAATCCCAACCCCTTAGTTAATAAGACAAGTTTTAACTAACCTAACCCTTACCCCTAAACCCTACCCAAGGGGTTGGGGATTTTAAGACGTGGGTTAGGTCAATCCTAGGGGTGTTCCTAACCCTCTTTAACCCGAATTCATCTACATTAACTAATAAACATAACTAGAATGTCAAAATTTGAAGAGTTTTTTATAAAGTAAGTTTTAGCTTCACCTAGAGTTTTTTGCAAATACCTAATGATACTCGGTCGGACCATCACCAGATACCCAAATGCACTAAACATGCATGTTTTCTACTACATTTAAGGTCCATAAGCATAGTACAATAGGTAATAATAATCAACGTTCAAAGTAAAATAGAGTCATAGTAAAAACTATGGCACACTCTCTACCTTTGAAAATGTTAATGTCCTCGTTGACGTCCAACTTTAAAACTATATAATGTTAGATAAAATTAACTAAAACTAACATATCACTCTATGCGGAGTTTGCCACAAGTTCACATGATTTTTATTACCCCCTTTGCATTACACAAAACCAAGTACTTCATTTAAATTCAAGAGTTACACCATTTGCCATGAACATGGCTCTTAAATGTTAACTCTAGAACCCCTCTATGAACTCGATAAGGAAAACCTATCAGCCAAGATCCCACGCCCACAATTGGACAAAGACATGAATGTGCCCTACTTAGCTGTGAGTGATTCTCTTAACTTGATGTGGAGAAGGAGGTTGGAGACAAGCCTTAACCTTTGACCCTCGAAACATGCATTTTGTTATGACCTTTTAGACATGGATTCACCAACGTTAAGGAATGTCTACCCTGAAGGTGGGACGCACCCCTATTGTTTAAAAATTGAGATTGCACAATCAAGGGTTGTGCCTTAACAACTTAAGCTAGAGCTTACACCAATAGAAAAATAACAAGCTTTATCATGAACTTAGGAACTCTCCTACATATACCCTACCTATTTATGTGACAGTGCCCCATGCCCCCACTTTTTCTGTATGTGTAAGTGGGCTCATAAATCCTAACCCTTTAGTTAACGAGACAAGTTTTATCTAGCCTAACCCCTACCCCTAAATCCTACCCGAGGGGTGGGGATTTTAAGATGTGGGTTAGGAAAACCTTAGGGTTAGATCAACCCTAAGGGTGTTCCTAACCCTCTTTAACATGTCAAACTCATTTGCATTAACCGATAAACTTAATTAGGACATTAAAATCAAGGGAGAGTTTTCTAAAAGGTAATTTCTAGTTTCAATTAAAGTTTTCTACAAATACCTAATGACACCTGGTCAAACCATCATTAAATACCCAAGTGCACTAAGTGTTAGAGTTTTAACCCAAAGGGCCAACACGTGGCAACACGTGGCTGCCAGGTGGCCATTCGGCGTCATCACCTTGTGTGAGCAACGCTAAGTTTTCCAAAAACAACCCCAACGACCCCTAGGGTTAGACTCTAATGCTCAAGTGGACAGGAGACTTAGGGTTTAGCCTAAGTCTCCCTAGAATGTTTGCCCCCAGAACCTTGAGGGATAACCCTAGTTGACTTAGGGTTTAGCCTAAGTCTCCCTAGAGTGTCTACCCCCAAAACCCTTGAGGAATAACCCTAGTTGACTTAGGATTTTGCCCTAGAAGACCTAGACAGGCTCATGCCCTAACCCCCATCAAGGAGATGCGTGTTCCACACATACCCCTGGACAGAGCTAAGGCATCGTCACTTACCCCTTGAGGAATCACCTTCATCCGGGAGTACAACCCTTTAGGGCGACAAGGGGTACCTTGAACCATGACTAACCCCTAAGGGTTTGAGTGGCCAAGTTATACCCTAGACCTAGGCTAGTACTTAGTGAGGACACGAGTGTGCGCCGTAGGCGGACACGAGTGTTCTGCTAAGCAAACTCCCTAAGGCTAGGTTTGGGATAACCCTAAGCACATGACCTTGCGAGTGCCTCAAAAGGGCTCTGCTAATAGTTAGGTTGTTCAACCCTTGATTCCAAGGAGAACACTCCCTAGCCAAGTGTGCCAAAGCACACCTAGTTATGAGACCTAACCTCTCCTTGAGCGGATGCCCAAGGCTTAGCACCCTAGTGCAAGCACAAGCATGTCTGTTTGCTAAGTATCCAACCCCTTGGCGACAAGCCCATGACATAACCCCAAAGGGCGTGCCTCAGCGTTGCACCATGTGACGTTTAGCCCAGTGTCACATCCATGTGACACTGCCTTCCCATGTGGGCTATCATGCCATAGCCCTTAGATTCAAGAGTTGCACCAAGTGCCACAAACGTGGCTTTAAATGCCAACTCTAGAACCCTCAATGAACCCTCAGGAACCAGGTAACGTGAACCTGTCAAACAAGATCCACGCCCACAGTTGACAAGGACACGGATGTGCCTTGCTTGGTGAGTGCTACACCTAGCTTGACGTGGAGGAGGAGGCTGGAGACAAGCCTCAACCTCTGCCTCTTGGAATGCATTCCGACAAGACCTCCCAGGCATGATTCGCCAACGTTAAGGGTAAGCTACCCAAGGTGGGACGTACCCCTGGCATCTGGAAGTTAGGGCGGCACAGAGGGTTGTACCTTAACGACACAAGCTAAGCTTGCACCGGCAGAAGAGCAACGAACTCATCATGAACCCAGGAGCTCTCCTACATACTCTACCTTATTTATGTGACGAGCCCCCCCCTCTTTTCCTGTATGTGTAGTGGGCTGGCACTGAATTTAGCCCCTTAGATAAATTACAATATGAGCCTATAACTCACCCTTACTCCTACCCCTAAACCCTACCCAAGGTTTTAGGGCGTGGGTTAGGGCAACCCTAGGGTTAGGTCAACCCTAGGGGTGTTCCTAACCCTACTTAACACCCGAACTCATCTGCAAAGACCAATTAGCTATTCGGGACGTCAAAATTGGGGTGGGTTTCTAGAAGGTAAGTTCTAGCTTCGCTTAGAGTTTCCTAAATACCTAATGACACCCACCAACATCACCAGATACCCAAGTGCACTAAGCAGGCATGTTTCCTATACATCCATCAACATAGTATAGTAGGTAACAAGTCAACATCCAAAGTAAAGGGTCGAGTCATAATAAAAACTATGACACTAAGCAAGATTGTTTTCTATTACATTTAGGGTCCATCAACATAGTATAGTATGTAACAACACTCAACGTCCAAAGTAAAGAGGAGTCATAGTAAAAATCATGACATTAACAACTAGTTTGAACAATAGTTCAAGTTCTTATGTAATAGCTTCTACACCTCTAAATCATAGTTTACTCTCTTGTACTAGAGAAGCTACTCATACACAAAAGGTATTAAATTCAACATACATAAAGCTAGACAACCTAACATAATAAGGCTAGTACAATTACTCGCATACATAAGCCTTGGACTCACAAGTAGTTGGGCCTTGCACAAGAATGGACCCACATCATTGTCTCTGTCAACAATGCTCAATAGAAAGAGACCTTAAAAGCCTTCAACTGTCATTCTTTATTACTTTACTATTAAATTTTCTAAGGTCATCTGGAATCAAAGACTGTGGAGAAAGCACTCAACTCTCTATAAGCATTTACTAGAAGGAGGTAATGAGGGACGAGCCATGGTAAGTATAAATATTGGGTTTTGGTTGAACCTCCTACAAGATGCTCTATAGTCATGTGCATGTGGCTATTTAAGGTTATGGAAATTCTTGAATGTTAAAGTGAGTGTTGGTTTAAGTGTAAAATATGTTCTACACTCTTTAATAAAAGTACGAACATATTTGGTTTGATGAACAAATCTTTTTCTTTTGGCTCCACCGTGCACAATTTGTAAGTCCACATAAAAAGATAATTTACCTAAATTAATCTTTTAAACCTCTATACCAACTTGTGTTTGAGCAAAATAAGATCACTATGACGATCAACCATTATGAAATCATCCTATATATATTTTATCTACTTTAAATCTAGAAAAGCTTAATTACATAAAAAAGAAATTTAAAGTGTTATATCATATACATAAAATTAGTCCATAAATAAGTTTATTCAGTTTATAGATCGAGTGTTCCTTACCCTTAACCTCAAATGTCAGCGGTTGTCTTATATAAACAATTTGATCTATCTCACCATTCAAAAACACATTTTAGGGAAAATATCTGTAAGTAGTTCATGCTTACTCATTGTGTGTATTCCTTTGCTATGAACCTCACTTTGAACCGCTCCACCTCATTAAGTTGCAAGCAAATTTCTTAACTAAAGATTAACCTTATTTTAAAAAGGAGGACATGTTTGAGTAATAACCCATTTTAAAATGTGATAAGTGGTTTTATATGTTTAATAAACTTAATATATTTGCATGTATTAGTAAGATATGTTAATTTATATAAAATCTTAACCTAAAACATTGAAGAGGTTATTTAACTATGTGTATTTAAACGACGAGACTCTTGAAGAACATCCCCTCATTATAATATGCATAAAAAATTGAAAAAAATTAACATTTATTTTAATTTCCAAGGGTTTCTTACATATATTCATAAGGCTTTCCAAATTTTAATTAAATTTTATTTGTTTGCACAAGTGTTACAACATTATAAATATAAGTTAACAACAAAAATTTGTAAATACATTTCTTTTATATAATATATACATGTTAAATGAAAATGTATTACACAAAGGATTTACGTTTTAGGACACTTGTAAAACATGGCCCTCCGTGAAAATGTGTATAAGAAATTGTAGGGAAATTAATTATTTACTTTAATTCCTAAGGGTTAATTGAATATATTTTTAGGGCTTTTTTGTTCATGTGTGTGAGTGTAATGTTTAAAATTGGGGTGTAATTTCCTGTGTAGTATATTTAGATGATTATGTAGGAGTAATACTCAATTTTGAACATTAAATAATCAACACAAGTAATTTTTAATTTATGTCATTAAGGTTTTCCTTCAATTAACATCTAATATCCCTCTTAAATAATATTAAAATAAGTTTTTGCCTAAATAACAAGCCAGATAATCTCTTCTCAATTCACTATTGTTGGGCTTAATATATGTAAACTTGGTTAAAGATTCAGACATAAGAAGATCAAAATTAACCTTAAATAAAGAAACATGTCTTTTGTTGCAACCTAAAGTAGAAGTTAGTGATATTGTAGGCTTGTGAAGCAGAATACACTGCACTTGTGGTAATATATAGATGCATAAGTTTATTATGGATCTTGGTTTTGACTTGGAGAGTCCACTTGCCATATGCAATGACGACACAACTTGCTAGCAACCAATGTTAAACTCGATTCACTATGGAAATAACAGCACATCTTCTTCATTCATGAGCATGTGGAACTTGGAGAGGTGGTATATGCACATTATAGTTGTTAAGATTCTCAAGTTTAGGGGTTAGAAACTTGCTTAAGTTAAATGCAAATTATGGAGGGAGAGTATTAGTGTAACAGCCGGTAAGAGCATGTGTGTGAGGAGGGCATTATTCTCAAAGAGACAAGATGTACATGAGAATGTATGGCTAATTTGTTTCACATAATACAAGCATATTGCTTTCTTGCACTCTCTATGTTACCATTCAAAACATTTATTTGTTTTCTTTTTGAATTGTTCATCTAAATATCAAGCTACTAATTCTTAGTCTTTGCTATATAAATTATCATCTTAAAAATCTTTGTTTTAATGCAGATAAAAACATTTGTCTGTTTCCTTTTCGAATTATTCATTTCAATATTAAGCCCGTGATTGAAAATCTTTGTACCCAGTACTGTTTAATCATATCTGTACAACATCGTCGTAACAAGCATCGTACAAACAAATCTAAAATTTGTGCTACTGACTAGCTGCTGTGCTTCATCTCTAAATCATTAGTTTTTAAAATTTATGCAGCATAACAATACCTTAGTTTAATAACTAAAAGACTAATTACTAGAGTGAAATTTGATTTAAGCAACAAACCAGTCATAGATGAGTAACTTGTCACCTTGGGATTTTCAATATCCTTACTTTGTTATATGATGCATGCTTTTGCTCTCCTTGAATGAATTTATGTATACAACATAAACAATAAAATGTGAATTTGAAATGTTTCAGTTTGAGTCTGCTGAGAAGAAAACATTAAAAATGAAGAAAGAGAGTAGGGCTTACTGGCTTAAGCAAAGAAAGATGCACAACCTGAGAGTTATAACGTGGATAGCTTATATACACACATACACGAAGAACAAATCTACATTTATTAATGTTTTAAGGTTAAGCCAACAAAGCTTCAACACACACACGTACACACACACGCACGACCAGCTTAGAAGGCAACTCGCAAAAACCTTCAATTGATGGATCCACAAAATGTACATTTCTGTAAGCTATGAGTCAATCCCGCTGCAAGACAGACAAAGAATAAAGTTACACACTTAGCGTAACATTACACATGTTAGTAACTAATGCTCTGGATGGTTATCATATTTGACCCTCTACGCACACACACACACGGACGTACCTCTAATCTATCATTGAGTAACCGCTGGAAGTCTTACAAGGCGAGTGAATACAAACCGTGTCATCCACAGTGTTGTAGAAAACCCTGTCAAATGCCAAGTCCAGGGATCCTATACTCCTCTCAACCTTCTCTGCCACTACCAAAGAGTTCCTCAAAGACGCAGCTGGTGAACTCCCGTGAAGCAAATCCAACTTAGCCATCATCTTCGAAAACGGTGACAAAGTCAGCCCTGGTTGACTTACATTCACGACACTTGACCGGGTATACTCCTGTCCCGATGTCAACCCTGTGTTGACCATCCTTGACTCGAAGTAACTGTCCTCAGTCAACCCCACTTGTGTGACACTCTCCTCATCAGCCGTTTCACTAACCATTCTTGACCCGGAATGTTCATGCTCCAAAGTGAAACCTCCGTTCAACCGTTGACTAGCATATTCTGCTTGACCGTCGTTCTCTATCCTCGACCACCCCGAGTTGACCATACTGGACCCAAGCTCTTGACTACAGTTGCCCATGCTTGACCCTTGACTAGAGTAACACGACCGTCGACTAAAGTCGATCACATTTGACCCGAAATAACTCTCATTCGTGTGATTTAGCATAAGCACCCCATTATCATGCTCCATGTCGAATAAAAACCCCTTGTATCCATGCTATTCTTGTTTTTACTACCGTTGTATGTATCTCGGCTTACCCCTACACAGTCCCTGTAGTATGTATCCGGGCTTGCCTCCATGTTTTCCTGTAGTACATGCCCGGGGTTATCTCCATTTCTGTGCTTTTACCGCCTTGATATGAATCCGGACTGCTCAATCTGGTCAATTCGTCTATACTGCACCTCGGACTCTCTACCATAATCTGCTCCATCTCCCTCGTCAACTGTCTAATATCTTCACCTAAAGGCATAATTGTTACCAAACAATATTAACTTACGTAATATTATAAGTATGTACGTATATATCAATATATCTGTATACGAAAACGATAACACACACACACACACACTATATCTATCTATCTATCTATCTATGCATAGTGTAATATTAATTCACTCACATGGCTAGATATTATGTCAGTCAGATAGCTGCAGAAAAACTATAGTACATGTATTTATATGAACCGAACGATTGTGTGTTAATGTATGCAAATGTAAATCAAGATAAGATGTTTTGTATCTTTAAAGTGCTTATATATGAATACATACAGTTTACAAAAGTATTACTGGGATTTGAATGAATTTACATGTATAGTCTTATTTGTTACAGCTCAATAACTAAAACTCATAATTTCTATGTATACTAACCACTGTTTTCATTTCCCGTATCTTGTATCATGTCACTTGATGTTTGTCCGTCTGCCTTTTCCTTGATGGATCGAAACCTTTCAGAGAGCACACTTATTTTCTGCTTGAGAGATAATATATTCTCCCTGTGTTTTGAGAGTTCTGGTAAGTTGATGGCTTCTAGTTCTATAACTTGGTCCAATTTGCTCGTCAGCTGCGTCACCTATATTACAAAAAGACAAGTCATACTCTATAAAATACGGTAGATCAATGCCAAGTTAAAGTTTAAAATATATGTGACTTACTGTAGAAAACCACAGCATTGTTTCTAGAAGGTTATACCATAGAATATAATGTGAAGCTTATATAGCTTGAGCTGTGGCTTCTAATTATATGCATGTATGTATCTAGCATTTCCTATAAGGTTACATAGTTAAAGCATAGGACGAAGTTACAGGATATACTTAGAGATGTATGTGTATGTATATAATGTAGCTGTCTTAAAGTTACATACAGTATACAGTATAAATTGAAATAAGCTATAAATTACTAACCTGCAAGGACGTGACGTCTTCAAACGAGGGCCGAGCTCCTTCATTCTGATTCTACATACAGCATAAGAACAAATTGTGTGTCCAAGATTAGAATCATACATAGTGCTATAACTACGATCCTGAAAGATGAAACTTACCAGATGTGTATAAATGTCAAACTGAGAGTGAAGTTTGTCGACTTCAGTTTGCAAAGCCAATAACACGTGTTCAATATCCTTATCCGTACGTGTTTGCGTCTCTACTGTACGCTTACGTGGATAATAATCAGGCTTCGAAACCCCTGAACTATCCGTAGAGAACTGCGACTTGCCAGATGAATGACTCGTAGATGAATACGCTGGTGCACTGTACAATCACTAAGCTAGCATTATCAGAAATACAATACACATCAATTATATATACATGAATATATAAAATACATTTCTAGCTATACGTATATCGTACATATAGATATGCACTTTGGTAGCTATCCCACATGTACATAGGTATATATGCATAGTTTACCTTGTGTCGATCGTGTTCTCTGATTCCTCAGCATCATTGTAAGCTCTCACAGCTTCAACAACACCAGAATTCCTGGTAGCTCTTATATGCTCTAGTTTTATTGCCTACATAAAGCAAGCATCAAACATAGGGACGCTACAAAATAAAAAAGAATAATACAAGAACCATGCTAATTCTAAGTGTATAGTTTGTATACAACACCCACACACACTAGTAAATTACCAGCTTAAGTATATATGATATGTATATACACACGTAAGTTATTAGCTCATCAAAGATAAACAGACCTGAGATTCAAGCTTTTGTTGGAGCTCCGTCAATGCACAGCTCAAGGCGACTCTTTCCTTGTCGCAAGCTTCGAGTAGAGAAGCATTTTCCAATGCTAACTTTCTCGCTTCTGCTAGCTCAGACTCCAGCACGGTTATCTTCTCTTCGTAATTCCTCCTCTAAACACCTTAAACGTCCTTGTTTATCTCTTCTTAGCAGTTTAAGCTGGTCAGTTAATCTTCGTGCTTGAGAAACCAGAAAAATCACGTCTTTGCATTGTACTTTTGCTTCGTAAACTCTGTTTACCTGTCAACTTAAAAGTTCGATTATAACGCACACACAGTGGGACTCACATATCAGTGTACTACTAATAAAGTATATGAGCTACAGCAGAGTTATTTGCGAGAAAAGTGCACTTAAAACAAGTTAATACAGCATTTCTTTATGAATGTTGTAATCATCCAGTAAGTTAGCTTGGGGTCCAGTTTCGTAAGTAATAAAAGATTACCTCTTTCTTAGTCGGACATGACCGAGATCGGCAAGTGCAACACTCGGACAATAGTTTCCGTAAATGATCGATCTCCCCCTCGGCTACAAACAGAGACTTGTTAGTGTTCTTAAGAAGAAGCTCCAGATCTCCGACCCGTAGCTGATGCATGTGTATAAGACGGCTCTGCTCAAGTGTCTGTGTTTGCATCTGCATAATCTACACAATGATAATATCAATAACATCACACTATATCTGTCATAATAGCACTGTCTACATTCTAGTTTCGATATGTGGCAGTTGCCATACATATGTCCATCTTGTAAGCAGGATAGCTGTAAGTATGTGTTCTATGTAAGTATGCATGTACATCTATATACAATCTACTTATATGTATCTGTGCGCATTTTTGTTTGTTTGTGTGTGTGTGTGTGTGTGTTACCATCTCGTCCCGGTTTTTAAGCTGTTGTCTTAGCCTGTGAACTATGTCGCGTTTACCGGGGATCTTTGGAGTGCATGGAGTGAGTGTTCTGCCTGTAGACGGGGTTGAGAATGCGTCTCGTAATTTTTGTTGAAATGGAGTAAAGAGATGGGCGTCCATGTGCGTCGTCATCCTAACAGTTTTGCGAGGATACTCTTCTGGGCTGAATTCCACATTCCCCCTCTTATTTGAGTTGCGCATTTCTTCAATACCTGCAGATGTGTTATTTATATATAGTACATAATGCCATAGTAGTATTCGAATGTAAAGTATTGATACATAGCCCTGCTGATGCGGTTTCATTTTATTTATCATATCATACACTGTGAGTGGTGGGTTTCTTATGTACTAATAGCTCTGTCGGAAACTCCGCTGAAAAATAGTTTACCACGATTAGAACAAACCCATGAAACATAAATGCTCGAAGATCACAGACACAAGCACACACTGCACGCACACGCACGCACACAATACAATGCACATAGGCGCAATAGAATGAGAATGCAAGACACATACCTGGGATAATCGCGCTCCATCGCCATAGACTCACCGCCCTCCCTGCGCCAATGGATGTTCTACCCTAGCTCCTGAGAGCGCCCAAACACAAGCACACATGCGCCATATGGCCATTACTCCTTCGTACCCTACCGTACAGAATTCTCGCGCCCAAATTTCCCCCCAAAAGCAGTTTCGAATTAATAAAAATATAAAATTTATCAGTTTCCTCTCATTTTTTAAAACGCCAGTTTCGAAATTAAAATTATTCATTATTATAGTTTCCTCCATTATGATTTTTTAATCCTATAAAAATTATAAATAAATCTATTTTTCTTTGACTAAATTATAAAAAAGCCCATATTTTATTTTTTAAGAATTCTTAGATTAAGTTACATATTATTAAAGTTTATCAACATATCAAACAGTAAATAGTTCTTATATAAAACAATAAACTCTAGTATGTACAAAACTTGGATAGCCATTCCTTAAATGCGAGACAATACTCCCTTTGAGCTACAAAATAAAACAACATAATCATTTCCTTGTAATGTTATCTCTCTCTCTCTCTCTTTCTCTCTCTCTCTCTCTCTCTCACACACACACACACACACACAGTAATACAATATAGTTTGTCGCACGAGAGAGAGAGAGAGTCCTTCATGACATACGGTTCTATACATATGACATTGTATATTTCTGATGTAAAAGCTATACATAACATACCGCAAAGAGAGAGAGAGAGAGAGAGAGAGAGAGAGACATAACATAAAAAGAAACGAACCTGGGCACCTTACCAACCCGTCTAGGGTCGGCCTCCGTCGCTTGTCGCAATGCTCGAGCAAAAGCCTTGAACATTGCTTCAATTATATGGTGACTGTTTTTACCATCTCTCTGCACAAAAATGAGAATCACAACGTTATTATTGTGATATACAACATACCTTGGTAATGTGGAGGGTCATTCCACTTGTGTTCACAAGGGACTGGAAGAAGTGCTCAACAAGCTGCATAGCACATCAACCTCTACCGTGCACACACACAACACACACTCTCTCTCTCGCGCGCGCGCACACACGACACACACCACTTACCTGTGTATCGTATTTACCGACCCGTTCCGTGGGAATAGTAGCGTTGTACGTAAGATGAGGCCTACCTGCCAAATCCTGGGAATAAATAAACCAAGTTATTAGACTATAAATCATATATTAAATGATGTTTATGATACACTTGGTTTTGGTTTTACATACCACAACAACCTCCACAAGGGCCTCGTCCAGGGGAGCCGTAAAATGTCCAAATCGATTAATTCCAGAACGGTCACCTAGAGCCTTCAGCAGTGCCTAGAAAATGGATACACTCCAAAAAGAGAATAAATGTGCATATGCATATGTGTATGTATGTCTTGTGTGCGTGTGTGTATGTGAGAGAGAGAACGCAGTAAAGAATAAGACATAACATTATCTATACCGTGCCAAGTGCCAAGGCTACATCTTCGTTTGTATGGTGATCATCGATATGTGTGTCTCCACTGCTTTGATAGACAAGTCAAACAGACCATGAGAGGCGAGTTGCTGCAAACGAATTATTCAATTATCAGTAGGTCAGAATATTCAAAATCATATGTTTTGTGTGTATGTGTGTGTGTGTGTGTGCGTGTGTGTGCGCGTGAGAGAGAGAGAGAGAGGGAGGGAGGGAGGGAGGACTGACATCCATCATATGGTCTAGAAACGGAATGCCTGTGTCGGAGTTGCAAATTCCATTACCGTCAAGGTATATGGAAACGTCCACATTTGTTTCCTTGGTCACTCTTGTTACTCTTCCCACCCGAACTGCATACAACAGTTAACACTCACAGCGCTAAATGTACTCAGTAGTAACTTGGAGTGTTAAGGTATAAATTAGCTCTACTGTATATAAATAATATGTACACAATAGTAACCATTTGACGTTTGTCAATGCTCATATTTAGCTATGAATATGCATCTATCTGTCTATATATAAGCCTCGTGTTATTGTTAACGTAATTCTGCTTTAATTAAACAAAACAGATTTCAGCTAGTACGCTAATTACGCGTTGTGTTGTGTCATACCAGGAGCGACAGCATCAGCAACTTCCGTTGGTACACCATTTGTAGATGCTCGCAGAGTCCGCCACTTTCTGCTCTTTGCAACAGGGAGGAATCGAAGAGAAAATACAAGGGACAAAACTCCGCCGGCGCATCAGCATTTTCCTCCGATGTTTGGTCTCCACGAGCTGAAGAACACACTGCAAACCTCAGGGCGTCCCGATTAATGGCTGGCGGCAATGTCCCTGCAGCACATCCGAGCGCCATAGCCAGAACCTAATCAAGAACCCTAAAACAGAGAACTCAACAACCCTAAAAACATGTTTTATTTAAATGTGAGAAAATGTACATTTAGGTTAATCATTTCTGGAGCTTCTCGTCGTCAAAGGAATGCGGGGCACTGAAGGATCTGCATTCAAAGTAAGAGTTTTAGCTTGCTACGATTATATCGAGCGATTTTGTTACCACATGGCCGCCAATGTCGAGCAGGACTTGACAGGTGAGAGCAATAGGAAGAAGGGTCTTGACAACCGTGCGGCCTACTCTTTCCTTGGAACAGAGGCACCGCGGGCTCAGTACATTACGGATGGCATCGCAGCAATCTGGGTGCATCTGGCCTTTCTTGGAGGCAAGACAGGTGAAGAGCTGAACGTATTGCAATTGATTCCCCTGAAGATCGGTATGTCTTGCACATTCTCTTCTGCCCAGATGCAATTCCGATAAGAAATGCAACCAGAAGCAGCTTGTGAATGCTTCTCATTTTGACATGGGATGACGCCTGTGAAGAACGAGGAGATTTTATGGGAGAGATGATCTCAGTAGATGTTCACGCAGTTTTGGGTCTGGTAGGTGGCAAAAGCCCTAAAAGTGAGACGCCAGCGTGGCCGTTGGCCAGATGAACGGATCCGATGCGTTGGTTTAAAATCAAATGGGCGGGAGACAGGGTTAGGGTTCAGGTTTGGTACGAGGTTCTACAGATCGTGGCGATCCAGAATGCTGGCTGGAAATTCATCAGATTGGGCAACTTGATAAGATGGGAGAGGTTTCTAGATTTGAGAGCAATGTGAAATCATACAGGGTTAGATGATTTGTGTGTGCATTTCCACAGTCGTAGATGAAAGGGCTTGTGACGGAGTTATGGGACACCACGTACAGTGATTATGGGGTTTTACAAGGGAAAGGTACGAACAGTTTCATTTTGTATGTGTAGTTTAAGTCACTTTCCTAGATCACTTTTACTTTCATAGTTATTAATGTTAAGATATAGATCTAAAGCTTTTACAAGGAGTCTTCTGTTGTGGGACACAATACTAAGAATTTTCTACAGTATTTATTTATATTCTAAGCCTTTTATATTTACGTTTTAACGGGTATGTATGCAGATCGAGGATAGTATGCTAGATGCGAGAAGAAGTGAGAAACTTTCTAGAGAGTTGAAGGAGTGTCATAAGAAGTTGAATGAGCTGCAATTGCGGGCTAAGATGATCTTCCAGGTATATTTAATAAGAATATTATTATTATTTGCTTTGTGTGTGTTGTGTGATCACATAATTGATGTTTAACTAAGTTTTATTTGTTTTATTAGAACGTCGAGGACTCAAGTCTATGCTCAGATACCAATCAGCTATACCCAATCTCAGATACACTGGATACAGTGTAGGAGTGGAGGAGAGGACTTAGAACAGAAATTGCGAGAACACCAGGAGAGCAGAGGCAGCTCCGTCATAAGCGGGATCCTGCATACTTGGAACGAATGTAAGTTCTTTCCCTTTTTAAAACTGTTATAATTGAATACATTCATTATTATAATTACTTGTAATTTCGCATATATAACTATTTATAAAATGTGTTTAGTTAATATTATAACTCCTTTTACAGGCGCATGGAGGACCTTGTTAATGCATATAGATATAGGCAGTTATATCCAGCAGAATACAATATGGAACATAAGTTTCCTTCTCCACGTCTGTACATGGATATATCGACCCCATCACAAATACCAGAGATGAAAGACCCGCTCCTTTGCATCCAATGGTGAACAGATACCACCACTATAAGTTTTACGGTACGTTTTTCACTTATTTATTTATTTTCATTCCTCGAGTGTTTTTAAACCATATTATCTTATATTGAATTACCGAAAGTTAAGTCATTTGATCATTAACACATATATATCATTTCTTACAGGATATGGTGGTCATGGGGCTAAGACTAGTTGGGGACACAACTTACCTTTAGGTAGGAGAGTCAAGCACTGTAAAAGAAATCGTGCCTTGCCTCCTTGGTAATTATTTAGGAGGACTACTGTAACTTTTTCTTTTTCTCCGTTATAACACGTGGATTTTCCGTGCCTTATCTTGCAAGTCAGCTAAGCATTTCTAGCCGATTTCTTAGATAGATTTGCAGCAGATTGTTATGGCATTATCTGCATCCACTGCTTGTGGAGGTCCAAGGTTCCTCGCAGGTACACGCAAGAGACGGAAGGGAACCTGGTGGTGGCAAGCATGGAAATGTTCTCCTCTAAAGACATTGTGGTGGAGCGTCTATTGGGACGTACGGCTACATGAACATCTCCAGGTATCTGTCCATTACACATGCACATACATACAAGCATATTATTTCTAGAGAGAGAGAGATTTGTATCATGTATGTATGCGTATGACTGAGATGTGTTCTCTTTAAGCTATGATTCACAGCCAGATGAAGCTACAATGAAGAATTTAATGGCTATTTGAGGGCTTAAACATGCGGAGGTTTGGGGGACAAGAAGTCGGCAAGGTAGTGTACAAACGAGGTAAGCTTGTAAAATTAAATAAGCATGATATTTCAATGTGATTCATTTTGAAGGTTGTATTCTGGACGAGTTAGCCGGTGCAAATGCAGGCACACGTGTTTTTTCTCAAGGTATGTATGCTCTCTCTCCCTCTGCAACTTCCTTTTTTGCAGGCTTATCCTGCTAAAAGTGCTGGTGGTCTTCAAGCTGACATGATGGCTGCCAACGAACTTAATGCCCATGCTATTCTCCAGGTTGGTCACGCATGTTCCACGTATGTGCACGTCATATTGTTTGTATATTCTTCATACAGCAACGCTTTTGTCAACTTAGACAATAAATGCACGTATGTTGTATGTCCTTCATGGTAGTTATCAATATATTTGATGAAGTAGTGTATCGATTTTTCTTTTGCCTATTAACAGGATACATCCATGGGAAGTTTGTGTAAGCATATAGTTGTTCTTTGGGAGGCTTTGAGACAGGTGCAGGAGAACAGGTACTATGCATATTAAATCATAACCATGTGCATAATACTTTGATACATGCGCATCTACATAGTATACATCATTTATTTTATAGTGCGCTATATTTAATGTTTAAGTGTTGAGTAATGTGTGTTCTTTCAGGACAGTGGCTTGTATTTCGTAACGATGGAACACACTCAGGTGCTGACTATGCAATGGCAGCAAGCGTCGCAACAACGAAGAACGTAGCTGTGGGTGCGTGGGATTTCCGCGATAGTTTCAACAGGGAAGGTGTTATCGATGGGAGAAGGGCTTTCATACGGAATTACTCACTGGTGATTTCAAGGCTCTCTTTCATGCATTCCAGGGGCCGACTTCACCAGTCTCTGGTCCTGCATCCATTGTTTTCAAGTGAGTACACGTGCTCACACACAATGTATGCATGTTGGTGTGGTTGGTTGGGTGTACACATATACTAAGCTATAGTACCTTTATAATGTAGTGTATGCTGTGTATACTAGAAATTACAATATACTTGTATTATTAGAATGTACGCTATATATATACTGATCGCTGCAGTGTGATGGATGAGCGGAATGTGCGGCTGGTTGTGCCTCGTCTACGGGATCTTGCCTTTGCTGTAGATATCAGGTTAACTGGTTTGGTTCTCTTTTATCTGTTTGTATATGTAGATTAACTTGGGTATGTGTGGGTGTCCAATACATGTTTGGTGTGTGTTATATCAAACTAACATGTATTTCTATATACAGCAACGAAGTTTTGCTTGGACGGGAAGGTTCCACAAGTGTGAGTTTTGTAGGACTTTCCGAAAATCTTTGGCGAAGAGCATCTTCTGCAGGTGCTCGGACAATATTTGAGAGGAAGGCATTTGGCATTTCAGATGATATGTAAGAAATTTCTGTGTGTGTGTGTGTGTGTGTTAACCATTGTTTCATAGATACGCTGGTGGTCTCCTACTTGCTTATATTGTTTTCGTGTCGCTTAGTCAGCCTGGAAGCATTGACGCTCCATCACTTCAGGTATTGTTTTGGATCACCTGTGCGTGTATGAGAGAGGAGGAGTGTGGTGGTTATTACTTTAAAGCATGCCATTGGTTATCAGAGGCTTTTGGAGACCACGTTCTTGATTTGAATGCGGCAAGAGAGTAAGCTTTTACTGTTTATTAGAATATTACGTGGTGATGTTTTTAGATACTGCATGATGGATGATAGATGGACGGAGGCAGTAAAGTTTCATGAGGACAATAGAGCTGGATGGAACTTCTCCAGTAAAACACTTACTACATCTATCGTATATATACATATACACGGACACATACTGGTGAACAAGCTCATGACCATACACGTGTGTGCATATGCATACATAACATACACATTATTTAATAGTGGATGCATTGTGCAGGCAATGTTGAATCCAGATTATCGACAACGTCCTATAGCCGATGCGTGTTGTGTCATCGCTTCATGACATGAATAACGTGTAAAGACGGTATGTTATATAATATATATATAGATATAGATATAGATATAGATAAGTAGAATGAAAATGTATTTACAGTGATTAAGGGGTGATTAGCACATAAGTATGTGTTAGTTAACAAGTTTGGTTCAGAAAGGTTGTGAACCAAGACAGAAGCTTTTGGGTATCTTTTGATGTCTTGTAGTCCACGTAGTATAATCCAAATCTAGATGTGAATCCTGCACTCCATTCCAGTTGTCTAGCAAAGACCATGCAAAGTATCCTCTAACATCTGCTCCATCTCTACAAATGCATTATATTATATTAAAATATATCATAGTAAAAAACGATTATATATATTTATTTTTTATACATACTTGATTTGCAGATAAATTTAGAGATAGTTACTGTAAAAGTTGATCCTACGATCGTCTCCCAATGCACTTTTACGTGAAAGAAGATTAGATTGATCCATCCCTGTGAGTATTCAAGTTATAATCATAATATGCAAATTGTGTACTTGCCATTCTCTGTTATGTAAATTGGTGGCCTGTTATAGTGCTCGGTTATATACTTAACAAGTTTTGGAAACCCATGGGACAATGTACAGCCATATAGAAGCAGCCTGTAATCAGTAATATATATATATATATATATATTATATAGAGAGAGAGAGAGAGAGAGAGAGAGAGAGAGAGAGAGAGAGAGAGAGCTAGCTGGGAGGAGTAATCTTACTTTGGTCCAATTGCAGCTCCACCTCGAAATGCTGAAATTATATATATATATATATATATATTATTATATATATATCTGTGTGTGTGATTGAAACTTACGTGTTCTGAATACTCTTGAGTCGTGAAATAACCAGTTAAGTTCTTAATAATGGGGGGGAGCCAAGTTGCATAGTTACAGTGTAATGGTTAAGTCCCAGGAAATCAATGGAGTTTAACAAAGAGGAGCGTTGTTCATTTGTAAAGGTTGGTAACCTCTTCCCACATATTCACGCATTATTGCTGGATAATCTCCAATATAATAGGATCCAAAAACCTGTAGTTATATATTATATAATATATATATATATATATATATATATAAGAGAGAGAGAGAGAAGAGAGAGAGAGAGAGAGAGAGAGAGAGAGAGAGAGAGAGAGAGAGTTATATAGCGGTGTATCGATATCTCACCAGCCTAGTTCGAAATCAAGCGCTCTTTGTGCAGCTTCTATGTTCTTTGTAGAGTTTGTAAGCGGCTCATACCAGAATGAGTCCAGAGATATACCAATATTTCCACCTTGTTTAACCTATTAGCAAAATATCATACATATAACCATAGTTTTATGAACAATTTATATGTATTTGTATATTATTAATATATGTATATATAGTAATAAAATATGACCTGATACTTGGTTTGTAGATGTTAACTGCAGCTGCATGCGAGAGAAGTACATTGTGAGCAACAATATATGGCTCAGTTGCAGAGTTGCCTTTGGAACAAGTAATAAATGAACATCTACCAGGGGCGTGTATTCCCAAGTCGTATCCAGATGTCGCAAAGGAATGAGGCTCGTTGAAGGTTATCCAGTGTTTAACACGGTCCCCAAATGCATTGAAACATGTATCAGCAAACGCTGTAAACTTGTCTCTGCATATAACAGTTTTAACTAAATAAATAATCAGGTGTGTGCGTGCGTGCGTGTGTGTGTGTGTAGATTGATATAAGCTCACATTATTTTGGGGCTCAACCAGCCACCAATGGAGTCCTCAAGTGCCTGAGGAAGATCCCAATGGTACAACGTTACATATGGTTCAATACCTGAACAAATGAATAATAATAAATATATACGAATAGTTAATTGGAGTCTATTTACATGTTTGCATATCATTCTATATATATAGTTTACCTTGTTTTAACAGAGCATTTATAAAAGCATTATAGTGGTTTATGCCTTGAGCGTTCATGTCATCTCCATCTGTATCGTATTTTAAACAGTATTTATACTCATACCGTATATTTATAATCCATGTACACATACATGTATATATGTGTATACTTACCTGGAAAATGCGGGACCATGAGATTGAGAACCGGTATGCATCCATGCCAAGTTTCTTCATGAGTATTATGTCTTCCTGTTAATTAATAAAATTATATATTATTAGTATTAGACAGATAATAAAACTAAGTAACTTGCCTCGTAACGATTATATTGATCATCTGCGATGTCACCGTTGCTGCCGTCCAGAATCTTTCCTATGGGGAATTATTGTAAGCAATATATAGATATATAATAATACATTATAAATATTTAGTAAAACTATGTGCACACACAACGTGAGTTCGTGTGCGTGTGTTTACCGATATATGTAGATAGTCTGATATATCTATCTAATTTCTCTCTCTCTCTCTCTCTCTCTCTATATATATATATATAACGTACTTGCTTGTAGGAAAGAGAGTTTACACATAAGTGCAGTGTATATTATATAATAAAAAACGGTACTGACTTACACATGCATATGCATATGTGTGTGTGTATATATACCAAAAGTATGAGAACTTGTCCCAAATGCTTGGCTTTCGCCCATCTTGTTTCACAGCTCCTTCATACTGTCCATAGAAATAAAAAAAAAAAGAAAGAAAAGAAAAGTAAACAACACACACGCGACACACACACACACACACACACACTGAGGCACACATACTTGATAAGAAGAAGACGCTGTTCAAATACAAATCCTTTGGGAAACTGCACCTATTGATTTGATCAGCTTGCATATGTTAATAATAATAAGATTAAAAGAATTAATATTTTCATAGCTCAACAATATGAAGAGAAATTTCAAGGTACCAAACTTAAAACCATCACACAATGCTCCATAGAATAAAGAAGTAATAATTCGAATGTGCATCACTCAAGCAATGTATATATATACAGACAAACTAATGCATACAAAGTGTGCACTGTGCACTGGGGAAACAAGCCACTACATATATATTATTATATACAAAACATACTTAAATACGGCACGCATTTTGTTACCTTCAATCCTGGCGGTCGGATTTTGAGTCTATTTTGGACTATTTTTATTTTAGAATAATAGTTCTTTTTTTTTATCGAGATGATTTACACGTCGTAGAGTTTCACCATATAATATCATATAATTATGAATATAGTTAACTATATTCATAGGATTATATGTATTTAAATAAATGAACTTTTAAATTTCAATAATAATCATGATTCTATGCGAAATATAAAAAGTCTAAATTTATAGCTTGTTATAATGGTATATATATACATGCGTTTGTATATTGAAATGCTATATATATATAGATGTGTTTAATTATAAAATTATTATAAAGCAGAAGCCACGTGGATGCACAGCATATGAATAAAGTGGAGGATATTTGGAAATATAATAGTATACTGTGAATAGGCTTGCTTTTTCAGCACGAAGTACAGATTAGATTTGTTAGAGCATCTCTACCGGTGGTTAGTATATTGAATTAAGTATAGTGCATATATTCCAATGTAAACTTATATGATTAATTACTTATTAACTAAGATAAACAATCGACCTTTACAAGCGTTGGTGTGGTGTGTGTGTGGTATATTCTACGTATCTAAATATGTGTATATATATGCATGTGCATGTGTGCACATCAACATAGAATAAACACATGCTCATGTAAGAATGTGCACGTAGACATGCTCGTGTATGTGACGTGTGTATATATATATTATATATATATATATATATATATATATTGTGTGCGCGCGGTGCGATGAAAAATTCATAGTTATATATTAACTATATTAAAGCATGGCATATATAATTTGCACTATAACTATATAATTTTATCGGTATTAATTATGATTTTAAGAATAACTATAATTTATTATATATACTATAACTATATTAAAGCATCAAATATATAATTGGAAAAATTACATTTATACTACTGAAATTTATCATATTTATATATATCTAGAAGTTTTATATTTACATATACACCCCTTTTAAAGTTTTAAATTTACATATATACCCTTATTAAACTTCAATTCTAATATTTTGACTTTTAAAAAATAATATTAATTAAAAATCTATTTTAATTCATAATATATTGCAAATGAAATAGTTAAAATTTATTAAGTATTAAATGTTAAATAATTATCATAAAAATAGAATATTTTTAAAAATAATTATATTGTATTGTGATATATATATTAATAGGTTGTATTGGACCTAAATATAATACAATATAAATTAATTATAAATTTTTATTAGTTTTTTAGAAATGTTTTTAATTTTTAATTTTGAAATTTATAAAGTTTTAAATTGAAGTTTCAAGAGTATATATGTAAATATAAAACTTATAAGGGTATATATGTAAATATGATAATTTCAGAGGTATAAATGTAATTTTCTTTATATAATTTTAACTATTCTGAGTATATAATATAATATATTTTAGTAAATACAGGCACATAATGGCGTGTAATGCACACAAGTTCTTACAAAATGTGTAAAGAAAAGTTATGTAATTTTAACACAGTCGTACAAGCTTTAACGTAGTTTATATATAATATAGTTATATAAGTTTTCCTTACTCAACAGGTCTTTACTATTTACTTAATTAATAATTATTAACATTACTTCTAAATTATATAATTATATATATAGCAGAAGCTTATTATAGTTATATATAATATAGTAAGTTTTCCTTACATATTTAATACTATTATTATTTAGTTCATGGCCAGGCATTGCATACATACGTGCAGATTGACCTCTATCTATCTATATCTATATCTATATCTATCTATCTATTATCTATATAATTCTTATTTATTAGTCATTGTTTTGAGATGGAAAATAATGACGATGCAGAGGATAATGTGCCAGTGCATTTCTGTGTGTGACTCGTATTTGGATTTAACCTGGTTTAATTTTGTTTAAGAAGATGTAATGTTAATGAGGAATATAGGCATGGATACATACCGCTTTTTTATCTCCTTAATATATATATTGTATGTGTGTGTGTGTGTGCGTGTGTATGATGTATATTTAATTCATTGATGTACCATGAATAGGCACTCTGCTGATAATGGCTTACTACAATCTTTCTTCTTTAAGGTACACTTTTCTTTGATAGTTTGTTTCATATTCATAGAAGTGTCCTTTTATATGGAATAGATTCATTTGTTACATTGTATCACTAGGACCCTCCACAGGCACTTGAAGATGGTATAGGTGGCCGGCTTAACTCTACAATTGTGTAAGTTTCATACACTGAATAAAAGAGAGAGGTGTATGTCTTGTTTCATATATATATATATATATATGTGTGTGTGTGTGTGTACTTTGATGGGAGTCGACTTAAGTACTGGATTAAGTTTAATGAGCCGCATAACAGGGTATAAATGTTAATATAATTAGATTACATTTAATATATATATATATATATATAGCCCATTATGTTAGGTAAGATGCTTTCGGGATGCTTCATAATATTTTGCTTTCTCATGCAAATTCCAGGTTACTTTGTTATATATATATATATATATACACCTGAGAAAGAACTACAATGTGGAGACGGCCCATGACTCAAACAATTACTTGACATGCGTTTTATAAACAGCAGTTTTTAACTTGATAAGACTTCGACGATGATTATTCCAACCAGCGAGTAGGTTTGGACTGAACACTATTATGTAGCCAGTGATAATATATTTGTACCAGAGCGCTCGTGCAATAAGCACTATATGAATGCCCAAGCAAAATTAAGTAAAAAATATACATGCACACATCTGTATGTGTATAAGCACATGTAACGCTTAATAACGACATTTAATATGAAACTCATTCGTTCCAAAGTCAAGTTTTACCTTGGCTTTGGCATCCATCAGATATATTAAACCCAGAAGATTAAATCCTTCAAGGTGTCTCTGTGACTCAAGTACGGTGAGGGACATCCATTTGCAATCACCTCTATTCCGTATGCATAACCACCAAGAGTTCTTGTTATTTCCTCCCGTGAGCACCCTAAATCACGTAAGGTTTTACTGGTGAACCATGCACCGGGAGACCCTGTCCATGGAAATACTCTCAAATCATTCAAAGAGATTATGGACACTTTAAATAAAATTCTCTCTCACACACACGCATATATGTACAGACTATGTAAAGGACTTACCCGTGCCCAAGATCACAGGAACTCTCATAGAGTGCTCACGATTTTTGACATCGAGAAGTAACCAGACCAGGTCCGAAATCTGCCCAACAATGTCGCTTCCAGTGGATGGGCTAGCTTCTTCAAAGCTAGGTTCTACTACAACGTAATCTTTATGTTTACATGGTACTAAGCAATGTAAAAGCTTAAAAATATTGGAAGCTTCTGCTGAATCGACGAATGCAGGTTTTAACAAGCTGTACACACACAGATTCGCAGTTATATGTGAAATAATATATGTATATTGGAGTACCTGGTATTTGATGACGCTGAGTGAGCTTAAACTGCCATTTCGACTCATCAGAGTCGAAATCCATATAAAGGATGCTTCCAGACGTTCGTAGAAAGTCCAGTCCCAGTAGATTTGGACCAGAACTTATCTTCGATAGCAGAAAGGATTCACCAACAGCCACTATAGCTGTATTAGATGTGTTCACTGGAGATATCCGCTTTGCATCATTCACATAAATATGCGTATGTGGTGCTCCCGTGTCAACTACAAAGTTGATGTATCTCCGACCGTGTATGCCTTGAACGGGTAAAGTGACATAGAGATGGTAATCGGCGTCGTTGAATGTGAGTTTATGTTCGCGAACTGTATATACTGAGTTAGATGTAACTACAAGTCATTTGTTTTATATATTAAATGGTTATATCAGCATACAACTGTTAATGGATATCTATCTCAAGTATAAACACGATACATATATGCATTTGGTTATAGTGTGTGAATGTATTACACAAAGAGGATTTATATATCAGACACATAAGTCTGTTTGTCATGGATATACACACCATCACACACAGAGTTTGAGATTACCTGGTGCCAGGATCTCCTTACAACCAATCGTAGATCGTGAGGGCCTGATGATCGGTCGAGCTGTACTGATTCCGCCACGAGATTCACCGTTGATGGGTGACCTAAATATCGCCGTACGCGAAGACTGTGGTGATATTGTCGGCGGCATCACCCGGGACAGTAACAGCACCATGACACAAATTTCTACCTCGTGCGGAAACCCTAAAATATTATATTTACATATATATTTACATAAACATTGACTTTTCACTATATATTTAAGTCATAGAATGAAATAAAATGGAATTTAGTAAGTAGTGAATAATTTTTTTAAAAATAATTACATTATATTGCAATATATGTTTAATGGGTTGCATTTTAAAACTAAATAAAACAGAATAAAAATTAATAATAAATTTTATTAATTAAAAAAAAACCATATTAACATTTAATTTTGGAATGCATAAAATTTTAAAATCTGACAATGTACATAAAAATAAATATAAAAAAGTATTTATATAAATATGTTAAATTTCAAGAGTATATATGAAATTTCCTCATAAATTGGCCTTGGGATCCCAATAACATCTTAAAAGAAAAATAAAAAAAACATTTAAAACAAAGTTTTAAATATATTAAAATTGTTTTCAATTCTTAAAATTTGTATAAAATATATATAGAATATACTTAGAGAATATAAAGAGAATATTTTATATAATAAAATAATGTTTTCTTAAAAGAAATCCAAAACTTAATAAGTAATAAATTTCAAATGGGCAAAAATTCTTTTACAACTATATGTAATAGCAACTCAATGTTCTAGCACAAATGAAGTCCATTAATATTAATAAAAATAATCAAATGTGTTTAGTTGGTTTAAACCTTGAATTTTTTAAAAATATTAATAAAAATAGTTATTTTAAAATAGAAACCCTATAGTTATTATCATTTTCACCATTACTTACTTAAACTTTTTATTCTTATTATTTATTACTTTCTTTTTAATATTAAGGATTTAAAGAAATTTGTTTTAAATTTTAATAGTAAATTAAGATTTATAGTTGTTGAGAATGTTATTTAAAAATTCATGTAATTAAAACACTTTTCATATCACAAGATATATAATCTCTTTAAGTAAATATATTTATCACAATCAAAACTTAAAATTAGGGAAAATCAATGATGAAATTTATGAAATTGATTATCACGAGCCATTTAGAATCAAGAGCAATCCAAAATTATTAACATATATCATAAATTTATATGAAATTAATTACATACAGATTTAAGACCATAAATATTATGAATAATAAGTTTAAGTGTTTTATTTTTTAAAATGTATAATATGACAAGACTATAATACATAAAAATAATAGGAACCTTTAAATATATACAGTAATTTGTTATAGAATAACAAGTCATTCTAAATCTTAAATCATTTATACTCACCATACTTATAATTGAATTATAACTCTAAACTCGATTAAAACAATATGGTTCAAGCAAAGACATCATTTGATAGTTTTATGTAAATTATATCTAAAATATTAAAGTTTATTAAAAGAATATATTGTTAAATTAAATTTTGGATCACCTAGTTAGGAAATAAGGTAAAAATATCAATAAAGTATCTGCTTTATCTTATTGAGATTGATAGTATGTAATGATGAAATTAAATTAAATTAAGAATTGAACTAAACAAAACTATTAACAATTTAATATTTATGTTATTTGAAAATAATGAGGTTCTTGTGTCATTATAAACTATGATTTTTGGTGTGAAACTTTAAAGGAATGTTTCAATTCTTTAAACAAATTGAAAATGAATAATGTTTTATTATGTACTTCATAATTTATTTTTGTGTAAAAAGTTGCATGAGTGAAATTCTTTTTGTTAACTTGAGATAGAACATTATTAAGTGTGTAAAGAAGTTGTATGAGTGAAATTCTCTTTACTAACTTGAGATAGAACATTATTAAGTGTAAAGTATGATAAAGGGTTGATTAAGAGGATCCAAAGTGAAAGTACGTTTCAATGCTTTTGATGTTCATGTAAATGTCTCATTTTTCTATGTGAAATTATTAAAACCATTGGGTTAAAAATATAATATTGTGAGAGCTCGGAATATAGAAATGTGTATCTCCATTAGTTCAGAAACCCTAACTTATATACAAGAGCGAGTGGTCCAGATTGAATTCCAATCCGACTATCAAAATCCACTACGCTAATAATAGTATGTGCACATGCAGCCGTACACGTGGATCTTACATCATCCCCTCCTCTCGGAAGGGTGTAAGTTGGTTAGGGTTCTCTTGTAGACGGGCCCGGATCTGGAGGAACATCAGGAGGAGGTACTGGTGGATCTGTAGGCGGCACAACTTGTTCCCGTTGCACAAAATGCTTCAACCGTTGCACATGTACAATCTCTGGAGGATCGGGTGAATGTCGTGCCGAACCTCATAAACCTGTGGCCCTACTTGCCGTAGCACTCGATACGGTCCTTTCCACTGAGGAAGGAGACTCTTAGCTAAACCACGTACCGTAAGCTTGGGAAAACGAACCAACACCAGTTCATCAACCTTGTACTCCGTAGGAGGACGATGATGCGAGTTGTAGCGTTGTTGTTGTCCTACTTGTACGCGGCCCAAGTGTTCTGCTGACTCCGCACGAACCAATGGAAGAATGCTCGTCAGATACCGATCCCACGACCTAGCATCAGCAGCTCGCGGTAACCGAGAAGGCAAACCCAACTCCGTTGGCAACACCGGGTCATGACCATACAAGAGCTTATATGGGAAGTACCAATGGAACTTTGAACTCCAGTGACATAAGCATATCGGAGAGACGGCAGATAACCATCCCAATCCGAATGTTGAAAGTTCACATACTTCGATCATCCCCTTGAAGGTTCTGACGAGCCGTTCCACTAAACCATCTGTCTGAGGATGATAAGCACTTGTGAAAGTGTGGCGTATCCCTAGTCGAGATCAAAACATGAAATGCCTCAGCCATAAATGCAGGACCATTATCCGAGAGAATTCGCTCCGGACAAGAATGCTGAAACACGACCCGATTAAGGAGAAACTGACCAACAGCAGAAGCAGTCGCACTAGCAAGCACCAACTTCTACCCAATTAGGTAATCAGAAGCAATAATAACGTACTCGTTACCAGCAGTTGACCGCGGAAAAGGTCCCATTAAATCAAATGCCACCAACTCAAATGGACGAGAAACTGCAATTGACTCCAACCGTCCTTCCGAAGCACATGGGGGAGTATTGCGAGCTTGGCACCACACACAGCTACGCACATACCGAATCACATCTCCTCGCAACTCCGGCCAGTAGAAAGATCTGCGCAGCTTCTCCATCACCCGACGATGTCCCATGTGCCCACCAAGAATAGGAGAGTCATGGTAAGCATGGAGGAATCGTGGAATGAAATTAAGGCACCACCAACCGCAAAGGATCATCTGGATCAGTCCCCCACAAAATAAAGAAGGTCATCCTGAAGGCGATACTGTGAATGTAAATGCCTGAAAGGCAAGTCATCAGCAAGTGATGCAGGATTCTCAAACCCATCACGAAGCCTTCGAATCCACGGCTCAACCTTTTGAGCTTCCCGAACCTCATCCAAAGACGGCAAATCTAACTCTGCATTCTGCGGACACTGAACGTCAAGCACAGCAACTGCTGATGGTACGGAATCTTCATCCAAAAAGTCCACTGAAGCTGGAACAACTGGTTCCTCTGGGGCAACAGAAGAGAGAGAAGGTGGAAGAGGAGCCCGAGAAAGAGCATCAGCATCAGCCATGGAACTCCCTGGACGATGAACAACTTCAAAGTCGTAAATTTGAAGTTTCAAGGCCCACCGAGCAGTACGCCCAATCAAATTCTTCGCTTCAACAACGAAGTGACTGCTGCATGATCGCCTTCCAACAACGTCCGCGAACCATGCAAGTAGGCATGGAGCTTCTCAAAACCCCAAACTGCTGCTAGACACTCCTTTTCTGTCGTGGAGTAATTCACCTCTGCTGGCTGCAATGTACGGCTGATGTACGCAATGGGATGTCGTTGGCCAGGAACACTCGTACTCTCCTGCATCAATACCCCCGAGGCCGATGTCAGAAGCATCTACACGCAAGATGAAAGGACGGTGTAATCCGGGTACGCCAAAACTGGAGGAGTCGTCAACAACTCTTTGAGATCTGCAAATGCCTGCTTGCAATCCTTAGACCAAACAAAAGAAGTCATTGACGATTTCAACAACGCGCGCAACGGTGCAGTACGATCTGAAAGATGATCCACAAAACGACCCAGATATTGTACCTTGCCAAGAAAGCGTTGCACATCATTCACACACTTTGGCGTAGGGAACTTCAAAACTGCAACTAGTTTGTCAGGATCGACTTGCAAACCTTCACGTGAAATGCGATAACCCAGATAAGTGGTGTCCTTTGATCCAAACACACACTTAGATGGCTTCAACTTCAAACCAACTTCCCGCAGTCGATCCAAAACCTTACGTACATCACCGACATGCTCCTCCCACGTTCCATCCGAATGGATCAAAACATCATCGATGAAATCGGCAGTCACCTCCGGCATGTCGCAAAGAACCTCGTCCATCATACGCTGGAAAGTTGCTGGAGCATTGCTCAAACCGAAAGGCATCACCAGAACTCGTACAGGCCAAATGTGTGTCCGAAAAGCAGTCTTGGGAATGTCCATGTCAGCCATCGGAACTTGCCAATATCCAGATGCGAGATCTAACTTGGTGAACCAACGGCTCCGCCCCAGTCGATCCAAAAGGTCTGCAGTATGAGGAAGTGGGTACACATCTGAGACGGTTACCTCATTTAATGGGCGATAGTCAATGCAGAATCGAACGCTCCCATCAGGCTTCGTCACAAGGTGAGGTTCGCACGCCCAAGGACTTCGAGATTTCCGGATAACACCCTTCTCCAACATCTCTTTGACATTCGCTCGTAAGATCTTGAGCTCCTTTGGTGACCGACGCCGAACAGGTACCTTGATTGGCCTAGCTTCTCCAGTTGGAATAGGGTGGCGTGTCGCAATCTTGGCCCCAGATGACAAGTCGAAGTTGAAAAGATCAGCATACTCCTTCTTGAGTTGATCAACAACTACAGCACGACGATCATCTGATGGATCCAGAGAAGGAAAGGAAGAGCATGAAGGAAAATGGTTGGAAAAGGGTGAGACAAAAGTGATGGAAGCAGAGGTGGAAGCAGATGGACGAAGTGGAATAGAAGTAAGAGGAATGGAAGAAAGACGAGGGAGAGTCAAACAAGGGGGAGACTTTTCAAAGTCACACTTGGCATGATTGCGAGTTAACCAATCCATACCAAGAATAAGGTGAAAAGCTTGACTCGGCACCACCCGCAAAGATTGAAGCTCGAGCTCACGATCATCCACACGAACAACAATGTCCACTTCATCTCGAACAAGCATGAGTATGTCCGTTGCCGTACAGAATGAAGACTGGTTCTCCGCACGACGCAAATGAAGGCTGCAACGTGTAGCAACAGATTGAGAAACAGAGGACAAACTTGAACCTGTATCCACCAACACTGAAAGGAAAACAGGACGTGAGGTGTGCGATTAAAACGAGCTTGAAAAGTGAAAACCGGATGATTTGGTGCCGAGTGAACCCCTTGATGATACTCCCGAAAGAAAGATGGAGGGGTCACTAATTTATTCGCACGAGGACCCTCCTCTACTCGTGCGATTCGTCGTTTCCCGGAAGATCCACTGCATCACAACCTTCCACTGCAGCAGCACCAACCGGACGTTGTTGACGCCATGGCCTCCATCCTGGAAATGGGGGACGCCAATCGGGAAACCGTTGACAGCGCCGATACGTGTGTCCAACCTCATCACACGCCCAACAACGAACTGCACGTCCACGTCCTCGTCCACGGGCCCACCTTGTGCTGGTACACGAGCGGCAACAGCCTCAACCTCCATCGGAGCAGGTCCATCCCCAACATGGAAGTGGAACAAGAGCACGTGAAGGCGCAAGTGGGAGAGGTGACGACTCATATCGTTGTGCCAGCCTCAAAGCATCGTCAAGAGTCACTGGAGCTAGTGCATGCACAAGCCCCACAAGGTCTTGACGAAGTGCTGGCCACAACATACCTAACTTGATGCGTTCCGACATGTTAGGTTCTGCACGCAGCAAAAGGCTTCGAAAGCGAACACCAAACTGCATCACCGACTCAGATGGCTCCTGACGAATACGATGCAACTGCTGAAAAGCATCATCACAGTCGTCCGCATGCCCAAATGCACGTTTGAAGATCTCTGGAAGAATATTCCAATCTCCACGAGTTGCAACGTCCAGACCATTGTACCACTGCAACGCCGTCCCTTGAAGACAAGTAGGAAACTCGCGCAAACACTGAGCACCGTCCCACGAATGATATGTGGCAACCACAATGAAGTGGTCAAACCAATGGTACACATCATCTCCAGGATTTCCGCGAAAGAAATCCGGCCGGACACGGGGGTTTGCAACATGAGTAGGAGGAGTACCCTGGACTGTGAATGCTGCCATCAACTGAGAATGATTGTTCAGTTGCACACGCATGGCATCCAACAATTGCATGAGTAACTGCTCCACAGACAAGGGATTTGCCTGTTGTGGATTCATGGACGAAAAGAGACAAAATCCACAAGAAAGAATAGATCTAGACAATGGAAAAGCTAGACCTAAGAAGACAAGAAAATTAAAAAAGACACAAATCCGAGCACTCCGTAGGGACAATTAGAGTGCCCCTAGAGAGCTCGGAATATAGAAATGTGTATCTCCATTAGTTCAGAAACCCTAACTTATATACAAGAAGCGAGTGGTCCAGATTGAATCCAATCCGACGGCTATCAAAATCCACTACGCTAATAATAGTATGTGCACATGCAGCCGTACACGTGGATCTTACAATATGAATTAAAATATTAAATCTTTATGAATGAAAAATAAATAAAAAAAATAACAACAGGGACTAACTAAATATGATAATAACTCATAAATTTTATTAAACTGAAATATTAAAAACTTAATAGTAACATTCTTTATACATAACTTAAATTGTTTATAAATCGACACTACGGGGAGATTGTTTATCATAAGAACAGTGAAATAACATTTCTTTAATTATAATTAAATCCATTAGGTAAGTATATGTTATATTAAGACAAGTAGCACTTACACTTTAAAAGCTGTGCTCATCGTTATTTTTAATGTGCCGATTGTGTAAAAGCTGCATTCGCTAGAACACATGAATGGGATGGTAACGAAGATGGCACGATCGATATGGACATTTTGACATTTTTAATTTCAAAATGTTTTTCACAATTGAAAATTTAATTTACCGTCAGGTTTTCAATTTAATTCCGCAGGTTAGATTGCGAAGTACTTCAATGATAACAAACAAAATGGGCCCAGTAAGTTACATCTGACATATATATACTTGTTTGTAGATGATTGGGAGGAGATGGTCAAGGTGTCAACCCTGTAAGAACCAGCGTTTCTTTTTTTTGCAAGAGCAATTATTATCACGCCAGTTGTACATATACACAACATGAAGACGAGTTATTATTCCTAAAGGCTTACAAAACATAAATCCCGCAAACCTCTTCACAAACACGGCATTAGACAATGCAGTAGTTAGAGAAGAACGGATCCGCAATGAGCTTCTGTATATGCTCCTCACGTATACAAACCGCAACATGGCGACCCCTGCCACCTTCGGGGGCCGGAAGGTAGCAATCAACCCCTCTGCTATATCCAGAGGAAACGAGAAGATGCACTGGCCCACCTTAGCAAACTTGAACTCGATCTCATACACAGGGAACCCTGTGAAGCTCGTGCTCAACACATCCCTCCCTGACGGTGGCCCTTCACCAATGGAAATCCCCAAGTTCTTCCCTTGTCTAAGCCTCATCTGCACGAAACAAATGAAATAGTTAGTGAAGCAATTGGCGTAACTTGTCACTCACCTCTAGCAAGTCAATCACTGCTTTGGCAAGCTGTGGCACATAACTCCTCGCCTTGTCGTGGATGAGCTTTGCAGCATAAGAGATATGTTCAGATCTGATACTCTCAGCCGTAGTAGTTGCCAGAGTCATGACAGCAGAGTTTCCAAAGTATGCAAACGGCAGCTCTGGATCAAAACGGCCCGGCCGAGTGATACTCACCGGGATGGTAAAATGTGAAGTGCCATAGATATCGTCTCTTCCTTTGCCATGGTGATGTATTTCCAGAACAAGGCAGCTACCGCCTCGTAAGAACTCACCCGGCCGTACTTGTAAGGACCACTCTCCACCTCCTGCATGAGCTTCTGAACAGATTCCTCGCTCAGCTTGAACGTGTGCCTCTTGAGCTTCTTCTTTGCAGTCGTCGAGGGATTGAACTCCATGTCCTTGTTGTCCTCGAAGAAGGACATGTTCTCCGGCAGCTTGAGGTGCTTGATGTCCTCCGAAGTAGCATCAGGGGGCAACGTAGACTTGATAAGCTCTGTGCTGAATGCAGGAGGTTTCGAGATCTGGCCGACACCACGGTGGATCTCTCCCACGACTTCATGAAGTCCACACAATTGGCACCGTCCACCAGCATGTGCATTGCACTGAATCCGAGTGCAACACCTCCATCCTGGAAGAATGTAGCCTGGAGACGGATCAGCGGGGCAGTCTCCATGCTGTCAAATCCATTGTTCGATGGGTTGAGAGCCAAATCGATATCTAGGTGTCGAAGATCGTCCCAGTCACTGAGACGGGCTTGACACCGTGCCTCGTAGAAGGGAAATGCCGGCATTCTTGACATCCACCACAGTGCGGTTGTAGTCGTTCTTGTTCTTGGCAAGTCGGCCAGCGAGAACTGGGTAGAAATTGAGGAGCTTGGATGCAGATGTTTTGAGACTTTCCACAGTCTCAGAGATCTCCTCCTCTGGCTTGATCCCAGCACGGAAGAGGAAGACAAGCTGTGCATAGAAGCGATTGTTGTCGAAGACAAGATCGAGGTTCGAGAGTGTGTGTGTAGAGTGCAGTATGGATTTCTCTGCATAGATTGTGGATTCACCTACAACTTCTACGAGCTGATCTTGGCCCCCATTGCAATTTTCTAACCGAACTATCAAACTTCTTGCCTAAAGAGGAAATCGATAGGACGGTGTACAGTGTACAACATGCTTATAATGACAGTGTGAGCTGTTATGGTGAGCCAACACCGGGATTCTGTTGTACGTGGGTATATTTTGACCACTAATAATCCTTTGTATTGTGTTTTTTACAAATTGTACACGTTAGACAGTGCTCTCAACTGCTTTCTTTATTACGACTGCTAAAAGGACCCCGTAGACCAACCATTAGAAATCTAATAAATGTTCATTAATATATTAGCAATCTGAACCCACGACAAGCACGAGAGAGGACTGTCCACATGCGTACACACCATCAAAACAGCGCGGAAAATCTTTATAAATATCTCTCGAGAACACACAATTAATATTATTTTATTTAATTGGATAATGTATAATCTACTTAACTAAGTTTTATCAAGTAAGACGGTGGGAAGTATATTAAATTATATGTAATACACATATCTTGTATAAAAAATTTATTTAATTAATTATTTATGGTGTCTGCTTCTGTAAATTATATATAAATTAATTTGGACCATCAGATTAAACAGCTGAGTTACAATGTGACATGTAGGTGAAGCACAGAATGTAATAAATTAAATTTCTTCACATATACCTACGCCAGGCAGAAAAAATTATTTTTTTTGAGTAAAATAAATTTACTTGTATGTTTACAGTTACCATGCTCTAATAAACTAATGTACTCACCTTTCTAAAAACACAATTCACTCGTAAGAATCGAGCTTTTCAATTTATTTGCTAAGCTCTGTAATTAAGTGGGTCTGTTATGGATTGTGAAAGATGCTATATGTTTACATATGCAATGTTTAAACTTAAAAAAGTAGTTTAAATTATATATTACATTATTTAATTAAAATATTAAATTTTATATTACTAATGTTTAAATTTATAATTTTAAATTTAAATATTTTAACTTTAATTTTAAAAATTAATAGTGTGGATTTTTATGTTCAATATAAATCTCCTTACTTCAAAATCACATATTCATTAGTTTGATATTTTCCATAATTTCATGTTTTATTACTAAAATGTTAAATAATGCTAAATAAATATTTAAAAAAAATATTTATAAATTGCTATGATGAATTCATTGTGTTAATGCTTTGTCATTATTATATCACAATAAATTTATTACTATCGTTTTTTTTAATTTATTCTTCATTCTATAATATGATATTTTATTTATAAAACCACCAAGACATATTTAAATTGTAGAGTATAAGAATTTTTAGGAATATATAAATATATTTTTAAACTTTATAAAAAGATTATAAGTTCAAAACTCATTTTGAGGGTTTTTTATATAATAGTTATCTTTATATATTGTATTTGATATCTAGACTCTATTATAAAATTTAAATAATCAACAAGAAATAAAAATACATTGTTAATTTGGAATTATGGATTTTGAGTGTTGGAAGTGATCTACATCAAAACTAAGCCTTCCTTATTATACAAAGGACACACATGATAATGCAAACATATATTCATACTGATTTCACGAATGTAATATTCAAACTTATCTTCCAAGCCAATGTTAGACATTTCTAGACTTAATACACATCAACGTTTCGAGGGTATCTATATCGATTTTGAAGAAATTCCAAAATAAAAATATTTATATGGAGGTTCTTCAGGACACCTACATAAATAACTTACACATCAATCAACTACCATTGAATTCCAAATTTTAAGTTGTCCATACCGTTTTAAAATTTTAAATTATTTTAAAATTTTGCAATTTATTTTTGATGTGAAAAGGAAATTCTTTTTCAGAGAGCTCTTAATGAGCATATTTTAACAAAGTATAAGTAGTTTGTATCTATCCAATACTCCCAATTATTTAAATTTTTTTAATTGAAAGTAAATTTAAATTTTGAAAAAAATACTTTAGTTTAAAAGATTATTTTAAAATATTCTTAAAAGAATCTTATCTAATAAGTTTATTTAGTGCATATGTTTATCATTAACCTCATTAACAACCATTATAAATTCTAAACACATGTGCTTCTTGTGAATGGCAAGTCATTTGATGACCGTAAATTCTAAACCCTATTAAATAACCACCCTAAATTTTAAACCAACAAAACTAGTCATAATCGAAAAATGTTATGGAAATATTCAATTATTATTTACTTATTACTAATTCATAACATTTTTCAACTATGACTAGTTTTGTTGTTTTTAAATTCACATAGCCCCATTCAAAGAGTGATCATCAACACCCTCATTTAATAATCATCTTAAATTCTAAATCTACATGGCATGTTAGATCAAAGTATAGCATGAGACTAAGTTAAGGATAATAATTAGGTTAAGAATAAACTTACAAGATTAAAAATAATAACTAAATTAAAGATCCAATTTAATGATAAATTTATTACGTTAAGAATAATAATTGATCATTAAATAATTAAGCCTAAGCATGGGTAACATAAGAACTTAAAAATAAACTTATCACAATTGAATTAAGGACAAGGTTAAAGATAAAATTAAGAGTCTAATTCATAATAAACTCACTAGGTTAAGAATAACAACTGAGTTAAAAATTTAATTTAAGATATACTCACTAGGTTAAGGGTTCATTAGTTATAACTATTATTAAATAAGTAAGTCCACCAATGGTAAGCATGTGTACAAGTATTTTAATATTATTTATAAAAAAAACCATTTCATTAAAAAATAGATTAATTTATTATATTGATAGACTTAAGGGGATTCATGCATATGCTACACCAATGGTTTATTAATAATGTATTATTGTACTTTCAAGACTTACATATTGCTTACATGCAATAACTTCGTGTAGTGCTCAATAGCATCTTGTCATAGTTCTAAACTTGGTGGGTTGACCACCTAAGTAAAGATTATGGGATATGTGAGAAAAAAGACCCAATCGTAACTAGGTTATCATAACCAGGGGCCCTCGTAAACACTAATTGGCTGACTTAAAGGGAGAAGGAGAGGGAAAGGTTGTGACAATTGGTATTGGAGGAGTTTTTTTGTGGTCAATAGAACTGCCTAAAGTCATAAAGTGTTTAAGTGTTTAGATAATTCTAAATTCTTGATTTATTCTATCACTTTTGGTTGATATGTTTGTATTTTGTGCAGAGAATTTGATCTTGTGAATTATTAATCTTTGGAGAACACTTGGTCAGCAAGTCGACATGAGATTTTAGGGTGTTTCCAACTTTGTATTAGGAATATTCCAAGTATATTTCCGAGTGTTGAAACTAGGGTTCAGTTGATGAGCAAGAGAAAGTAACTAGAGCCTGAGGTAGAGAGGGATGTCATAAAGGCTCAAAATGAGGAGATGGATGAAGCTGACCTAGGTCGACCCCCTAGAGTGAAACATTAGCCTAGTTGGCAATAAATAGTGATGGATGCCTTGAACAAACTTCGAGGGATGTTTTGGGATTAAATGATTGAATTAATAATGTTGCCGTTTGGATTTCAGCAATTGCCGCAATACCAGAGTTTCCACAGCCAAACACATAGAAAAAGAAGAAGAAGCATGATTCAGAGTCAGGTTTCTTTGAATTAGATTCTTCAATAAAAGTAGATAGTGGAGGTCTTAGTAAGTTCAAGCCGATCAAGCCTTTGAATTTTATGGGTTCAAAGGATTACAAGGTTTTGGATGATTGATTGTATGATATGAAAAGTTATTTCAAGGCCGCTTTCGTGAGAAAAATAGAAAAGGTTGCGTGTGCCAAGAAGTTTCTTAAGGAAAAGCTAAGACTTGGTGGCAAATTGTTGAAGGTGAACGTGGACACCAAAACAGCTGGAAACACATAAAAAGGGAGATCAAAAAGCAGTATATGTTGGATAACCTTAGATTGCAATTGTGTGCTGATTTGGCAACTTGTAAATAAGGAGTTCGGGAAAACCCGGTAAACCATATTTATCGGTTCAAAAGTGTATGGTGTTTGGTGCCAAATATGAGTAATGATGAAGCTCAAAGTTGTTTCATGGCTATCTTAAATGAAAAGACACAAAAGGAGATCTTAAGGTACAAGTCAATAAGCTATCGAGAATGTCATGAGGCAACTCAAAAGGTTGCTTATGGCATGTTGTTAAAAGACTTGTACAATAAGGGCAAGGAATCAAAACCTAAACCGCGAAGCTATCCTCTAGAGTCTGGGTTCAAAAGGTTTGATAATCGACCAAATCAATCACCATCAAATCAAGGTGCAAGTCTCTTTATTGGTAGTTCCAAGTTTTCAGACACATCAAGACTCATTGGATGTAAGAAACCATTAGTGTTACCACCACCTCATTAGGTCAAGAGCCTGACTCCAAAGTTTTGTCCCTCTGCAATCCGTAAGTAGAGTTCCAAACTGTTATAATTGCAATAAGTCTGGTCATTTTGCTAGAGATTGTTGGGCACTGTCACAACAATCGGGACATTTCAAAGCAATGATAGAAGAGGAAGTTGCTGAACCTGAAATGCTTGAAGATCCAAAAGACGAGTCAGAAAAGGTAATGTTGTGCCAAACATAACTTACCTTATTCACTATTCAAGACAAAACTAACCTTTTGCTATATTTAATAAGAAGGATATGAGGGGACCGAGTTTAAATGATGATCAACACTAGAGCAACATACAACTTCATATCAACTAGTTTAGCTCGTCAATTGAATTTGAATGTAACAAAGATGAGTCAATTTTGGTAAAGATTTTCAAAATACTAATAATATAGCAAGGGCAATTCCTATTTAAATTAAAAGTTGTAAGGCTAAGCTAGACTTAATTATTTTTAAAAGTAGAAGGCTAAGCTAAACTTAGTTGTTTTGAATATAGCGGGGTTTGACTTTCTGTTTGAGTATGAAATGGTTTCATAAACATGTAGTCGAAATGAGAGGTTTCGGAGATAATCGAATCACACTTGCAATAGACAAAGAGAACATTAGAAAAGCAACACTCAAGATGGAAAACACTAACTGATAAGGATTGGAATCCCATGTTCCTTACCTTAACTCATTGCGTAAGGCGGTTAGACATCGGGAATGTGTATTTCCTGCAATGGTTTTAGATACCGGGGAAGTAAAGATAGAAGATGGTCAAGAATCTATTCCCAGTCCTATTTTAAAAGTCTTAAACATGTTTAAGAACATGTTGTTAGAAGATTTACCACTTGAGCTACCTCCACGTCGAGGTGTGGATCACATAATAAAGATTTTGCTAAAGTTCGTCTCCATCGACAAGAGTCCCATATCAATTAAATCCTCAGGAGTTGATAGAATTAAAGAGATAGCTAACGGAATTGATTGGTCGAGGACATATTTGACCTAGTAGATCACCATATGGTGCACCAATCTTATTTGTATGAAAAAAGATGGTACAATGCGGATGTGTGTGGATTATTGAGCGTTGAATGCAAAACCATTAAAAATAAGTATCCTCTTCCATGAATGGATGCTTTATTTAATAAGTTATTAAAAGTGAAGTATTTTTCAAGAATAGGTTTGAAATTATATTTGAGTAGCAGAGAATAACATTGTGAAAACCGCTTTTTAATTGCGTTATGGATCATTCGGGTTTCTAGTCTTGCCATTCAAATTGTGTAATGCTCCAGCAATGTTTTGCACAATGATGAATGATGGTGTTTAGAGACTATCTAAATCAATTCATAGTGGTGTATATTAATGACATTTTGATTTTCAATTTGACAATTGAGGAACGTGCAGAATGTTTGAAAAAGGTGTTTTAAAAGTTGAGAAAGAACTAGTTGTATGTTAAGGAAAGTAAGTGTGCATTTGGTCAAACCAAGATAAATTTCTTGACACACTCGATCTCAATTGAGAAGGTTGCCATGGATCCAAAGAAAATTCAAACTATTACCAAGTGGTCAACTTTAAAAGACGTGCATGAAGCTAGATCATTTCTTGGTTTAATAGAGTATTATTAAATATTCATAAAAAGTTACTCGAAGATAGCAACATCATTGACAGATCTCACGAAGAACATTTCATGACATTGGACTTCAGAGTGCTAGCGGGCATTCGTTAAACTCAAAGAAGCTATCTCTTCTGAATAAGTTTTGCAGTTGCCAATTTTTAAAGACCCATTTAAGGTAGAGTGTGATGCTTCCAATTTTGCAATTGGTGTGTATTGTAATAAAAAGAACATTCAATGTCCTTTTTCTCAAAGAAGTTGGATGTTGCACAAATTCAATGGCCTCCTACTCATGAAAAAGAGATGTATGCTATTGTTGCTTCTTTGGAGTATTGGTGTTATTATCTTTTAAGTCATGGCATTATGATTTAAAAAAATAATGTAACTCTGAAATACTTTGAAACACAACCGAAGCTATCACTGAAGTATGCTAAATAACAATAAAAGTTAGCTCAATTTCAGCCTGAAATCAAACATAAAATTGAAAAAGACAATTTGGTTCATCTTCGTGTTATGTCGGCATCAATGTCAACTCTGGTGGATGAATTTGTGACGGTATCCTCAAGACGAGTTTGCTAATGAAGCTTTAAACCTAGTAACAAAGAGGAAACATGTTCATCAATTATGAAGAGATGGTAATATTCCAGCAAAAATAGAAAGTCGAATGGATGCACTCAAGTGGGCGCATTTGAACTTTAAACAAACATGGATATTGATAAGCAACAAAAAAAATTATATATAAGGAATGACGAATGTCATAGTTAGTTAAGAGAACATCACAATGTTCCTTTGACAAGATATGGTGGAAAACATAAAATGTTGGCTTTATTAAAACAAGGATTTTATTAGTCAAGAATGGTAAGACATGCTCCACATGTCAATAAGTGAAGAATCTATCGCAAAAACGAGTTAGGAAGTTGTAGTGTATACTGATTCTAGAGCGGTCATTTCAAAGTGTTACTTTGGACTTTGTCACGGGATTGCCAAAATCTTGTGGTTTCAATGCCCTCATGGTGGTGGTCAATTGGTTTTCAAAGGTTGCTTATTTTATTCCAATGTAAAACAAGTAACAAATTTGTTCTTCCACGAAGTCAAATAGTGTAAGGACTACTGGAAACCATGATCTCAGATTGGGATCCTCGATTTACAGGAAGTTTTGGGGAACATTGTTTAGACAGTTTGGTACAATGTTGAAGTTTAGTACAACTTACCATCTGCAAATAGATGGTCAAATGGAGAGGTGAATCAACAAGTCAAGGACTATCTTACATGCTATGTTCAAGGTGATCAACTTGATTGGTTGAGATATGTTATAATAACTCAACACACATTGTGATTGGGTGTAGCCCGATGGAGGTGTTAATTGGGAATAAGGGTAGTATTTCTTAGAACATGATGTTACTGAAAGACGATGTCAATCGAGTTCCCTCTATAGCAAAAATTCACTTAACAATTGTAATATACATGGGAAGCTGCTCGTCAAGTGATGATTATAACACAAAAAGGTATCGTCAATAATACGATAAGCATCGATGGGATGTAGAGTATCATGTTAGAGATATGGTATTGTTAAGTACCAAAATCCTAAAGGTTCTAGTGACTCTTTCGATGAAGTTTTTATCACACTACATAGGTCCGTTCAAGGTGGTTAAGCGAGTGGGAAAGGTGGTTATGGGTTAGATCTTCCTCTAGATTTGGGAGTGATACATAATGTGTTTCATGTCAATTTACTCGAACCATTTCACAAGGATGAAAAACATTCGGATAAATATCATAGTTTACGTCCGCCTCTAGAATTAGTTGGCGAGGAGAAAGAGTTTGAAGTTGAGGCAATATTTAAAATGGAACATTCATGGGCGACAAAAACATAAATGTGAATATCTTGTTAAGTAGAAGGGTTACTTTTCAACATAGGAACTATTAAAGAATCTACACAAGGTGATGGAGGAGTTTGAGGTGAGATCTCAAGCTGTTTGTAATAATGATGAAAAATAAAGTGAACTTTATTTCTTATTAACCTAGGGGTCGACAGACAATATTAACTAGAGGCCTCCGATATAAATTCTAGTTAAAGTAAAGAAATTAACTAATTTATTGTCTGTGTTAAGTGACAAACTTTGTAAACGTGCAAAGGTCTCTAGGTGACTTCATGTCGCAAGTGGTGCTTTTGGCAGTTGAGTTCTCACTTAGTGAATGACGGTTGTGAAGTACTTGGCTTCGTGTAATGCAAGGGGGGTAATAGAACTTGTGAACTTTTTGCTGACTCCACATAAAGTGATTAGTGTTAATTTTTAGTTAATTTTTTCTAACCTAGTCTAGTCTTGGAGTTAGACGTCAACAAGGACATTAACATTTTTAAAGGCGAGTAGTGTGTCATAATTTTGATTATGACTCAACCCTTTGCTTTGGGGTTTAACTGTTGTTACCTACCGAGTTGTGTGATGAACCCTAGATGTAGTAGGAAACATGCCCACTTAGTGCACTTGGGTATTTGGTGATGGTCCAACTGAGTGTCATTAAGTATTTGTAGGAAACTCTAGGCAAAGTTAGAATTTACTTTTTAGAAAACTCTTTCTCGGTTTGATGTTCAAGTTAGGTTTCCTCAAAAGAGTATAGTTTGTCTAGGGTTGCCCTAACCCACACCTAATGCCCCCCCCCCCAGGGGTTAAGTTTAGGGTTAGTAAGTTAGGTGATCTCATTTCATTAAGGGCTGACATTCCATGCCAGCTCACTTAATCATTTGGGGGGCTCCGTCACATAAATAAGATAGAGTATATGTAGTGAGAGTTCCTGAATTCAAAAGAGAGCTTGTTATTTTCCTACTGGTGCAAGCTAAGTTTCCGTTAAGGCACAAGTTTCGTTGTGTTGCCTAACTTCCACACGATAAGGGTATGTCCCACCTTCGGGTTAACTTACCCTTATCGTTGGCAGGATTTTGCCCTTGTGATCGGGTACATCACGTCCAAGAAGTTAGTCAATCCTTTGGTCTATTAACTTGCTCACAAGTTTGAAAAGGATTGCCCAAGTTCATGTTATGCAAGATTAGTGAATGAGGCCTTGCTTCGCCGTCTCATCCACGCCAAGCTAAAAACGATACTCGTAGCTTGGCTAGCCCACACATCCTAACTCACGAGGTGAGCCTAGACCATGGACTTGGCTAATTGGGGGTATGAGTTCCTAAGTGACATGTTCCTAACATGAGTACTTTACCAAGTATCATGGGGGTTTCCAGAGAGGGATTCTAGGGTTGGCATCTGGCAAGCCATCTTCATGGTGTCAAGCCACGATCCAGGAACAAGGAAGTGAGCAGGATTCCGAGAACAAGGAAGCTTGATTCAAAAGGTAGGATAAGGAGCAGGACAGGAACTAGAAACCATGAATAAGACAAGAGCAGGAGCAAGGAGCAAGACAAGACAAGATTGATCGTAGAAAGACTGGTGTTGATAGTAACTGATTGTACAATAATTAGGTCGGAGCTTTTATATTCACAACTCCAAGCTAATCTGGTCATGAGTTAATCTAATCATGAGCTAAAAATAGTGACCCTTATCCTCTAGGCATATATGTAGTATATCCTATAGGCATATCCTGTAGGAATATCCTGTAGGCATATCCTGTAGGTATATCCTATAGGTATATCCTGTAGGAATATCCTGTATATATCCTGTAGGAATATCCTATAGGTATATTCTATAGGCATATCCTGTAACCGTATCCTATATCCTGCATCCTGTATCGGGTCATGATAGCACCTCCTCCTAAGGACGAGTTCCACGAGTCTTGGGACTGGTTTAGCAGAGATAACGCGATGAAAAGAAACTTTGGAAGAAGCATGAAGTAAGTTGGATGCAGGTTCCCAAGTGATTGGTAGGCAAATAGCCTTTTCAATCCACCAAGTATTGAAGTTGGCGGCGATGAAGACGAGAATCAAGGATGGCTACAACTTCGTACTCAGGTTCACCGTCAATGACCACATGAGGGGGAGGAGAAGAAGCAAGACCAGGAAGAGAAGAAATGTACGGCTCCAACAAAGAGGTGTGAACATAGGATGAAGTTTCACCGTAGATGGTAACTCGAGTCGGAAAGCTACATGATTGACCTCAGCCGCAATCCTGTAAGGGCCCAATCGTTGAAAATCCAACTTAGAAGAAGGCATGTTGGTGTGAATATGCCGACGAAGAAGCCACACGAGATCACCAATCTTGTATGCAGGTGCCGGTTGACGATGAGCATCAGCATGACGCTTGTACCGTTCCTGTGCCTGCTGAAGATAAACCCGGAGATTCCTCATGTACTGACGAAGATGCTGGAGATGATCATGTACTGCAAGAGTGGAAAGAAGGAGAAGCAGGAAGAGCAAAGTCAAAAACGTGGATGGTAGCCTATAAGAGCAAAGAAAGGTATTATGGCCTGTAGATGCGTGAACGGAGTTGTTGTAGGCAAACTCTGTCATTGGAAGAAGGTCCAACCAGTTGTCCTGTTGGTAACTGATGAAGCAATGAAGATATTGCTCCAAGGTCTGAATCATGTGTTTTGAATGCCCATCAGTTTGTGGATGTATCCTGAAGAAAGGTCCGCTTTAACCTGTAAACTCCGGAGAAGTTCTCGCCAAAACTTAGACATGAATTGTGGGCCTTGATCAGAAACAATGCTCTCAGGAAACCATGATGTCGGAATACTTCACGTCACCAACTCAGTGGTTGTTTGGCCTGTAGCAGTCTTGTGACATGGTAGGAAATGAGCCTGTTTGGTGAAACGGTCAACCACCACAAGAATTGCATTCAAATCCACAAGAACTGCATCAAATCCACGAGAAGGAGGAAGATCTGTGAGAAAATCTATAGAAATGGATCTCCAAGGAGCAGAAGGAACAGGAAGAGGAGGAAGAAGACCAGAGGGCGCGTGACGAGGCATCTTTGACTTATTAGGTGTCACAACTCCATACAACTTATCCACAAAACCTCGCAACCTAGGCCACCAATAGTTGCGAGTCACCAACTCAACTGTCTTGGTCACACCCAAAATGTCCTGTAGCCCGGGGTATTATGACAATCCGTACCACACGAGTCCTGCAAACACCAACAAAACATACAGGAGACCTTCCAGTACACTGTATGGGAAACAATTTGTAGTCTGTATGGGAACTGGAGGAAGAGGAACTTGTTGATGTCAGGACTAATGTGTGAAACACATTCCTTGCCAAGTCGTCTGTAGCCAATTGCAAATGGATTCCTTAGGAGTGTGGAATCTGCTGGAGCCTGATGAACTTGTAGTGCTGCAAGTCGAAGTCGATCAGGACCAACAACACTTGCTTTTGACAGTCATATGCAGGATCGCCCAGTGTCAGTGCAAGGTAAGAGCGCCTAGACAATCATCCGCCCTTGCCATTTCGAAAACTAGGCCTGTAGATGATGACGAAATCGAAACGTACAGGAACTCCGCCCACCTAGCCTGTCGCTGACTGAGAACTCGAGCCGTTTGAAAATACTCTAGGTTCTTGTGATCCGTAAGAACTTATATAGGATGCACAGCACCTTCCAGGAAATGCCACCACTCCTCGAACGAATCCACAATGGCCTTGAGTTCCTTTTATGAATCTCGTAATTGATCTCCACCGAAAGGAACTTACGAGAGTGAAAAGCTATAGGATAAGCAACTTGTCTTCTCCAACTTGTGATAAAACAAATCCTACTGCAAAATTCGAGGCATCTGCTTCAACGAAGAAGGGACGAGAAGGATCAGGATGTGCTAAAATTGGAGCTATCGTGAAGGTGTTTGAGTGTTGTGAATGCGTGTTCTACCTTGTTGGACCAAGAGAACACTCATGTGCGCTTGGTGAGTTCATGAGTGGAAGTACACGCTTGGAAAGTCCTGTATGAAATGCCTATAGAAATTTGCAAAGCCAAAAACATTGTACATCTCGTACAGACTTGGGCCTCTCCCACTTCGTGATAATCTTCTACCTTGTGCATGTCCATGGAAACGCCAGCAGGAGAGACGATGTAGCCCAAGAACTCCACAGTATCCCTGTCAAAGAAACACTTTCCAACTTGCATACAGGCCATGCTCGTGAAGCCTCTGTAGGACTAGTCGTACATGCTTGTCATGAGCCTGGTCCTTGGAGAAAATCAAAATGTCATCGAGGTAGATTACCACAAACTGGTCCAAGAAGTCACGAAAGATGTCGTTCACCATGTGTTGGAACACGGCTGGGGCATTGGTAAGTCCGAAAGGCATCACCGTGTACTCGAAGTGTCCATACCTTGTACGAAAGGCAGTCTTCCACTCATCGCCTGGACGAATCCGTACAAGATTGTAAGCCCCTCGTAAGTCGATCTTCGTGAACACCTTTGCTCCTTGCAGCCGATGAGAAGTTCTGGGATCAATGGCAATGGGTACCGGTTCCGAATGGTGACTTGATTCAAACCTCTGTAGTCCACAACCAAACGTAAACTCCCATCTTTCTTCTTGACAAAGAAGATAGGTGCTCCTGCAGGGACTTTGAGTGACGAATGAAGCCGGATGCCAAGTTTTCCTCGATGTACTGACGAAGAACCTCCAATTCTGTAGGTGACAGTGCATAAATCGGTCCGAACGGTGGAGTCTTTCCTTCCACAAGATCGATAGGACATCGTAGGACCTGTGAACAGGAAGAACTGCAGCCTTGTGCTTGTCAAAAACGTCTGAAAGGAGTGATACTTGGATGGCAGGGAAGAAGGAGGAGAAGAAGAAGGAACAGAGAAGGAGATTGAAAAACAGGGAGTAGATATAGGAAAGGTAGAAGAGGACGTAGGAGTTACTTGGAAGGCAAAAAGATGAAAAGGAGCAGATCAGTGGCAAGTTCATGCATGGTATGGTAAGAACTGGAGAGGAGAAGGAGGGAGCTGTGATTGAAAAAGAGGAAGGATCTTGGGGGGTGGAACAGAAGAAGAGTAATGAAAAGAGGCAGGATTGGAAAAATATGTGTGGATGTTGACAAGTGTACAGGATTGGAAGAATCCTGTACAGAAGTCCGTGGATGCACAGGAGTGAGGAGAGCCTGTGAGTGTGCTGACGAACCAATAGGAGGTGGATCCTTTTGAGGAGGAACCTTCGACACTGATACAGGATTGGAAGAACCTGTACAGGAATCCGCAAACTTACAGGAGTGGAGAGAGCCTGCGGATGTGCTGAGGAACTACATGAGGTGAATCCTGTCGAGGAGGAGTCTTCAACACTGATACAGGAATAGGCACGTCAATCCTGTAGCTTGTACTGCCTCAGACACTAAGGATGTATCCTGCACAAGAAGGTACAGGATTGATCCTGGTTGCTGGAGAGGAAAACGTGAGCGTCCTAGACCTCCAGTCAATCTGAGGATTTGCAACAACGAACCATGGCATGCCCAAAATGATGGGAGTCGACCGAGTCTTGATCAAGTTGAAGGAAATCGAAAAGTTGAATGCGCCATGACTGCAAGAGAGAGGTTTGGTAGCATGGGTAACTGTGCCAAAGCTCAATGACCATCGGCCACCTCTACAGGAACTGCACGCTTCAACTTCACCACGGAATGCCATGTTGAGTTGCAAAAGTGTCATCCATGAAGAATGCATTTGCACCAGTGTCTAACAGGCAAACTCCTTGAGCTCTCGATTATTGAGAAATGTGTACAGGAAACTTGAGTGATGAAATGGTATGAGCAGCACCAATGAGCCTGCACCTACGTCCAACTTCGTGGCTCCTAAACGAAGTGAACATTGAAGTTTTCCGACTGAACTTCAGCTTCAACTTCACGCGTCTTGAACTTCTGGCTTTAATAGGACATTCCGCCGCCTTGTGTCTGCTTCACCACAATACAAACATAGATTCTCACTGCGGCGACATTGCTTCTCAGCAGCAAAAAGTGAGCCACGCTTGTATTTCTCAACCTCCATAGGAACTACTCCAAAAGGTGTCGCAGGAGTATGTACCACAGCTGTAGGATTAGTTTGCAAGAACTGTTGACGAGATTTTTCATGACGACTCTTGAACAAGTGGTTGTCGCAGCGAACGGCCTATTGCATGATCTCCGCTAATGTTTGGGCATCCGGTAACGTAAGGAGAAGGTCCTTCACGTCATCCCTCAACCCAAAACGGAAGTGTTCAATCAATGTAGTCTCGTCCCATGGAATGTTCATGCAAAGTTGCTGAAATTCGGATGCATAGACGGAAGCTGGTCGAGATCCTTGTGTGAACTTTCATAACTTTGTGCATGCGGAACAGTACTTATCGGGATCTCAGAAGCAAGCTTCAAAGGCAGCCACGAACCTTCAAAGTCTTCCGTCAATGGGTCGTCACGCTCCAGCAAAGGGCAACCCAAGCCCGTGGAGATCCAACTAATAGGAATGCCAAAAGGCCAACCTTTTGTGCATCAGTTAAGTAGCGGCGTGGTTGCATGCGGATCAAAAGCCTAATCTGATTTAAGAACCCTTGGAAATCGACACGATTGCCATTGAACTTTTTCGGCATACTGATCTTTGGCTCCGAAAAAGTGTTTGATGGAGAGAAAATCACGGATGCTTGAGAGAGAGCATGTGCAGCAGCCTTGGAGGATGCATCAGTAGCTGCATGTGCCGCGTTGGTGGAACCTTGCAGATCTGTGATCACTTGGTGCAAAGTGGCCAGCTCATGAAGCAATAGTTTGGTGCTCGCGTTGAAATTGCTCAAAATCAGCCATGATCTATGAAAGAAAAAAGAGAAGAACGAAGGAGAAGAATCAAGGAAAAAAAATAGCTGGAAATCGGAAAGTTATGAAATCAATTATTATTAAAATGTCAAGCCAGGATCCAAGAACAAGGAAGTGAGTAGGATTCCAAGAATAAGAAACTTGACTCAGAAGCAAGACAAGGAGCAGGACAGAAACTAGGAACCATGAACAAGACAAGAGCAGGAGGCAAGGAGCAAGACAAGACAAGATTGATCGTAGAAAGACTGGTGTTGATAGTAACTGATTGTACAATAATTAAGTCAGAGCTTTTATACTCACAACTCCAAGCTAATCTGGTCATGAGTCTAATCTAGTCATGAGCTAAAAATAGTGACCCTTATCCTCTAGGCATATCCTGTAGTATATCCTATATGCATATCCTGTAGTATATCCTATAGGCATATCCTGTAGGAATATCCTATAGGTATATCATGTATCCTGTAGGTATATCTTATAGGCATATCCTGTAGGTATATCCTATAGGAATATCCTGTAGGCATATCCTATAGGTATATCCTATAGGCATATTTTGTATATCTTGCATCCTGTATCAGGTTGTGACACATGGCACTAGGTAAAAACTCTCACAATTGCTCTCCACCCATTTGAAAAAGCGGATGCCCTCATCCATGGACTCAAGAGTTGCTAATATGCCTTCCTCCAAGGGTCACTCATGACAAGTTTTAGTGTAGCTTAGAGGCGATCTACACATGCATGGCTCACACCTAGCTTAGAAGCTATACTTGCATCACATGTCAATCGGACCAGAGGTAATCTCAAAGATGCATGACTGTACACATATGATCGACGGGTCTAATTAGGTAAGGACAAGTGTACCAACCTTAATGGCCTAAGCTTTACTCATAAGTTCACCCTTGATGAGAATCAATCCCAAGACCACTTCGATACCAATTGTTAGAGTTTTTACGTGGTGCCACGATGGTGGCTTGCCATATGCCAACCTTGGAATCCCTCTTTGGAAACCCCCATGATATCTGGTAAAGTACTTGTGTTAGGAACCTGTCACTTAGAAATTCATACCCCCAGTTGGCCAAGTCCATGGTCTAGGCTCACCTCATGAGTTAGAATGTGTGGACTAGTCAAGCTGCGAGTATCGTTTCTAGCTTGGCGTGGATGAGAAGGCTGGAGCAAGGCCTCATCCACTAATCTTGTAAAATGTGAACTCGGGCATCCCTTCCATGCTTGTGATTAGGTTGACAAACCAAAGAATTGACTAACTCCTTGGACGTGATGTACCCAATCACAAAGGCGAAATTCTGCCAATGATAAGGGTAGGCTAACCCGAAGGTGAGACGTACCCATGTTATGTGGAAGTTAGACGACACAAGCTTAGCTTGCACCAGTAGGAAAATAATGAGCTTTTTTTTAACCTAGGAACTCTCACTACATATACTCTACCTTATTTATTCTCCCCTTCACGTTTTCCTAAATAAGTAAGTGGGCTAGCACGGAATGCCAACCCTTAATGAAATGAGTTGACCTAACTTACTAACCCTAAACCTAGGGGGGGTATTAGGGCGTGTGGGTTAGGGCAACCCTAGGTTTGACAAATTATACTCTTTTAAGGAAACCTAATTGGAATGTCAAATTGGGGAAGAGTTTTCTAAAAGGTAAGTTTTAGTTTCGCTTAGAGTTTTCTACAAATACTTAATGACACCTAACCAAACCATTACCAAATACCCAAGTGCACTAAGCGGACTTGTTTCCTACCACATCTAGGGTTCGTCACACAACTCAGTAGGTAACAACAGTCAAACCCCAAAGTAAATGGTCAAGTCATAGTAAAAACTATGACACATCTTGAATCACAAATTAGATTCACTACACATCCTTTTGTAGCATGTGACTAGAAACCCATACATATTTTCATTTAGTGCATTAGGCCATACCTTTTATGCATGTGTTCTTATAATAAATAAGAGCAATCATGATTTAAGTTGTGATCACCTAAGTATGTTATAAAGAACACATAAGATTATGCTAAGAAAATAAAGTAAATAAAAATATAAATGTTTATCTTGTTTGATATGTCACAATTTATTCAAGGACAAAAGTGTAAGATTTCCCTTCTTCAACTCATGCGCCTCAACTTCAATGTCACCTTCATGATCCAAGGATAAAAATGTAAAATCTCAACTCATGCTCCTCAACTTCAATGTGACTTCATAAATCATTTTTGTGAGAGTGAATATGAATATTATTTTAAAACAGTGTAAAAATCACATTTTAAATTGCCCACACTTTAGACCATTATAATTAATGACTAATTTGATATCCTTTGTCTCAAAAGTCATAGATTTTAACTCCTTGTGTAAGCTTGTTAGTTACAACAAACAACATAGTGACTTTTTAATGATAGTGGGTTTAATGTTATTATCATGTATCATTATCATAGTTTTTTATTATAACTCCTATTTACTTTGGACGTTGACTATTGTCACTTACTGAATTATGTTGACAAGTCCTAAATGTAGTAAGAAACAACCCCGCTTAGTGCACTTAGGTGTTTAAAGGTACTCCGGCCAATAATTCCTAAATATCGTGAGAAACTTTAAGCGAAGGTAGCATGTACCTTCGAAAAACTCTTACCCTCGTTTTTTGTGTCATGGTTAGGTTTTTAATTGACTTCAATGAGTTTGGCATGTCGAATATGTTAGAAATACTGTTAAGTTTAATAGGTTAGGGTTTAAGAGTTGATGGGTCATTAAGTTAAACTCACCAAGTATATTCCCATTAAGAATGAGATTCCATGTTAGCCCACTTTACAAAACATGAAATAAGGGGGGCCTCTGTCACTAAACTCGTTATTCTTCTACCGATGTAAGCTTAACTTCTAAAGGACAGAAGTGTGCATGGCTATAAGCTTCTTTTATCAATGTAAGCTTGAGAATAGAAGTATGCATGGCTATAAGCTTCTTCTACCGGTGTAAGCTTAACTTCTAGAGGATAGAAGTACACATGGCTATAAGCTTCTTCTATCGATGTAAGCTTAACTTCTAGAGAATAGAAGTACGCATGGCTATAAGCTTCTTCTACCGGTGTAAGCTTAACTTTTAAAGGATAAAAGTACGCACATGTGATGGGGGATTTAGTTAGGTAAGGATAAGATGTCAACCTTAGTGACTCACAAGTTCACTCATGATAGGAATCGAACCCAAAACCGCTCTAATGCCAAATGTCAGAACCTTTCCCTCTTTCTTTAAACTAACAAGGCAAAGGGCCAATTAGTATTTATTAAAGGGCCCCTAATCATAATGACCTATGTCTACTTGGGTCTTTTTCTCATATATCCCACAATCTTTACCCATTTGCTTAGGAGAGGTTATGTCTCATAATTGGATGTGCTATTAACACACTTGGCTAAGGAGGGGCTTTTTCTCCTTGGTGTCCAAGGGTTGAACAACCTAAACTCATTAACAAGAGCCCATTCATGAAGCACTCATAAGGTCATGCATTTAGAGTTATCCAAACCTAACATTGGGGAGTTTACTTAGTAGAACACTCATGTTTGCTTATGGCGCACACTCGTGTCCTCACAAAGTATTAACCCTAAGTCTAGGAACCTTAAGGGTTAATTGTGGATTAACGTGCCCCTTGTTGCCCAAAAGGGGTTGTACTCCAGATGAGGGTGACTCCTCAAGGGATAAATAACAATGCCTTAACTTTGTCACGGGGGTATGTGTGGGACACGTCTCCTTGGTGGGGTTAAGGCATGAACATGTTTAGGTGTTTTGGGGTAGGATCCTAAAGTTCTAGGGTTCGGAGGGTAGTCATTATAAAGGTCTTGTGCTTATTTGGGAATCTAAGTTAGGTTCTTAGGATTATGTTAGAAGACTTAACATTACTCACACAATGTGTTGATGTTGGATGGCCAATTAGTAGCTACATGTTGCCACTTCGGGTTAAAACTTTGACAATCATGTTATTATATTAATTTATTTAGATAACTGAATTTCTTATTGTTTAAATAAATATTTTATTATGGGGTTTACAATGTAAATATTTCAAATAGTCTTTTTAATGGTTTTCTAATAAAGCTTTTTCTTTATACTTAACCATTTAAAATCACTAAACAATGAACCCTAAAACATGAGGGAACAATCACTTCATCATGTAAAATAGGGTTATATTCATTTTAAGTTTAAATGAATAAATGAATATTTTGTGTATATTCACTTGTAATTAAGAAAAATATTTTCTTTTGGGCTATATTTCTTTCATTAAAATTATGAAAATAAATTCTATTTAAATTTTATTCAATTAAAAAACATATACTCTTTCATTGATAATGTTATTAAAATGCTTATACATCTTCTATGCAACAAACTCTCTCTCACACACACATGTTAGTTAAATATCTATATAATATATATATATATATACACACACACACAAACACACTTCTAGACCACACACATACATACAAATACATACATACATACATATATATGTATATATATAAATAGAGAGAGAGAGAGACACACACACACACACACCAAATACAATATATAATGCACTAAAAAAATGGTAATTTCGAACAACACTTTGTAAATACAATATGTACATATATTCACATGTGCATGCCTACACACACTTATGTAGAGACTATGTATGTGTGTGGATGCTTGATCGATATGGTACAAAATATAACAAGTGATAATGAAAACTCTACCCACATATCCCTAAAATGCAAGAAATGCACTTTACTAATGCACATATAAATGCATGTAAGTACTACAATTCATATATATATTTTATGTTGTATGTATGAATATACACAAAACCAATATGTGTGTATAAATATGTATCATTATTATGTAGAGAAGTTCATAATAGATTATTTTAATATACTATTTAAAAGTACCTGTCTTCTACTACATTTGTGTTGTGTGTGAAGAAAAGACATGGTTATATACACAAATATATAGCTTACATATATACTCCATGTGTACATGCATAATTAAGGTACCACATTTTGTAAATGAAAGATACACATGCACACACACATGTTACTTGTAACCTCCATTACCCTAAGGAGTGTCTTCAAAACTCTTGTTCTCTTAACTTATTGATTCATTAAAATAAGCCCACAAGGATGTAAATGTGTGAGTTTGAGAATTAACTTTATTTTAAGAAAGAAAAAGCTCATACATGTTCAAACCCATATAAAGGCACACACACATATAAGAAATATATGTAATTTAAATATGCTTTTAAAGAATATTAAAATATAGTAAAAGTAATTTAATTTGGTGTCATTACAAAATATTTAATTATCAAAATCTAGAGAGTGATTACAATAAAATAAGTTGTGAAAATCTACAATAAAACAATTATTTCGCCTTCTCCATTTAGGCAACAAGACTCACACTTGCAAATGCAATTATTATAACTTGTTGGCATTGATCCAGAAGATGATGTTGCAACATTTGTATTATGTCTAAAGCTCTTGCATTGTGCACAACAACAATGATAATCTTTTAACAACAAGGCATATCTCCAACCTCTTCTTTCATGTCAAGTTAAGAGTGACATTCGCATTTAAGCATGGCACATCCGTGTCCTTGTCCAATTGTGTAGAATCTTGACTAACATGTTCACTTTACCATGTTTCTAAAGGATTACATAGAGGGGTTTTTGAGTTAGCATTTGCGAGCCACATCCATGGCACCAAGTGTAACACTTGAGTCAAAGGGGCTATGGCGAGATAGCCTACAACTTAGGAAATTGTCACATGAACATGTGACACTAGGTTAGATGACACATAATACAATGCCTAAGGCACACCCTTTGGAGTTGTGTTATGGGTTTAAAATCGAGGGGTTGGATACTCTAACGAGCATGAGTGCTTGTGCTTGCATCATGGTGCTAAACTTTGGGCATTCGTTCAAGGGAGGTTAGGTCTCATAACTGGGTGTGTTAATTGGCACACTTGACTAGGGTGTGAACATGTCTAAGGGTTAAACAAGTTAAACTCGTTAATAAAAGCTCTTTCATGAGGCACTCGCATGGTCACGTGCTTGGGTTTTACTTAGTAAAACATTCTTGTTCACCTATGGTGCACACTTCTATCCTTACTAAGTACTAACTTTAGGTCTAAGGTATGACTTGGTCACTCAAACCCTTAGGGGTTAGTCATTGGTCAAGGTACCCCTTATCACCTTAAAAGGGTTATACTCTCGAATGAGGGTGATTCCTCAAATGATAAGTGACAATGCCTTATCTCTGTTATGGGGGTACTCTTTAGTGGGGTTAGGACATGAGCATGTCTAAGTCTCCTAGGACAAAATCCTAAAGTCTACTTGGATTATCCTCTAGGGTTTTAGGGATAGTCATTTTAAAGGACTTATGGTTGGACCTTAAGTCTTGTGCATATTTGGGCATCTAAGTTAAACTCTTGGGGTCGTCTTGGAAGACTTAGTGTCGCTCACTCATGATATTGACGTGATGGCCACTTAATAGTCATGTGTTAGCCTTTTAGGTAAAAACTCTAACATTGATATCGGAATCTATTTTCTATGTTTAGTAGGACTACCTAAAGTTGAATAGTGTATCTTAATTTGACATATTAAGTTCCACACAAAATTTAGACATGTTAGTTGAAAGTAATATAGTACTTCAAAAACTTAGAACTAACTGAACACTTAACAATTCCATAAGGTATCACATTGCTTCTTAAGCAATGTATTAAAAAGTCTTTTTCATTTTTTAACTAAACCATATTTCAAATTTTAACACTAAGGTACCACATTCCAAAGTGTCAAACTTAAATCCTCTTTTTGAGTCTTTTATCTGGCCACCCCACATGACATCATCAAATCACAATATTGAATTCTCTTGTCTCAATATTTAATAAATATTATATTTATACTTTGCTAAATCATTCATAACCAATCTCAAGAGACAGCTACAAATATTTCAAAAATTTAAAGTAAAAAGATTGTGCAAGACTAAATAGTACTAAGGAACCATTTAAGGACTAAAAGGAATCATGAATAAAACATTTGGTTCATCTAACTAATTCAATAAGACACTATCTTTTACACTAATGTTATCGTGATATTGAAATGCTTAGTTTATGAAACAATGAAATGATAAATGAGAACTTACATAAAAAACATCAAAAAATTAAAGATCAACCTCAACATCTTATTTATCTTGTACTAACTTCTCAACTTCATCACTTGGTTGTGTTTGCTTAGGCTTTATTCTCTTTGGATCACTCATAGTAGTTGTTGGTTCTTCATGTTTGTGTGTGCTAAATGAGTTTTTGTGCAATATGTTGTCTTGCAAACTCTGAAAATATTTGCAAAACATTCACAAATATTACAAACAAGTCTCCCCTAAAAAGAAAGAAATTACACACCCCTAGTTGTAGCTCGCTTAGTGTCTTGAAATGTTTGCAAATGTTTACTAATGGGTTTCTTGGAAACATGGTGTTTGCTTGTGTTTTCTTTATAAGCACAAGTTCTTTGAGAGGTAGCCTACAATCCATACAAAAAACATATTATGCATTGAAAATGAAAAGAAAAACAAAGAGCAAAACACATTTAATCTGCCTTATTAACGTTCCAAAATTGAGGGCCATTTGGATTCAACTCTGAAGGTTGAAGATAGTCCTCAAGTGTTAACTTTGTTAGGCACTCTGGCCAGCAAACAACATGTTGTAACTCTAAAATTGAGAGCCTCTGACATGTCAAAGGTAGGTTGCCAATTTTATCATCCACTGCCAAGGATGTTATATGCACACACAAACAAGAAATATCATCCATCTCCATTCCTTCTACCACTCTAGAGGCACCAATATCCATCATACTTTTATAATAGCTTGGCTTCTCCAACCTTGCCTCAAAAAGTTGCTAAGCATCATGAAATCTTCATAGTACAAACTCACTTTTGATTTATCATAATTGTACTCATGTAGCACTAGCTTTAACTGCTCCACCTTTGTAAGATTATGCCTTTGATTTGCTAACACATTCACAATCATTTTGTTGATGAACTTCTCAGAATAATTATAAACCGCATCTTCACTATCTTCTACATGGAAAACAATAGGTAGTACATTTGCATGATCTTTATTTTCTTCACTAAATTCTTCTTCCTCACATGCCAAGGATGGTTTTCCTTATAATTCTCAAAGCTCGATTATGTGAAAAGTGGAAACATCTTCTAAACCTTATCATGAATGATTCTTGCACACACCACCCAAAAAATTCCATTGATCAATGTAGCTACTATTCTTCAACACTTACTTTCCAGCACATTTCCCTTTTATATAATCACCTTTTAGACCAACAATCCTCCTTAGCAATTACTCCAAATTGAATCTGAGTTGTCTTACACCTCTTTTCATTCATTGACAACTTCCCTTGTGTTAGAGTAGAATGGTGACTAATAGAGCTACTTTGCTTCCTCTTCACGCCTTGTGAAGGACTTTCTAAATGAGTCTTGCATGGTTTGCCTTGTTGAACAGACTCAATTTAGAGTTTGCTTGTCTTTGGTTGAGAAAAACAATTTGGTTGGAGCTCACTTGGCAAATCAATGACTTGATGCATAATGTCATTTTCTAGACCTAATGAGCAACTAAGACTTCTCCAATCATTCTCAGTCATTTGAAATAGGGAAGATCCATATTTCATTCTCCTTGCCCACCTTATGAATGTCTTTACTAAACCTGGATTCAAGCCACTCTACAACATCAATAGTCTCCCATTCCTTAGCAAGTTCCATTATTGCCATTTTTATGTGCTTCATTAGCTATCCAAAATCTATTGACTCCGAATCCCAACTACCTTCTACACTCTGGATTAAAAACATGAAGTAAGAATGAGAAGAACCATGGAATGAAGGACCCACCTGCTTTGTAGATGTAGACATTGCAAAGCCCTTGTTGCTAGTCTTGTGGTGCTTCCCCAAACTACATATGTGTTAGCCAACTTGTCCGTATGATCTTGGATGTTTAATTACACCATCAACAGCAAGGCGTATATTCATACGCATGTTCCAAACCAGTTGTGGACCACACAATCCTCAGAACCTCAGATATATAAATAGGGTTCCAGTTCCAGGTTTCTTAGAATCATTCAACATCAATCTTCGGCCTTGTGTTTCATTTTGTATTCATTTCTCTCTTGAATACAATCTCCTCCTTTTAACTCAAAGGTTTCGCCCTTGTTTTAAAGGTTTCACCCTTTGCACAAGGTCGTGACAGTTTGAATGATTCTTAGGTAGTGACAAGCTTCTGCTCCTGCTTGTCATCGATCCCATTTTCTTTCTTTCTTTCTTTCTTTCTTTTTTTTTGATTTTCTTCTTCGACTCATCATGTTCGAGCATGCTCTTCGTCAGCAAGTTGCTACCCTCTAGCAGCAAATCGAACAGCTACACATGGAGAATGATCAGCTCTGATAGCGTGCAAATTCTCCAGAGTCAAAGATCAGCATGCCCGAAAAGTTCGATGGTACCCGATCGAAGTTCCGAGGTTTTCTCAATCAAGTTCATCTATGAATCGTGATGCAGCAAGGCGCTATAGCACATAACCTATTAAGGTCGGATTGATCGGGTCGCTGCTTTCGATTCTGCTCTTTCGTGGTTCTCAGCCTTGCTGGGAACAATGATCCGATCCTTAAGAATTTTGAGGAGTTTGTGGAACAGTTCATGGTGATGTTTAATGACATGGATCGTGAGAGTGCTGCCATCACCAAACTCCACTAGCTTCACCAAGGGGGTATGTCGATAGTAGAGATGCATCGAAGTTCCAACTCCTTGCTTGTGATGTCACTTGGGGAGATCATGCTCTCAAGGAGGTTTTTCGGTCGGGGTTGCAGGACGAGATCAAAGACATGTTGCTGAATTTTGCTGTTTTAGAAACCCTCACCAGCATGATAGAGTTGGCAATCCATTGTGACAACCGGTTGATCGAGCGGAAACAAGAACGTCGACATCCTTCTTTCTTCTCGATGCCATCTTCTTTTATTTCTCCAGTACTGTTTCTTCATTTGTTGATTCATCATCTTCCTCAGTAGAACCATCCCCGATGGAATTAGGGCGATCACATCAAGGCAAACTTTTGCCAACCGAACGCTAGAAGCGAATTTAGTACAAGCTTCGTTTGTACTGTGGTGATCCGTACCACAAGCTGGAGAATTGTCATCAACATCCAAAGCAAGCTCATGAAGTGACCCTTGTTGTGCTGCTAAGAAACGAGAAGATCCAGCCCAAATAAGAGCCGTCCGGCTGGATTGTCATGGAACAACTCATGTTCCTTAAGGCTCTTCACTCAAAACATCTTCCCTTCTTCATCTTGGATCCATTCCATCCATGAAGGTATGCAAGCCGTTCCATGTTCCGGTGCAGCTGAAGACGCCAAAGGTAGAGTTCTCTGGTAAAGCTTTGGTGGATAGTGGAGCGAACGCAAATTTCATCGACAAAAATTTTACTTAAGAATGGGATTCGTCTACATTCTTTGAAGACTCCTAGTTCTGTACGGGTCATTGATGGACGAGATATCAAATCTGGAGCGGTAATAAATGACATAGAGTTCGTTGAGGTTGTTGCTTGTGGTGTTGTGTGCAACATCTCCTTTAGTGTTGTTTCTATTCTGGACTCTATGATTATCTTGGTTTGCCGTGGATGAGTTGGTGGATCCTAGTTGGAGAAAACGTTTCATGAACTGTCTCCAGCTATTTCAACTCCGGCCACACTCTTTGATTCCAATCCTGTTCCAGTTCCTCCTCCACTTCAAGTCTCATATATCACCTTGAAGCAGTTCAAGAAAGATAGCCAACATGACCCAGCATCCGTGTTCGCGATCACAGTTTATCCCTGCTCTACTAAGGATGTTTCTGTTCCTGTTCCTCATGCCTTACCAAAGCAGTATGCTGATTTCGCAGACATCTTCAACAAAAAAAAGCTTCTGCCTTGCCACCGCACCGTGAGTACAACTGTCCTATTGATCTTGTTGAGGAGTAAGCAGCCATCCTCCGGTCCCATCTACAGTCTCTCACCGAAGAGTTGGAGACATTGAGAAATACATTAGGAGAATCTTATCACCAAATTTATCCTTCATTCACGATCACCTGCTGGTGCCCATATTCTTTATTTCCAAGAAGGATGGAAGTCTCTGGCTCGTGGTGGACTACCGAGATCTGAATAAGGTCACCATTCAATAAGTATCCTCTCCCGCTCGTCTCCGACATGCTCGAGTGTCTTTCTAGTTCACAAAGATCGATTTAAGAGGAGCGTACAATCTCATCCGAATCCGATAAGGGGACGAGTGGAAAACAGCATTTTGTACACGCTATGGACATTTCGAGTACGTAGTAATGCCGTTTAGCCTGACAAATGCACCTGCTGTTTTCCAGCACATGGCTAACGATATTTTCGGGACTTCTTGGATTTTTTGTCATCATGTACCTAGATGACATCCTGATATTTTTAAGACTCGAGAAGAACACGAACAACATGTACAGTTAGTCTTGGAGAAGCTTCGGAAGCACCACCTGTTTGCCAAGTTGGAAAAGTGCTCTTTCAGTCAGCAGTCTTAGTTCCTGGGGTACATCGTTTCAGTTGAAGGTGTTCACATGGATCTCAAAAGTCCGGACTGTATTGGAGTGGGAGAGACCATCAAATATTCATGACGTTCAATGTTTCCTCGGGTTTGTGAACTTCTATCGACGTTTCGTTCGGGATTTCTCCAAGATTGCATTGCCATTGACGAAGTTGACTGGCAAGGATGTTCCATTTGTCTGGTCCTCTGAGGCTGAGGAGGCGTTCGAGTTCTTAAAGAATGCGTTCACCTCGGCACTTGTTCTTATCCATCCTGACCCTGCGAAGCCATATTTGTGGAAGCTGATGCCTCTGACTTCGCTATTGGTGGAGTGCTCCCAGGAAAGTCCATATCATCTTCTCCATCCATTATTTTCCATTCCCTCAAGTTCACTGCACCTGAGATCAACTACGATGTCTACAATAAGGAGCTGCTGCGATCGTCGATGCCTTTGAGGAGTGGCACAGATTCCTTGAAGGTTCCCCGCATGTGGTTAAGGTGTATTGTGATCACAAGAACCTCCAGTATGGGCAACAGCACGAGTTCTCAATCGTGTCAGGGCGATGGGCACAGTCTTTGTCCCGGTTCCGATACGTGATTATTCATCGTCCTGATCATTTAAATGGCAAAGCAAATGCTTTATCTCGTCGCAGTTACCTAGCTCCAGTACCAGGTGAAATCCATTTAATCAACAAGAACAAGTCATCTGAGCTCCGACCAGTTGTTGGTGAACACGCTTTCCGTTTTTTGCTCTAGTTGACACTTTTTTTTGGATCTAATCTGAAAAAGTCTTCCTCAAGACAAGTTTGCTCGTGATGTCCTTGCACATGTTCGACGAGTTCAGCCATTGTCTTCAGGTCACAACTACAAGATTATGCTGCTTTCCATCTTCATAATGGTTGCTGTATCACCACATCCAAATCTATGTTCAGACAGAGAACTGAGGTTGCGAGCTGTCCAACATTGCCATGACAACACATCTGCGGGACATTTTGGCATTCGGAAGACGATCGAGCTGGTACAACGTGTGTTTTGGTGGCCTCGACTTCACATGTATGTTGAGAAATTTGTGCAATCTTGTGACACGTGCCAGTACAAAGCTTCCTGTCATCGACCGGTTGGACTACTACAGCCTCTTCCTATTACTCAGCAACCATGGTCCTCCATCACCATGGATTTCCTCACTGATTTACCGCCTTCTAGAGGGTTTGATGTTGTCCTAGTCATTGTTGATCGTTCTCTAAGATGGCGCACTTTGTTCCTTGCAACAAGACATGTTCGAGTCCTGATGCTGCAGATCTGGTGTATCAGGAGGTGTTCCATCTTCATAGTCTTCCTGATGAACTTGTCACTAATCGAGGTCCCCAATTCACTTCGGCATTCTAGTGAAGATTCCTAGATCGGTTACGTATCACCAGGAAGCTGCCTATTGCACATCATCTTGAAACAGATGGCCAAACAGAGCGCACGATTCATACTCTAGAACAATATCTCTGGTGTTTCATTTCTCATCTGCAAGATGATTGGGTCGATCTCCTTCCTGCTACCAAGTTCCCGTACAACAACACGGCACACTCATCCATAGGTGTGTCACATTTTTCGCATTCTCTGGTGTTCATCCTTGCTGGTTCCTGGCCTTACCACTGCTGCCAATGATCGTGTTGAGCATCTCCAACAGGTCCATAAAGAAGTGCAGCATCATCTTCAACGCGCTTGAGATTTGCAATAACAAGTTGCTGATTGTTCCCGTTCCTCTCCTCCAGCATTCACAATTGGTGACCAAGTGTGGCTCCTCTGGCATCATTAGCCAACCACATGTCCCTGTGACAAATTGGACTATCAACGCTTGGGCCCATTTTCATCATTGAGAGACTCTCTAATGTGACGTTTCAAGCTTGTTCGTGGTCAGCTTCACTAATTCGTGGACTGGGTCGGTTATCTGCCCAGCGAACGCACTTGGGAGCCTGCTACTCATCTTGTTCATGCTCCTGATCTTATTGCCGAGTTCCATCTCCTGATCTTGTTGTCGAGTTCCATCATCGATATCCTACAAACTTAGACCTGTGACAAATTGGACTATCAACGCTTGGGCCCATTTCACATCATCAAGAGACTCTCTAATGTGACGCTTCAAGCTTGTTCGTGGTCACTTCACTATTTCGTGGACTGGGTCGGTTATCCGCCCAGCGAACGCACTTGGGAGCCTGCTGCTCATCTTGTTCATGCTCCTGATCTTGTTGCCGCTTCAAGCTTGTTTGTGGTCACTTCACTATTTCGTGGACTGGGTCGGTTATCCACCCAGCGCAGGCTCCAAGTTTGTTTGTGGTCACTTCACTATTTCGTGGATTGGGTCGGTTATCCACCCAACGAATGCACTTGGGAGCCTGATGCTCATCTTGTTCATGCTCCTGATCTTGTTGCTGAGTTCCATCATCAATATCCTGATCTTTTTGCCGCTTCAAGCTTGTTTGTGGTCACTTCACTATTTCGTGGACTGGGTCGGTTATCCACCCAGCGCAGGCTCCCAAGTTTGTTTGTGGTCACTTCACTATTTTGTGGACAGGGTCTGTTATCCACCCAGCGAATGCACTTGGGAGCCTGCTGCTCATCTTGTTCATGAGCCTGATCTTGTTGATGGAACTAGCGAATGCACTTGGGAGCTTGCTGCTCATCTTGTTTATGTTCGTGGACTGGGTCGGTTATCCACCCAACGAATGCACTTGGGAGCCTGCTGCTCATCTTGTTCATGCTCCTGATCTTGTTGCTGAGTTCCATCATCGATATCCTGTAAAACCTGGACCAGTGACGCG